>JADDOH010025058.1:0-300651 GCA_016648135.1 Agrypnia vestita | reverse complement strand
GTTTTAGAAAGAACAGAACTTCCCACTGACATGTTTAAATGATAAGTAAAATTATTATGTCTACAGATTCAAGTCCAAGGAGATGAATATTGGTGTGACGAATGAATATCTCAATGGAATCCTCAGAACCCAGCTCCAGCAAAGGAGATGAGGGTAAGAATATACAACTATAATCTATAACTAAATATTTTTTAAACAATGATTGCTTGTGTTTTATTTTTTTTAATACACAATACATACATTAATAAATGTTTACAACATGAATAAAATAAATTTAAATAACAGTACTAAAATATTAAACTAGTAAACTAAAAAGTAATTTCATAAATAAATTTACAAAACAAATAATTTAGTCAAAGTATGTTTATGTTAATAAAATTTAATTAAAGATGGACACACTCTCCCACACTTATTAATTTAATTTAATTGTTAATACCCATTAATTTAATTTAATTGTTAATAAAATTTAGTTAAAAATGGACACACTCATCTGTCATTTTCCAGCGTTGTCAAATTTAACAGATTGTATTATTTTTAAGGTTAAAATCAAGAAGAAGAAGAAAGAAAGCGTTGCTGCCTAACCGGTCTGTAGCAGCATTCTTAAAAATCCATTCAGATGTAAGCATCGACAAAGAGGCTTCACAGACAGTGGACTTTGTAAAATATTATTAGAAATGTAAAAATAATGTGCATAATAATATCGAACCATGAGTACTTTAGTGTATTAAGTGAAAAATGCAGTTTTGAGATATCGGCGTTAGATGTTATAAATTTCTTTATCGAATTGATTTTCAATTATTTGTTTTAGAATTTTTTGAATATTGCAAGGATTTGGATAGCCTCACATGCACCCATCGATAAACCTTATATTTGCTTATAAGGTTTATCATGGGTACAGCATAATATAACTATTTTATTATATTTTGATTGAGACAAGGTTTTATAAAAGAGATAAATCATTTAGACCTTCCGACAAATCTGGTGTTTTTAGTATATCTAAAATTAGTGTTTTGCTTTCCTGAATGGGAACATTAATGAATGATCTTGCAATATCAAATGATACTAACTTTTCATTCAATATCTTTTAAGGTATTGACTACATGAAATTTTAATTGTATACTTTGGTTTAAATACGTTGGAGTTATTTAATATTTTTGTAATGATTGAAGTTATTTTGAATGTTGGGGAATTGCATTACATTGGGATACTGCTGATCTGATGGGGCTGTTTCCTTTGTGAATTTTGAGAAAGCCGTATAATTTTGCGATCATTAACACTGTTTGCCTTTTTTCCTTACAAATTAAACTTATGGAAGTTATTGTCCGATCGTCCTGATGAAGATATAATACAGTATCGAAATCATTAGACGTTTAAAAAAAATATGTGTGGTTTTTAACGCTATAAGCATAAAAAATATTAAATCATTTGTTCTACTTTTTTAGTTTCAAACCGCTTGATCTTACTGACCGGTTATATTATTTGCAATGCATTGTAAATGATGTCTTATTGATATCTGTTCTTGTATACGCTTATTTAATTGAAAATAATTATTCTGAACATTGAAGTGTAAAATGACAATTGAAAAGAATACTTTTTTTGTTGTGTATCCAGAATAATTATTATGTATGTGTAATGTATATGTATGTAAGAATCGTTGAAAATACTGTCAACCCATTAGAATGTACTCTGTTTATCATATCTTCACACTTTTGATCATTTAGATGATATTCCTAACCTTTTTTATTATTTTAAAAATTTATTCTTTAAATAGGAAATATAATAATTTTATATTTCTTTATATATACAGCATTACATATAATTATTTAAAATTTTATTCTAACTAAAGTATCACATATTTTTTTAGTTTCCTCTTAAAGTTGTTATATTATTTACATCTCTAATGTCCCTGGTAGTTTTATGTATAGTTTCGTTGTAGTAGTAGTTTTATATATAGCACTGTGCATGATTAAAATTTGTGATTTTTTTTTAATGTAATCTTTTCATCTTCTCTTGTTTCATGTTTGTCATGTTTGTGTTTGTTTTTTCTTAATACTTCAAAGATGTTGTATCCATTATTAATTTTATACATAAGTAGAAATAGAATTAAATTTAATTATTTGTCTATTATTGGTAAATTTTCTAGCACCACTTTAATTCTTGTTTATTGATTTATTTTTAGTATAATTCTTTATGCTTTCTTTTCGAGTATTGTTATTTTTTCAATTCTTCTTCAACCCAGAAATAGTATACTGTCGCAGTAGTTGATGTGGGGGACAATCATTGCGTTATATAATATATTTTTGCTCAATTCTGTTTTGATCTCTTCTGATTCTTTCCAAGGGTGAAATTCATTTTGCTATTTTTTGTTACATATTTTGTGTTCAATGTAAAGTTTAGTTTATGATTTATAATTGCTCCCAAATATTTTACATCGAATTGGGTAGGAATTTATTGCAATGTTTTTTTTAAATCAATATTTGTTGAATTTTTCCAATGTATATTTGTACTTAAAACAATCATTCTGAATCTAAAAAATATATTATTTGAATGTTACATTTTTTATCACATCACTTAAATAATATTAGTAATAATATTAACAGGCAATGAAAATTGACTACCACATGAATACGAAGTGTAATCTTATTTTGTATAATCATCACAAATCATTGATTTCCTTTATCTATTAAAATGGTAGCTGGTGGTGTAAATTATTTACTGATCAATGTTACATTTTATTTTCTAAAATATTAATAATTACAAAATATATAATATTGAATTTTTATTTTCTTTGCGAGTTTTGGTATTTTAAAAAATATTAATTCTATGTTTTTGAATTGAATGAATTTTAAATATGAACATTGTTTTTAAAACAAAATCATCTATTTTAATCTGAAATTATGTTCATTATGTAAACATATTCCTTCTCTAAACATGAGATTTTTCTTTTACAGAGAGGTAGTGTGTAAAATTTAAAAAAATATGCTGTAACAATATTGACGAATTTAAAAATAATTGTCAGTTTTCTTTGCCAATTCTTTTTCTGACTCTTATTATAGAATTAGTGGATAATACATTTTTAATTAAATGTACCATCTTTTATTGTTAAACCTTATTTTCATTTTCAGAAACAAACAGCCGTGTTCTGAAAATTGTAATATTGCTATTTCTGTATCTTGACAGTTATTTTATAACATTGTAATGCAGTTAATTTTGACATTTTAAGTTTGACAGATTTGAAATTAATGAATTCAATCAATCAGAAAGCTCTAAAACGTAAATAAACGAAAGTAAAATAAGTTATTCATAATATGTGAATAACTTAGCGTTTGTTTACGTTTTAGAGCTTATCTGATTATTTGAATTCGTTAATTTCAAACCTCTCAAACTTAAAACGTTAAAATTAACAGCATTATAATGTTATACAATAACTGTCAAGATACAGAAATAGCAATATTGCTATTTTCAGAATACGGTCTAAATATTCATTTAATTGAAATAAATAAATAAATAAAGAAAAAAAGGACAAATATATAAATAAATAATAATATCTCCCATAATCGCAAGATGTCACTTTGCAAATAACAGTTGCCATTCTATTTTGGTCTATATTCTGTGCCCATCGCTAGTTTGGATGCGAAATTTTAAGTTTTGAGTGGTTTGTCGTGTTTATCGTATTTAATGCCGGTTTAATAAATAAAAATGTCAGACAACGATAATCGTACTTTGCTCTTAGACATGCTTCGGCCGTATCGTAAAGCCGTAAGTACTAGTACTCTGAAAGCGAGCGTTTCTTCTGCCGCAGCCAAATTAAACTTCAGTAATGCCTCTGGTAGCGAAGGTTAGTAAATTGTCAATTTGAAATAGTTGTTGAAACTTTGTTTTCAACAATAACATATATTAAAACATTTAATAATTCTTAATAACGTGTCAAGTTTGAGTATCTGGAATAAGACGTTATCCTTTTTTATCCTGATTTCTGTAAGTCAACACGCAGTAACTGCGTGTTTGTGTATTCATTTTTATAGATAGTTTATCAATTAAAGTACGTTAGGTTAACCATTTACAATGTTGATTTATGAATACTCATTCCAATAGGGTTTGCCAAAAGGAAATCTAGTTTTGAGTCAACTACAACTCCTGTAAAGAGGTCGAGATCAGATTCCAACTCCAGTGCAAGTACTCCTGCTGTATCTTCTCCCTGGGAGACCAAGAGACTGAAGGCTGAACTTATCGAAGCAAGAGGGCAGGTAAGCTACCCATCTAACTAAAGCCGTTTCTTCATAAGGGTACGCAGAGAAAATGTAATGCCACTCTTGCCTCAGCCACTTTCGTACACCTCGTGCACGTTAATCCATTATCAAATCTCCAGAATTTGATTTTTGAACGTGTATTTGATTGAAAAAACTATTATTAAAATTACCGTATTACATTTTTATTTATATATTATCACCTATAGCTTTTTTCAAAATAACTCCAATACTTTCATTATCAACTTATCTTTTTTACCGTATTAATAAATAACTTGTATTTACTACCTATATATTATAATAAGAACTGTGGCCCCCTCATCAGACTCAAGAGCTTCTCTTCACTTATGAGGTCCTACATGACTATAAAGTATTTAAACAAAATGTTAATCTAATATGTAAATATATAAGAACTGTATTTGTACTATACAGGGTTATTTGGAAAACATTAATAACCTCGCAGGACTATATTCCTGCCTTGATTATGAGTCGAAAATGTTCAAGCTATCATGACCTAATATCAATAGTTATGGAGATATGCGACATCAAAGTTTGCATTTTTTTTTCAATATTTCTGAATTATTTTTTGTAAAACGTTGGACTATCATTACAGTAACTCATATTGATTACGAAAAATTCATTCGTTTCAACACAAGTTAAATAAAATGATAAAAACCTTGATAAAATTCCAATTGGAATGTTTTCTAATTGAAATTTGAAGGTTTTTATTTTTTTATTTGGCTTGTATTAAAGGGAATGAATTTTTCATATTCGATATAAGTTACTGTAATGATAGTCCAACGTTTTACAAAAAAGAAGTCAGAAATATTGAAAAAAAAATGCAAACTTTGATGTCGCATATCTCCATAACTATTGATATTAGGTCATGATAGCTTGAACATTTTCGACTCATAATCAAGGCAGAAATATAGTCCTGCGAGGTTATTAAGGTTTTCCAAATAACCCTGTATAGTACAAATACAGTTCTTATATATTTACATATTAGATTAACATTTTGTTTAAATACTTTATAGTCATGTAGGACCTCATAATTGAAGAGAAGCTCTTGAGTCTGATGAGGGGGCCACAGTTCTTATTATAATATATAGGTAGTAAATACAAGTTATTTATTAATATGGTAAAAAAGATAAGTTGATAATGAGCAGCTTTTTGGTCTAGTGGTTAAGACTCTTGCCTAGAAATCTAATGGTCTGTGGTTAAACCTCCATTTCAGGAGACCAGCAAGTTGGTCCTTGTTTCACATAACAAGCTTTCAGATTACTTTGAAAATATGAAGACGTTACATATCCCTAGGAGAGAGAAAATGTAGGTAGAAATTGGATGATTTTTTTTACAAAGAGGTGATTGTCATACATATTAAACATTTTTTTTTTTGGAAAACTTTCACAAAAAAACGTAAAATGGCTGCGTTATGTCTATTTCTGTTCTGTAGAACTTCTCCGTGTCTAGTTGCGTGTTACTTTTGCAGAACTCCTTCCCCGTGACTGACATGCAACTTTCCCCAGCACACGTTTGATCGAGACATAAAAGATCATGTACTTATTTAGAAATAAAATATTTTTCAAAAATTATTATATTAAATAAAATTTACAATATTTTGCAGAAATTTTCCAAAAAAATATTATTTCAATACATACTTTGTCTTCTTCTTTCTCTTATCCCATTTCATTTGGGGTTGGCTATACGTGCCTTGTATATTAAACAATATGTACCATTACTTACCTTGCATATTAAACAATATGTAAGTGCCAATAAAAAATAAATCTTGTAAAAAAAAAAAAAACAATTTCTACCTAAATTTTATTCTCCAAAGGTGGTGGGTGAAACTAGGGATGCATCGATACGCACTTCTGCCAATACAATACGGATATTTATAAAAAAGTCTCGACGATACTGGTACCAATATTGACAGCGATGTGGACGGTGAAGATTTTAAAAGGTGTAAAAAGTTGTAGGTTTAGATTAGAAACAGACTAAATTACTTGGATAGTATTTATTTATAATGTTTACTCTATAACAAAATTTAAAAAAAATGTAATTTAACAGATTATTATATTTAAATTAGGAATTAATAATTAAAATTCACATTTATGAGATTTTTATTCAGGAAACACAACATCCTTAAATTATTCTGTTTAGACGAGAACTGTCGTTGCGAATAAATTGCCTTTCAGATGCAATAGAACTCATTTGGAAACTGAAATATTTTTGTGCAATTTTGGATATACTACGCCAGAAAACGGAGGATCTGCTTCTCTTGGTATATTGAGTGATCTCTGATATCTCTCTAGTTCTTCTTCGAGAAAATCAGTGCTCAAAAGAAAGAGAGGCTCATCTTCTTCAGCCTCTTTAATAATATTTTCACAAATTCTCCATATCTCACATCTCGTAGATGGCTCAGGCACTTGTACTTGGCTGTGACGTTGTCATAACCACAAAGAGATTCATTATTTATTTTATTTCGCACCGAAGAAATAACTGATAACAATCAACTAGCGGAATAAAATTATGAAACGCAGGGATTCCCCGAGCATAGATATATTGTGCCGCGTTTACACATGAATGAATTAAGTGCGAGGATGGCACGTTTACACATGGATTATCTATAGTGTGTATATCAAATATATCAGTCAAAATATATCAATGCATTGGCTAATTAATTTTGCCGATTCTGATATATTGGAAAACCCACGATATCGTCGATATATCGGTATCGGATGCATCCCTATGTGAAACCCTTTATGAATACATATTGATGCGACACGTATTCTGTCTTCGCATATTTTTACTATTAAATGTTAAGTGTTAAAATGAATCTAAGAGAAAATTTGGAATATAAATATTTATTAGTATTTAGGTTGGTTAAAATATTTTTCTTTCAGATTGCCCGCCTAGAATCGCAGATACAACACCAACAAGCCATACGCAAGGAGACGGACCTTTACTTTGAGAATGAAAAGAAGACTTTCATAGATGAAAGAAGGCACCGAGAGAAAGCTTTCTCGGAATTGGAAGAAAGATTGCAAGTTGTGAGGGAGAGGGAAAATGAAGGGAAAGAGCAACTCTCTGAGGTTGTTATAATATGAGTGCAAAGTAAATTATTGTTTAATTTTGTAAATATTTTTGAACAATTTAGTTTCCTGTTTTCAGATGACGCGCAGCATTAATGAATTGAAAAATAACATGTCAAAAGAAAAGCAACAAATGCAAAAGGAAATATCTGAATTAAAATCTAAAGTTATAAATTCCTCCATCATTAACAATGGACAACTTTCCGAAATGAAAAAGGACATTGAGGAATTGACTCAGGTATGCATTTTTTTGTACACTGGACGATGTTTTTTCATAAATGGCTTACTTTTAATGTTGATTTATTTATCTTATTGCATTTTTTTTTTACAAAAAAATCAGTTTTTATTATTAAACTAAATTGTAAAAAAAAAGTTCTACCGGCTATAAGGACATAATTATTTTTTAAACGGGTTGCTATTGATCTTCTCACAACCATAGACTCTGTTTGGACTACTGTGGAATTCAATTAAATTTTGGTTGCCAAAATTATTGAATGCCGAATAATTGTATTTACATTAATTTGAACCCTGATATTCGAAATTCGTTAAAAATTTGAGTTTTTAAAACACACAAGTCCCTAAATGTTAAATTTCACAGTTGACTAACCCAGATAATTTGAAAACCCCTTCGTTACCTAATTACATAATCCCTAACCTAATTCATCTTTTGAACAAGTTTTAGACCCTGCAACCTAAATCAATACATTTTAAGTCACTTAATTTGATTTTTTTCCTTTCTTTCCTTTATTATTTCGCAACCCACATCTATACATTTTATATTGCATTCCCTAAAATTGGGGAATCCTTTGCACGCTTTCTTCAATTGGCTGCCTTAATGTGCGCGGATATTTTTGGCTAATTCCTCATACTTGAATATGTTAAAATTGTTTTTCACTTTTTAAATTTCTCTTTAGTTTGATTCTTTTTTCTAATAACTGTGTTTGTAAATTTTTTTATTTTCTTTAGAAGAAGTTATTACTGACTTATCTTGTTATTTCACATATTTATGGACGTATGTATTTCTAATATCTGTGCCGTATGTTGGTCTGAGTCAGAAAAAAGGCAAAATCGAATGTTAAAATCGGGTGAAGATACCTTCCATATATTCAAAGATAACTCTTAAAAATTCTCGATTATGGTCATCCAAACATGATAAAATAGAAAAAATAATATTTTTTTTAAAAAAAATTGCAGGTGAAAACAATAAATTTTTTAATTGAATTGTACATAATGATGTTAATTACATATCATATATTTGTAATTATTGAATCATTGAAAAACAGAATGAGAATATTGATGCTTGCCCTCTTTTAATAAAGAATTTAATTCTCATGTTTAAAAGTGGGGGGGCATATATATTGTTAGTAGCATTATATTCGTTTAGTGAAAAATATAATATTATGTAAGACATTAGATTAAGTAAGTAAGATATAGATAAGGAAACATTAGATTAAGTTATAAAAATTAAGACATTATATTAAGTAAGTGAGATATAAACAAGACAATAAGACAAAAATGTAAGACATTAGATTAAGTAAATAAGAAATAGACAAGGAAACATTAGATTAAGTTATAAAAATTAAGAAGGTATTGTAATAACATTTAAAAGTATGTTTATATTGATTGTTTTTGATAAAAAAATTCATTGTGTTATTGTGATTGATTTTTATGGAAGATTTTTCAGTTAAGTTTTGAAATTTCTATCATTTTTTTCTATCTTCATTTCATTGGGAAGAGCATTAAATATATGTCAATATCGGTTACTTCACATTAGGGTAATAAATGTTGCGTTTTTAAAATGACTTCTTGAAATATATACACAAGTTTTTTACAAAATTAACAGAGATTTTTTCAAGAGTTTTATGATTTTTGGCAAATTTTGCGATCAATTTTTTTGTTTCCTTGAATTTTAAATAAGAAGGATTCCACATAATTCAAAATATTTTTTTTGGGTCCCTTGAATTTGGAATCAAAGAGGTTCTACTGTATTTGGCATTCAACAATTTTTATCAAATATTTGGGGAACTAAATATTATAAAACAACACTACTACATTACTACACACAAACAATCAAAAATAGTCTTCAAATCTCAACAACACATGACACTTACTTTGGTCTCATCTTTAACAAAAAAAGTGGAATGTGAGTCTTTGCCTTATAATAAATAATTACAAATATTCATTTAAATATTCATTTCGATGGACATGTTAGAGAAAGGCATCCATAAAACAAAAAAAAAATATTAAAAAGTCGAGTGAACAGCATCAGGACAGGATTACCATCAAATCCTAATATAAACTTTAATAATAGTAATAACAGCATCTAATATGTGATTAACTATAATATAATTTAAAAGTCGTAGTTTGGTCAATTAAATACTTTTCAAGTATTGATTATGTTACTCATTTCTGGTGCGCAGCATTCCTTTATGTAGATTTTTATGTTTACTTTACGGACGATATGTGTGAACTAACATTTATGATAAACATCATTTCATGTTAGGCATTAGAAGCAGCGCAGACGGAAGCGGAGAATTATAAAGTGGGTCATGATAAAGCGGTCTTGGAATCTGAGAGGGCCACCAAGCTTCAAGTGGCACTGGAGAAACAAACACTCGCACTGCAGCAGACAGAGGCACGGATGAGGGAGTTGGAGAGCGACAAAGAATCATATAGAGAATGGCTGGAGCAAGCTAAGGTATTAAATAATCTCAAAGCTAAAATAAATATCTAGACATGTTTATTTTAAAATGAAGTGAAAGAAATTAGTGCAATTAAACTTATTTACACTAATTTACCTTAAAATTATCCCGCTAAACTCCACACTTAAAAAAATAAATTTTGGTATTTATTTAAATTAGATTTACCCACTTTATATCTTTTCATTATTCATACAATTTATGAAAAATATTACATATATTGTGTTTAAATAAATTCTTGTGTTGCGTGGTGCAGTTAACTTTTTCTCTCCTCAAATTGAAGTATAGCTCACTTACTGACAAGATTTCTTTCCAAATACCTGTTCGTAAAGCGAATTTTTCAGTACGTGATTTTAATGAAACATGTAATATTTTATAAGTTGTGCACACCATGCGATCGATCAACGTAGTGAACACTTACCTATTGACTGAATATACGTAACGCACGCTGTAAATTTAGAGATGCGGTGGGGCGTTTCCTGATATCGTCAACATGCAGAGATTTGTCTTGTGAGAATCTTATAGAGTGTTGATAGGCGTGTAGTAATGCTCGTTACAGTAAATGGTCATTAAGTGAGGAGCGATTTCTTTACATTCACGTGAATTCTTCACATTTCTTTATTTAGTACATCAAGTAGAAAATAATCCACTTCTACCTTTCAGCTATGAAATGTTGTCACAATTATTTTAGAACATATAAGGTAAACTTAGTAAATATGCAGCTCCATCAAACCCCATTTGAGAATGTGTATGTTTAAAAAGAGTTATAAAAATAATTAAGTTCATTAAGAGTCATTCATTAGCTCTGAAATGTTTTAAATGTGAAATTGCAAAACATACCCGCCCATTGTGATTTATCTGTAAAAAGTGCACATTAATTTTAAACTCAAATACCACAAGACGACGGAGTATTTGAACAAGTTCCTGAAACTGATAAATTCTCGTCTTTAATTTTCAGGTATCTCAGAAGCGTTTAGCTGCAATGCCAGGATTAGAGCGCGATCTTGTATCCCTCCGCTCTGAACTAAGGAACTTGAGATCAGCCGCCCACCAGAACCAGATGCTTGAGGAGCAAGTCCACGTGCTCAATACACGTCTTAATTCTCTGCAACCAGTGCATCAAAATCTATCTGATCTACAGGTAAGATCTTAGGTTAACCTTTCCCATATACTTAACCTAACCTATAGTGCCAAAATAAAAACATGTGTTTCGGTGCTGTACACTAAATACATATGTAGATTTTGCGACTTATGAGTCAGATAAATATGAATATTTTACATTTATTAATTGTATTGATCATTTATATATATAGTAGTTGATATGTATATAAGTAAATAACAGTATCAATTATTGCGTTAAAGTTAATAAAGACACATTTGACTTGGCCAGCTTGCACCCTGCTCCTACAGAGTGTAAATCTGAAAAAATGCGGATGCGAGAAAAAATTTTTTTGTCGCATCCGGTAAAAATTTACATTAATTATAATTATTTTGTCCAATACATAAATACATTACGAAGGAATGCTTAAAATATGAACTCTTTATTGAGTATATTTACAAAGATATTCATATAAATGAAAATTTATTATATTTTTTATAATGTTTAGAGTGAGAATATTATGCAACTAATTTATTGCAATAATTTAATGATTCTCAACATGACCAGACTAAGTTCAGCAACGTGGACCGGGAGACAGAAGAGTGGCGAGCTGTAGGCCGGCAATTTGAGGCAGAGACTCCGCATTTGTTAGCTGATTTAGTGGAGCGCCTGCAGCAGCGGGACCTCACCCTTACCACGCTCAAGGTGGAAGCTGACTCCCAGCTCTCCAAAGCCAAAGATGTGAGTTGTTTTCATCCAGTTAGCGCATTTTTATCAGTGTGCAAGATTTGTTTGCTGAATTTGGCAGGTTAAATACAGTATGTATTAAATTTACTGGTCTTTAGTTTGTTCTAGTTACAGAGAACATTATTGCTAAGATCAGAGAATCTGTTCTGTGGTTCTTTAGATGGTGCTATCTACGTTTGCTAGCCAGATGGTGTAAATATGTCTCTGGCAGGCGCGTACAGTGAGTACATTGAAGAATGACTTATGTAAACATATCGTCGCTTAAGTTCTAACCGCGGAAGTCAAAAAATGGTTGAAATGAGTTATGCATGTTATTGGTTAGAGAATCGAAAGACGCGATTTTAACCAATGGTGATGGGTTATTCCAAAAACAAAAACTGTATATCAGCGCAGACCGCAATGTAACTTAGACAGTTTTTTTGGTCTCCTGAAAAGTTCAAAATTTTGAATTACGCAGTGTTAGAACTTAAGCGATGATATATTAATGGAAAAATAATCGAATTTAAGTATTTATCTGACAGAATATTACGAGATGTATGTTTTGTTTCAATTTTTTTTTTTAAACATACATATTCTCACATAAAAGTCATGCTCCAATGTTCTCACTGCACACCCCTGGTACTGTTGGAGCTCAATAGGGTAATTTTTAATAAAAAAAATCGTAACTTTGGTTTAGAAATGTTTATGAAATAGATTTTGAAAATCACGATTTTAAATTCCTGCCAAAATGTTTATTTTTGCAAGTGATTTTTATGTCACCTGATGTATTGAACAATAGTTGCCGATATTATGGACCGTATTGCGAAACTAAAATGGCAGTGGGCTGGATATATGGCTGGACAGTAGGATACTAAATATGCACCCAGAATCCTACAGTGGAGGCCCTGGACGAAAAATAGAAGCGTCGGAAGACCTCCCAAAAGGTAGTCTGCGACATTGTCCAGCAAGCAGGAATAACCTGAATGTGAAGGGGGAGAAACAGAGATGAGTGGAAGAAAACGGGAGGCCTACATCCAGCAGTGGAGGGAAAAAGGCTAAGGAAGAAGAAGAAGAAGAAGGTGTATAACACGTAACAGCAAATTCGTGTATTTAGACATTCATTAGTTTTTTTTACAAAACACGCCGGCTTTTTTGTATAGTATTGTCCATAATGTCAGGGAAAAAGTTTTGTAGATATTATATGGTACCCAAATGTAGAAATTCATTCCTGAAAACTGAAAAATTAATGCAACATTAAAGCATCAATTTTCGGTAAGTTATCAGATTTTCCTTGTGAAAATCTGTCCTCCATTATTTTTAATGTGTTCTTAGATAGTTCTTTTATTATAATAGGTCACAAACACGTCAAAATCTAAATAAAAACCATGCAAACCAGTAAAAACAAAGCGAAGACGAAAACAAAATAAATTACAGTGACAAACACCATAGATCACGTATGTTTATCTATAATTCTTGCCAAACAACGTCACGACCAATCATATTGCGTTTTAATGGAATCGTATTTTTTAAGATTTTTATTATAAAAATTATGAATGAAAACATTATCCCACACCATCCATACTAATTTATAAAATATAATTTATTTTTCTTAATCTATTTCGTATATTTTCATAGATATCTTGTAAAATGTAAAATTACTCTATTGTGACGAGTGATGTTGCCACCATACAATAATTTAATTTTTTTCCTTTTTATTTTTTAATATGTAACATTATTTTTTCAGGAATTACTAACAGCAAAGCACGAATGGGACAAAGCACAAACAAAACTCAATGACATACAAAATATACAGAAAACTCAGCAGAGTCTTATACATCGGATTCAGAAAAAGCTTTTACTGGGTAAGCTCAACAGCCTATAAAACACCTGTAAGTTGGGAGAGGGGCATTAATATTAGAAACAATGACATAGCATTTTGTTTTGACAGCAACCATGTGTTCGATTATAAAAATGGAGGCAATAAACAGATGTTGTTTCATAATTTCCCTACTCCTACCGATACTTTTTTAAATTATATCTATTATTATTTATAGATAGGTAATGGACTCATTCATAAAATATTTCATTCAACAGTAATGATGCCTTATGATTAATAAATGAATAGGACAGTAATGAGAATTATTTTATTTTAATATGTTCTCAGGTTTTCACAGCCGTTCAGAATCTTCCGTGTGTAGTTTTTTGGGATATTCTGCCATGTATATGTGACCTCTCTGGCTAACGTTTCGGATCCCATTGCAGGGTCCATCAGCCCTGATGATGGACCCTGCAATAGGATCCGAAACGTTGGCCAGAAAGGTCACATATACACGGCAGAATATTTTATTTAAATTGCTCATATTCTGTTATGAATCAAAATACAGCATTTTATATATGTGGGGTATAAAAGCAAAGGCAGCAATATCCAAAAATAAGTAATAGTCGTGAAAGATTGTTAGTTTATAATGTACTGAATTCTAGATTTTATAGGAATCATGATTTTTTAAGGGATCGATACATAAAATCTAGAATTCAGTACATTTTAAATTAGTAATCCTCGGTGACTTCATTCAAAACATTTTTTAAATTTTTTGATATTGCTTTTATACCCTTATTTATAAAATGCTTTATTTTGTTATTAATTTGTATTAGAGACATGTACATACATATATATATTATTTGCCCAGAGTTAAGTTTTGTGAATATAAATTTTAGTTCTTGCGGGGCTGTAAGTATGATTTTCTTTTATGCTCTCGATTTATCTTCAAGCTATCTATGTTGGTATTGTTTAGTTTCCCGAGAGCGAGACAGCTATCGCCATCAACTGGACTGCTATGAAAAAGAACTGACAGTGTCGCTAGCGGGAGAAGCGAGTGTGGGCGGCACTGGAGCGCTGCTTCCTGGACGGGTAGAGGCCTTGGAGAAGTCTCTGCAGGGTTACCGTGACCTGGTGACTAAGATGGAGCAGGACATGCTCGCTTGCAGTAAGTAATAAAACTCAGAAATAGTAATGCAGTTTATACTGTTTTTTATGTGGTACGAAGTAGATGCCACTAACTGCCTTATGCCTATGGATGAATGCTTGCGCCATGTACGACATTGCATTACTGACGAGCTATTTCGTTTAGTAAGAAATACCCTTCGGAATTACCGCATTTCATTCACCGGTTAGCCAGAAGGTTTATGCAATGGGTAAAGGGTTCATTCGATTAAATAAAAAAATATACTTTAAATAGCTAGAACTTCAGACAAGAAGTACATTGCTTTGTGGGGACCAGATAGGATATAGAGGTACATTGTGAAAATAAAATTTTAGTTGTCTGTTGATGTGCGCCTACTACCGAAAAAATACAGCTAACCCGGAAACGATAGCGATCATAAAAGTACCTGGCACGTATTTTGCCGTGGATAGAAATGACCTTGACAATTGTTTTTTAATAGAGACTTCTTTGCATGTGTATCTTTGTGCTTATCCCAAAATTTTATGATATTACTTTCTTCAATATTTTGTTTTAAAATCTTCAAAATTATTATGTAATATTTATAAATAATTGTTTATATAATGTTTGAAAAACATATTCTTTAGTAGGTTATGTATGTTTGGATGTGCTTTTATCAGGTATTGTGTGGTTATAATTTTTTTATTGAGTTAAGATTGAACATTTTTTTGTTTGGGTTCGGAAAACTGTATATTAACCACCCCTGATATTATGATATAAAGATATATAAAAACATGAAATTTTTACACGCATACTTACATACATATCCTCCAGCAAAAAGTTTATTTAAAAAATTGCAGTTAAAAAAAAAATTAACCAAAACAAAAAAAAAAAAAACAAATGGCGTTAAAGAAAAAATACATTGAGGGAATAAAATATATCTATCTCAAAAATGAAAAGGATCATTGAGCAAGAACTGTTTACAATTTAAGATATATGTACTAATTAAATTGATTATTATTGGGAAATAAATATGTTCTCACACCGCGTGGCGGTATGTGAAGTCAAAATAAATCTGTGATTTACTCAAGCGTGGGTGATTTGTTTTGCATCAGTAATTGGGCCTCTGGGCCTGTTGAAATGTTAATAAAAACAATCAACACCTCAAAACCAACAGCGGGGGTCTTTAAATGTAAATGTAGTCAAGCCTTCATGAAATACATCTTTAATTCACTATATACTCGTCGCCAAGTTTATGGATCCTGTAATGTAATAAAACTATAAAGCTTTATTGCTGAAATAAATTTAGAATGCTGTACAAAAATATTTCCCAGTGTTGATAACATAGAAGCTAGGATTAAAACAAGCTGTACAAGATATGGAGTAATGTGAAATTACTTGTATAGTCAAATTCGGTTATATCCAACAAGAGGAGACAGACTAAATTTGTATTCAAATTTTTAGGGGCTGATAGCACACCAGCTCTCCAAGATCAACTAATAAGGCTCAAAGATGAAGTAGAGAATCTAAAGAAAGATAATGGAATGTTGAGATCCCGAAAGGATGAATTAGAATTACAATTGGAGTGTCGAGCTCTGAAGGGTGACTACGATCCTACCAAGACTAAGGTTTGTAGACAATTTGTAATCTAATCAAAAATAAATTTGTTCTACAATAATATGTGCATTTTCTATATTGACTCTAATTATTTCTTTGATATTAATTAATATAATTTAATTGAGGTTAATTAATTAATTAACCTTCTTTTATATCAATTTCAAAATGATATTAATTAATATTAACCTTATCCATAAATTGCTCAAATGTAAAATAAATAAGTAAAAACATTTTTGAATGTCTCCATGCTATTTTTTAAAATTTGTTAATTTTTCAAGTGGTGGTGCTCATAAACACCAAAAGCACATTGTGTATCAATTTTCACAAAGGTAAAGTTAATTTGAAATAATTAGAAAATTTTCAAACTCTTCCTAATCCGATTGTTGTCAATCTCTTTTTATTTATTTAAGCATACACGGTGAGTATATACCTTTAAATTTCATTTGTGTAATGTTCTTCTGAATGTGTGCATGGAGACGAACCTTGATGTTCGAAATTCCAATGAAACTCATTGTCGTTACTTCACTTTATTGGTTTACAATTTTTACAGGTGATAATAGTTCGGTTCTAATACAGTAAGAGAGCCCGCAAAATGGCGCATCTCGCTTTATACCATTTGCTCTCTCATTCTTCCATGCCGTCTGTCACTCTCATTTATCAGACAGATGTCACTCAAATACATACATCACAATTTGTTTCATTTTTCAGTGGTTTATGTTATTGTTTTTAGTTTTATTTAAATCTTTTATTAAATCAAATTTTATTCAAAAAAAAAAATGAGACTTTCAGTGTCTACTTAAATAGACCGAAGCCTGTGGTAAAGGAGTCAAGTTCATTTGTTGTATCCAACAGTGGAATCCAAACATTAATGATATTCTCTAAATAAACAAAATTAAAAATATAACATAATTGTAGTGTATTCCCGCAGGGGAAAACAGTGGTGGGGTTTTAGGTGGATTAATACGTGGGAATGATGATTACTCTAGTTTATTACAATAATATGTTTTGCGACCGAGCGTACTGTACTTGTAATTTCTTGTAAGAGCCCCATCTATACTCTGCGGGAACAGGGAATTCGAAGAGAGCGTTCCCTGTGCGCACAGTTCCTTATATGCCAGCCTCCCTTCCCCTCCTTGGTCATGGTGGCAACCTAAAAACACCACAATAATTTATAAAAATAAAATAACTTTTTAGAACAAAATATCTTCGCTTACCAATGAATACAAATTCAATGAATATGAATTTGAGATAAAATCTTACTTGATTAATTCCGTTATAATTTGGAAACAAGGTGATTTTCAATTCAAAATATTTTACAGCTCCTTGTGCCATGAATCGTTTGCACATTTTAAAATACAACATGCAAGAAAAAAATTATGATTTGCGCGGTGTTTTGGAAAAATTTTCTTCTGCTTACTTACTTACTTACCATCACGCCGTTTCCCCGTGGGGGTAAGCAGAAAGGATAGAGCGCCATGCTCTTCTGTCCTAACATACAACTCTCGCCTCCTCCACATTCATACATCTTCGCATGCAGGCTCAACGGTTGTTGTGGCTTCTAACGGGACCATCTTCCAGTATCTGGTTAATCTGGTCGTGCCACGTCTTCCGCGGTCACCCTCTCTTTCTGGCGCCGTCAACACTTGCATTATATATCTTTCTTACCATTCTTTCCTCATTCATTCGCTCAATGTGCCCAAACCACCTGAGCGACCCTTTTTTAATTCTATTAATTGTGCTAAGATCAGCTTTATATTCATTCCTAATATTTTCATTCTTTACTCTACCATAAATGGATTTGCCACACATACATCTAAGGGATATCATCTCCACTGCATTCAGTCTACTTTCGTTCCTCTTCTGCCAGCTCCAGGCTTAACTTCCGTACATCAGTGTCGGTACCAGAACTCTATTATGTACTAGTTTTGCCTCGGTAGACATTGTAATAAGTGTTTATTTTTTCATGAAATTTTACATTTTTTTTGTGAATTTGATTTTATTCTTTGCTTGAATTTAAAATTTTATTATTTAATCAAAATTTGTTAACACAAGATCTTAATGTGTAAAGACAATGAAATACATATTACATAATCATTGACAATATAATAATATTATGTATATTTTTTTAAGATAGTACATATGACTCAGAATCCAGCATCTAAGGCCCAAGAGGATTTCCGACAAGATTTGGACAAGGCATACGCAGAGGTAAGTTATGGCATGTTTCTTGTAGGATAAGCATGCATGTGTATTTATCATGTTTATAGTCAATTATTAAATGAATTAATGAACTTTCTAAAACCAAATTAATTAATCAATTAGAAAGCTATACAGAAAATCCACGAAAAAATATTTTGCTGCTTCCGGGATTTGAACCACAGATTTCCTCCTATCCGGGGCAGGCGCATTATCCAATTACGCTACAGCGGCCTCTTAGATTTCCGTGAATATAATATATGTTAATCAATTAATAAATGAAACTTAAGATAAGATCGATATATTCACGGAAATCTAAGAGGCCGCCGTAGCGTAATTGGATAACGTGCCTGCCCCGGATAGGAAGAGATTCGCCAAAGAGCAGCCAAATATTTTTCGTGGATTTGATTTTTCTGTATGTCTTTCTAATTGATTAATTAATTTGGTTTTAAATTTCACAGAACTTTGTTCTGAAAGAATTGCACCTTCACAATAATAATGTACTCTTGAATATAATAATGAACTTTCTGTTTCAGATTTTAGAACTTAGAAGGAAGGTTAAAAGACTGGAACAGAATGAGTTGGAAATGACACAAAAATTATCGGAAACACTACGGGAAGGAAATACTGTGACCTTGCAAGATATTGAACAGCTAAAGAGTGAACTTGAATCCAATAAATTAAAAGCTCAAAGGTAGGTGCTTTTAATTATGATGCTAATAATCTTCATTATCAAAGTTTCATCACGTGTATTTGTTTCTTATTGAGTTCTTTATGTATTTTTTTTTCAGAGTAAAAGAAGCACTCGTCAGTTCTCTGCAGGAATATAGAGACGTATGTTATATGCTTATGGGATACAAATTGGATCGAACTAGTCCTAATAATTATAGGTATGTACCATTTGCTTATTGGTCTGGCGGTAACTTTGTAAATTTACACTCAGAACTGATCCAATGACATATGAGGCAGATATGTTTCTGTCTCAGTGATTTTACATTGCTTTCGAACATTAGAACAGTAATAAAATAATCATAAAAATAATTATGTATACATAATACACAAAAAGTTGCTAGGCATTGTACAATAGAAATAGGGACATGAGAAACGATATTGTAGGTCTCTTTTTCTCATAATGAGATTGATGATTTTATTTTATAGTGCCGCCACGATAACTTGGCGTGCGAGGGAGGGCGCCTCTGTTGCGAAACAGAGATTGCCAGGTTGTGAATTTATTACACATTACATAAAGCCATGTATTCACTAGGGGACAAATAGCGCAGCATTCCGCGCGGCATGTCGCATGAACATCTACGTTCATGTTTCGGGGACAATGACGTGGTCATTTGACGTGTACACACCGGGACTCACATATCTTGTCGCGGAAATGTCACCCGATGAGGTTATGATGACATCTGCATATCCATTTATGTTAACGAGTTTATCAAAACGTAAGAGGAGAAAAAGATGGTGGATGCGAAATTATTTACTGCAAAGAGAAAGAAGGACGGATATTCTATGCGATCTTCGATCGATATAGCTCGATGAGTTCAAGAACAATTTCGTTTCCCCACATTGCCATCTTGACAGATACAGCGCATGCGTATTCACTTGTAAACATACCACGTGGTACTGACCGTACTGACGCTCCGCGTAATATTGCAGTGAGCTCACTCGGGTACCGTGCGCATGGCAACGTTGCCACGGCACGTAGAAATGCCGCGCTATGTTGTGCGCGATGTCGCGGAACAGTGCACGTCGTTACAACATCACGCAGACTCTATGCCGCGCGTGCTGTTGAGGGACAATTTGTCCCCTAGTGAATGCATGGCTTAATATACAGAGTGTCCGGTGTCGGGAGTCTGAAAGTATGAAATATTATCAATTTCATCGACAAAATACCCCCTTATATGTCATTAAAAAAATCTATACAAGATTTTCGTGGTGTATTTCGGTTATTTTAAGGCTGAAGATTTTTTGCAGTGCGCAGAGGTAGGCGAGGTCGCTTGAAGGGCATGAACATTGAGTATATTTCGATCAATCAATATATTTACAGATATTATAAATACAATATATTTAAATAATTAGTTTAAAAATATATCAGACCTTGGTAATCAATTGATTCTTTTAAAGCTATAAGCAATGTTTTTACTGTAGGCACTTCTTTCCTCACAACATAAAATTCTTGAATCAATTGACGAATCGTGCAGAGGTCCATGCTGTCAAGAATATTTTTTTTGTTTTTTTTCCTTTTTTTTCCCGGTGTAGAAAGCCGAGTAGATGTAGGAATATCCAAACTTTCTTTTTTTATCCTAGATATAGTTCTTTTTGACAAACCTAGTAAATAATAGTAAACATAAAACTTAAGTACACATTTTTACATTAAAAATATAATTTCAAATATTACAATTACATAAATCTGTTCAATAATGCCCACACGACTTTATAACACCAGGAAAACAAACACTTAATTCACGTTACTCTATTCTTCTTTATTCTGGAAAAGGCCCATTGAAACAAACCTAGTAAACAAAACTAAAAACTTAACTTTTAAACATTTGTATTTGCTATACATCAATCCCTGCGGGCGGCTGTGACAGACGATGACGACTGCTTCGCGGCCAATGATTGCCACTGCGCAACCAATTGTACCTGCTGTGTTACTGTAATATGTATGATAATAATGACCGTCACCTCATCCACCACCAGAAACTTTCAAAACCGAAATCGCGTTTCAACTCACTGGGGAAAACCGAAGAAAAAAAAAACAAAGTCATGGCGGCTACTTCCCGATCAATGATTGCCGCTGTGCAGCCAATTGTACCTGCTGGATTACTGTAATATGTATGATAATAATGACCGTCACCTCACCTACCACCAGAAACTTTCAAAACCGAAATCGCGTTTCAACTCACTGGGGAAAACCGAAGACAAAAAAAAACATAGTCATGGCGGCTACTTCCTGACCAATGATTGCCGCTGCGTAGCCAATTGTACTTGCTGGGTTACTGTAATATGTATGATAATAATGACAGTCACCTCGCCCACCACCAAAAACTTTCAAAACCGAAATCGCGCTTTAACTCACTGAGGGAAACCGCAAAAGTAGAATGACGCGTTTTAAGGCGTAACAATCCGGACTTAACCCTGTAAAAAAGGAGTTCTATGTAACAAACATAACTTCAAAGATTTCGACATCAATTTTTTTTATAAATATTATAATTCTATAAATTTCTTCAAAAACGCCCATAAAAATTAATTCTATCTTTCTTTATCTTGGAAAAAGTTTTTTGAAAACCTTTACATCAACAAAACAAAAAACTTTACATCAAAATAAAATTTTAAATACACTTCTACAAATTTGTTCAAAAATGCCCATATAAATTTATTATCAGAGAAAAGAAAACATTTATATGCACTACTCTATCTTGCTTTATCCTTGAAAAAGTTCTTTGTAACAAACCTAGTAAATAAAATAAAACGAAAAAAAAAATCTTTAAGCCATGCATTCATTAGGGGACAAATTGTCCCTCAACCACCACCTTTTTCTCCTCTTACGTTTCGATAAACTCGTTAACATAAATGGATACGCGGCTGTCATCATAACCTCATAGGGCGACATTTCCGCGACGTGTGGAAAACAATAATTATTTGCAAAAAAGACCTTGTTTTTAATAATATTCAATTTACTACAGTAAAACCTCGTTAATTTGAAATTGCTACCCAAAAAAACATTTCGAATTGCGCGGAACCCTGTTTTCGCTAAATGACGAAGTGTGAATAGATACCGCAGTTGTCATCATAACCTCATCAGGTGGCATTTCCGCGACAAGATATGTGAGTCCCGGTGTGTACACGTCAAATGACCGCGTCATTGTCCCCGAAACATGAACGTAGATGTTCATGCGACATGCCGCCCGGAATGCTGCGCTATTTGTCCCCTAGTGAATACATGCCTTTACATATTTCTACACTGACAAATATACTTTATGATATTATAATAGAAATATGGTCGGGCAACACTAAAGATACAAACCAGTCATGTCGGCCGCTCTGTCTAGAGTTCTGTCAAAGGGTAATATTGGTCCATTATTTGCTTTTTCAGCTTCGCAAAACTTTAATACTTCATTGGCAACTGTTCTTACACCACCCCGGACTGTTTTGGACATAATAATTCAGTGTATATTGGTAATCAAGATGTCACCGCTCCCGAGCAACGAAGAGAATGAACTGAATTACAGGGCGAGGGGTTACCGCCGGGTGCAGGCGGGGCGGGTTTTAGTTCGAAACTTGCCGCACGCCTAGTTACGTTGGGCGGGCTCTAGTTACATTACATGTCTATTATTTTCGCGAGTTCGAGTTGTAGTGTTTTAACTGGTTATACAATAACCATTATTTGAGATTTGTATCTAATTATATCGATGATTGGTAACTGATTTTTCGCAATTCGACGGGGAACCACATAACATTTATATTTCAGTACCGGTAACCGGTTGAAATAACGGTTTGACCGTCACTAGAAAGTTATACCCAACTGCAGTAAAGTACATGCATCGATAAGTGAAAAATAAACCTGTAATGTTTAACCAATATCTTTAATAGATGATAATCCACTGTTTTTTTTTATTTCAGATTACTAAGTATGTATGCAGATTCAGCAGATGAATATTTAAGCTTTAAATTGACATCCGATGGTGGTATAGAAATGGTGCAGACAGACTACTCCACGCAGATCAAGGATCTCGTGGAATTACACCTTCATCACCAAAAATCAATTCCAGTTTTCATAAGCGCCCTAACATTTAATTTATTTAATAAGACAACTATGGTGACGGAGAGTTCCATTAACGAATAACACAATAATTGTCAACAATAATAATCATAATTAAAGTGTAAATAATTTAATGAATAGATACTACAAGTTTTTTTTAAGAAAACACCACTGATTATTGTTTTTACAATAATTTGACAGCTGGGAGTGGATACATTTATGTTAGAAAATTATTTATTAGTTAGTAAGAAGAATGTTTGGATGCATGATGTACATTTTGCTTAAAATTTTATATAGATATTGTGCAACCAAATTGAACCCTTTTTCATTTGTTATACATAGATAATACTGAACAACTGTTTTACTTTTGGCATGGATACGATATGACTATAAAAATTTATATTTCGTGCATTAGAGTAATTTTACAAGTAAAACTTAGGACAAACACAGTGGAAAAAAACATGAAAATATATTCTGGTCCCTCCAAAAGTGATTTTGCAAATTTATTTTCTTTTAACATGATACAAAAATGTTTAATATTAAAAGATTTTGCATCTCAGAGAATAGATACTGGCTGTGCATCGTCACAAAATTGTGTAATCTTTATGACCCAACTTTCTATTAACCAGCCAGGCCAGCATTTGCCGATTAACTATGCATAGGTACATGCAAAAAAAAAATAGATTATTAAAATACAATAAATTTTTATTCATTTAGAATATATTGATTTAAAATAAATTGTTTATAGACAAAGCATGAAATTGTACAGAGACGAAACCCCTTCTTTAGGTCCCCTCGTGTATATTTAAGAAGCATTCTGCAGTTCAAGTATTGATTTTTGAATAATTAAATCCCCTACTAAACAAAATGTATTTTTACACTAGACATTGTTTTTAAAATTTCATTCCAAACCGTGTATCTTCAAGTAAAAATGTCTTTTGGTAATAAAGCGTGACTTATTTACTAAGACTTTATACTTTTTAAATGTATTTAGTTCGACCTTTACATAATTGTTTTAAAATTTATATAAGCTCCTAGTATATTTTTTTAAACAAGTCACATATTGAACCATGTATCAAGCAATTTATGTTAGTTCATCTTTATATATACATATATTTTGGTGGTGTGTGTTTCTAGTATTTCATTATGAAAGAAGGTTAAGTTTGCTGTGTGTTAGGTTGAGTATTTTGATTATTTCAACATAAAAACATTGGTCAGTTTTTATCAAACAATAATTTCATTGTCTCTCCGTTCGTCTGTCTGTCCCCGTAACTTCGTATAACATCAGTAATTTCATTCGAAATCACGGTTTAAAAAACTAAATTAAACTGCCGGAGATGGGGCTCGAACCCCGGGCCAGCAAACCCGAACCGGCCGCTCAACGCATGTTGCTACCTTTCTCTCTATGTGGATCGCCAAAATATGTTATAAATATTTACTAGGGCTTAGCAAAGAAGAGAACCAATTTTCCGTCATTTTTGACAGGAAACACCTAGTTTTTAAATAAAAACTTTGTCCCCACGATTTTATGTTATCCAATTTTTTAATGTTCTGTATTTAAACCAATGTATGTCGTCATTAAATGATTAATCTTTCAGTAAACCCTAAAATATGGTCTTCCATTGCATACTGCATATTACTAATTGCAGTTTTTTTTTTTAATTTTGATGTGTTTCAGCCTTGACCAGCATTTATGAAAAGCATTACATACTTATAACCCGTTGATATGCCAATGTTTAATAGTTTTGTATACGCGTTGATCAACAATGTGCATAGCATTGCAAATGTGTACATTGTATACAACAATTACCATCACACTCAAATAATTCTTTTAAATGTTTTTTTTGTTATTTATAACATTTTTACATAGATTTTTGTACCGTGCTTCGTAATAAATAAGTGTGAACCTGAGACCTCGCCAGTCATACAACTTTTAAATTTTTGGCTTGAATGTTAAACACAAACAATTATTCTACTGTATTGTTTTTGACTTAATCATCATGTACATCATTTTTATTTGAGAATTAATAAAACCAAATTTATTAAAAGAAGTATATATTTTTATTTTCTTCATTAAAACCATAAAGGATGGAGATACGTTATACGTTTATATCGAAACTAAATTGCTGGACGAAATTAAAAAATGTTCAGAGGTCACCAGTTTAGAGTTTCTCCAATGTCTTTATTGAGCGCCAGGAAGAATTATGGAATGTGGCGCCGGATGCGGATACTGATTTTGCAGTTTATTTTAATAACTATTAAAAATTGGTTAAGTTTATGCTTGTTTGCAACTATGGAAAAGAGTAATATCCGTCAGTGGTTTGATTCCCTTTTTTGGATGGGAAGGCCTGTGGGGAAGTGAAGTCGTGTGCCTCTTATAAAGATCATACATCTTTGATGACTACTGTCAGATATTGATTTAATAGATTCAAACTTGGCTAAATATTTTGGCTTTTGATGAAGAGCGTCAAGGCCATCTGATCAAATAAATCAACAATTAGCAGACGGCCGGGTTAAGGTCAGAGAGATTGCTGACATCCAGAACTCTCAATTGAATGCATACAAAATATACTACACGAAAAACTGGCCAAGAAAGAGCTATCGGCGAGATGATTTCCATGTTTGCTTACAGTGAAACAAAAACGAAATAGCATGACAACTTTGGAACGCTGTTTGAGTTTCTGCAGCATTTTGTGACTATTAACGAAACATGGAAATGAAAGAACAATTAGAACAGTGCACTATACTGCTCCAAAGGAGACAAAAACAGTTCCATCGGTCATGACCGCTTTTAGAGATTCACAAGGCATCATCTTCACCCACTATTTGGAGAAGGGTAGGACAAACATCAGGGAATACTATGCTGATTTATCAAGCCGGTTCATTGTGGATTGATGAGAAAATTGCACCATTTGGCAAAAAAGCGCTTTCACTATGAAAATGCACCAGCTCACTCAAATGCAATCGCCATGGAAAATTTGCTGGCTTATCCGCCCAAAAGTCCTGATTTGGCTCTATATGATTTATTTTTAATTCCAAACGTGAAAAAATTACTTGGCTCAAAGCAGTTCACGTCAAATGAGGCTGTCTTTGCCTCAACAGAGGCCTGTTTCGCTGGGTTTGACAAATCATTTTTTTGGATGACTTAAAAGTTGAAATATCACTGGAGTGTATCAAGCTGAAAAAAGACTATGCTGAGAAATGAATTGAGCAGTTTGTAGATGTAGTGGTTAAGACTCTCGCCTAATAATCTCGGTCGGTGGTTCGAGTCCCATTTCAGGACACCAGCAAGTTAGTCCTATTTTCATTGCACAAACATTTAGCTTAGTTCGAAAATAGTAAGAATATTGATGTGGCACGTATTCCATATTCACATCTCTATTAAAAAAATTATTAAAAAGGGTTACCTTAGCATAGGTACTTATCAGGCGCGTGCAGTGCATACTTTTACGAACGAAGCATGACTTTTACGTTGACATATATTATGGAAAAAAACATAGAAACAAATATTTATGTGACAGAATATGATGATGTATTAAAATATGAGTAATATAATAATAGCTTTACAGGAATATTACGAGATATATGTATCTTTAAATTTGTTTTTTTTTCAAAATATATGCTTACATAAACGTCATGGTGTAACGTTCTCACTGCACTCCCCTGCTTATCATATGCCCCCGTACATATTGGAAGCTAACTTTGCACTGATTTCCATGCAGCTCCAGTAATCTTTCATTGGTTTTATACTGTAGTACCAAACATTCAATGGATCCAGATGTGATCGCAAAAGAAATTTGGTATAATCAAGACATTATTTAAAAATGTTCTCAGTTTTTCATGGCCGTTCAGAATCTTCTGTGTATAGTTTTCTGGAATATTCTGCCGTGTGTATCAGTCCTGATGATGGACCCTGCAATAGGATCTGAAACGTCAGCAAGAGAGATCACATATACACGGCAGAATATCCCAGAAAACTATACACAGAAGACCTTTAATTATTTTTACATCCGTATTCTTAAGATACAGAAATAAAAATACTGTGATTTTGACAGATTGTTAAATAAGAAACGTCAAATCTTTAACAAAGTGTTTATTTTTCTTATGAAAACATTTTACGGGAATATTATTCATATGTCCTTAGCATGTTGATAATGAAGCTTGAATAAATGTAGCATAACGTAAATTTAAGTTGAAAGTGTGGTTATGTAGATACATAGAAGCAATACATGATTTTCCGTATTTCAATAATTCCTACCCTAAATGACATTGTAAGAAGACATAGATCAACAACTGGCTGAATGAAAATTTTTATCAAAAAATAATACACAAGAGAAAAATTAAATTCTTGACAATAATTTTGGTAAAAAAATCACAAGATGTCAGACTATTTTTATCACAATATATAATCAATTTAATTGCTATGGACTCACAGAAATGTAAATGGGAAAATAATATAAAATTTCTGTAAATTTGAAAGCAATATAATATCATATATGTACAAACTTTTATTTATATATTATGTAAACTTATATTGCAGGTAATTAAAAAATTTAATCTAATTTTTTTTTACTCATAACATTGACATTTTCTTCATTAAAAATAAATGAAAAACAAGAAATCCTTTACACCATAATATGCAATTTTTAAAACATAAATTTGAGTATCGCATAAAATTATTTCTTCGCTTTGACTTATGATTTATATGAGTGAAGATGATAAAAAATTTATGATTAACATGAATGATTAGCATGGTAATAGAGTAAAAATAATAATTATTTTAAAATAACAACAAAATGCAGATTTTTTATATCACAAGCAGATAAATAAAAAAGCGTGGATAAACAACCAAAAGGGCGTTGGTGATTATTATGAACATTACAGGAAAGCAAAATAAAGTTTTGTCAATATTGCTTTTATTATTAAACAATTTCCATATTTATTTTTCCAAAACTAATATGGAAATCGTATACTAATAAAAGAAATACTGACAAAACTTTATTTTGCTCTCCTGTAAAGTTCAAAATAATCACTAACACCCTTTTGGCTAAGGATCCTCAATATGTATTTTAACAGCTTTATTCTATATTCATATACATACATTCAATATTAATTTGTTTAACAAACCAAAAGGCGTGCTCTATTCCTATTAAGGTAAATTATGCATGAGTTGTGAAATACATCTAGGATACCAATCTAGAATGCAATTGACTATGGTAAGGCTGTATGCTATGAAGACTATTTCAAAATGAAAAAGTAGACACCGCTTTACTACTTACATTTAATGTTTATAATCCGAGCTAGAGTAGTAAGGAATGCAATTGGAAACTTCTACAAAATGATCTCAAAGGCCTCAAAATGCAGAAGCGAAGAGAGCATCAATTTTTGGGCAGTGAACTGCTTGGAATAAAATCAGTATTGAATAGTGTGTTGGGTGGGAAATTATTGTTTTTGCTTAAATATATCACAAGGCTTACAGAGTACATTATTATCACAATCAATCTTTAAGATTATACTAGAAACACTATCTGTTTTAGGGAGCCCCTAACCGTTGGGATGAATGTGGTCAGTTTGTGTCAACTATTTAGGCCTTGCAATGTATGTTAAAAGAAGGCTCCCTCGAATGGCAATATCAGAAATAATAACATTATACAACACAGGACACAAAATATTTAAAAGTATATATACATAAATGTACAGCAGAACCTCATTAATTCTAAATTCAAAGGGCCACAAAAAAATTATGCAGAATTATGCAAAATTCAAGGTACATAAATGTCTATCCATTCAAGAAAGACAATTGAATTAGTATGTGCATCGTAGGCACAGCTTACTTAATTCAATTTTCTTTCTTAAGTGAGGTCTACCTGTTGCGAAATTCACAAACTGAGTGAAAAGGCTATTAATTTTGTGAAACATGTGCATATTTTTTTTTTTCAAAAAATCATCTCAAAATTCTCTTCATGCAAACACATTTTTCTTTTGTTGCAAATATATTAAAAACTACGCTTTTGCTCTTGATATCTCTTTTTTAAAGAAAAAGTATTGTGGAATGAGTGTGAAATTTTGACTAGATACAACAGTATAGCTGATTCTCAAAAAAAAAAATATATAAAACTAGAATAATCTTAAGAATAACATAAACTATTCACATTAACAGAAAGTGTGCAAAATTTTATCTTATCTTTCTTTTGAATAACCGAAATGGATGTAAAGAAAACAATAAGATTTTCATATATGTGTGTTGAAATAAGTTTCCCATTAATCATATGAGGGGTATAAAAGCAAAGACAGCAATATCTAAAAAATATTTTGAATGCAGTCACTGAGGATTACTAATTTAGAATACATTGAATTTGAGATTTTATAGAAAATATGGCTCTATCCCTTTCGAAATCATGTTTCCAAATCACTATGAAAAGCAAAGGCACCAATATCCACTTCAACCAATCAACTCCCAAGGATGTGTCACGCGACGAAATGGCCACTTCATACTAAAGTGAGAGTTGTTGTCGATTTTAGACTGAAACATAGCAAGAACAGCAATAATATCCACTATTTGGTAGCAAACATGGCAATATCCATATTTAAAAGTTAAATATTTATTTTTGTATACACGCTTACAAAGGGAAAATTGAGGTGGCAATTGTTTGTAAAAACTTATTTCCAAAAAGATGTAGGTTCCACTGATTCCAGAGAAATTCCCTTGAATAATGACGGGTTTTTTGTGTTCATCTCAGAAACATCTCAGCGGGACATTGCTGCCTTTGCTTCTATACCCCTCATATTATGTATTACACTCATAAAAAACAAAACCTTAACATTTACCAGCAACCTTATTCGACCCGATTAAAATTATTAAATTATTAAAACCCGATAAAAATTATAAAGCTGTAGGTACACCATGAAATAAAAATTAACAATATCTATCTACATGCATATTTATTAATCACACTTTAGGCAGATTAATATACGTGTCAAATGTAAAAAAATATGTGTACATTAGAGGTGATATGCTTTCATATATTTTTGTATAAATATTAAATACCAATGTGTACCAAATGTGATCAAATTGATTCATTTTTATTTAATAAATTATATATGTATATTTTCGATAATATATTGTGCGCTAGTGTAAGATTCTATTCATATTTGTTAAGCGCCACTTTAAAATGACACAAAACTTGCATAACCTTAATTAACCCATTACGGATGGAATTTTATCGTGATTTTTTATACAGGGTGTCTCGTAGCAAAAAACTTTATTCAGATTTGAATAGAAAATATTTTTTACACTTTACAAGATATGTCGACAGTTACGGAGATAACTGACATCAATGTTTTAATTTTTTTTCAATATTTTCGGCTTATATTTTGTGAAATGTTATACTTTCATAAAAGTAATTCATATTGAATATTAAAAATTCATACTTTGGTAGAAAGCAATAACTTTGTGGTTTGACATATTAAAATAAATAAAAACACTTTACTTTGTATTAAACCACGATTTATTGTCGTGCCAACCGGTTTCGCTTAAACTTAAGCTTCATCAGGGCAACTTAATAACTTTACAGTTTTACTTTTTAACTTTACAGGACAGTTATTAAGTTGCCCTGATGAAGCTTAAGTTTAAGCGAAACCGGTTGGCACGACAATAAATCGTGGTTTAATACAAAGTAAAGTGTTTTTATTTATTAAAAATTCATTTGCTATACGAGTCAAATAAAATGGCAAAAATCTTACAAAAATATATTTTTAATTTTAAAGGTTTTAATAATTTTATTTGACTTGTATCAAAGCGAATGAATTTTCAATATTTAATATAAGTTACTGTAATGATGGTCCAGCATTTTACAAAAAATAAAGATTTATTGAAAAAAAAATCTAAGTTTGATTGTTCCTTATCTCTATAAGTATTGACATTTCACCCCAAATGCAAAGAATATTTTCTAATCAAAATTAAATGAAGAAGACTCCCCAAACTTTTTGTTACTAGCTACGAGACAGCATATATAGTGATACTTTATACCTGTATGGTATTTTCAGCTGCCAGAAGTTTAGTCTGAGTTTTATTATTGAAAAAATTTTTGATGTCGTATGCCACCGCTAGATTCCTTCTTGTTAGCAATTTGAGATACTTTTTTAAACATATTTTTGTGATAATGCCGAGTGCCGGCATCGCTATTCCATAATGGGTCAAAGTGAATTACATTATTTTTAATCATTTGCATTTATGAATTTTAAATGATTTTTTCCAATAAAATAAAATATAAATTTTCAACAAATTTTGAGGAATTAAATTAAAACTGTCTTTTTTGAAAATCACTAACAAGAAATTTTATGCAAGAGAAAAGGGAAAATGCCTTCAACATCAATTTATATACAAAAATTAATTTATATTTACATCTCATTAAAATAAAAAAGAAATCCTCGAACAATCATGCTTCTCCTGCGTCTCTTGCACATCCTCAAGAAATTCAGAATGCAATTTAGTTAAATCAACTCCCAGTCATCCAATTCATCATTATCATTTCCTTTTTTTTGCAAATGCTTCCCAAGTTCACCGTTTCTACCGTTAGGACCAAAAACTCGTGCTTCTAATTTGATTTCCTTTAAATTCCACACATTCGGTATAGAAACACATTTTGGCGGTGAGTCCATCAAAACAGTGTTGACCTTTTTTTTTGTTGGATTAAAATCTTTATTCTTTAAAGTATTTTTCTTTGTAAGAGACTGAAAATTTTGGACTTCAGATTTAGAAATATTATTAACACACTGAGATGTTGTAGCGCTGATATCATTATTCATATACAAAATATCAGGCGACAGAGGTTTGACCGTACTGAAGGTGACTGGTTCTAAATCAAGCACTTTAGCTAAAATTTCTTCTTTCACCTTTATTTCCTTTTCGATAGACTCTGGACTCATATTATCTGGAAGGCTGGAAAGATTTCTTCAATATGTAAGTTAAAACTTAAAGTTGTAAAGAATTTATGTACAAAAATAAGTAGAAATACATTTTACCTATTTGTTGAATTATTGCTTGAAATTCCTGATAACGACTTTGGTTTTACAGATGATCCGAGATCATTTTGATTAACTCTGATCGATCTTTCGCCCGAGATATCTCTTTTGGCATTGGAACCCTTTTGTGACACATTATTTAAATCATCTTTGGGACAATCCAAATCGATAAGATTGTTGCGTTTACTCTTTTTGGATTTATATAAAATGTCTTCATCAAATTCTTTTTCATTTATTAATTCATATGTTAGATTTTTTTTATTTGTGACTGACTCAAAATTTTTCATCTCCTGAATGACTTGAGCCATGTTATTATCGACATCACTTGGGTTTTCAAATATCCCGTCTTTGTCACCAATGAAATTGTGCATTAACTTATCAATAATATTTGTATCAATGTCGGTAGGCAGTTCTTTGACAACTGGTAATTCGAAACACTCTTCCGCAGTTGCTATACTTGGGGATTCATTGAAGGAAGGTATAGTTGTTTCGCTTATCATATTATCACATTGCTCAATCAAATCAGAAAAATTCATTTGTGTTTGCAGACTCGTTAGTTCTTTGATTGTATTAACGGCTAACTGAATCGGGTTTGTGAGGGACTTGCTCATCAAATTTTCTTCTGAGAAAAAAAATCAAAGATATTTCTGTATTACACTGTTGTTATATTATATCAAATATATTAACATGCAATGTAAAATAAAGTATTACAAACATAAAATACGTAATTATAATAAACATATAACAAGCAAAACAAGTACTATTTAAAATAAAATAATACAATAGGTAATTAAATATTTAATGCACATTAAAATAAATTAAGTACTGGATCTAATTCTCCCATTAACCAAATGTTATTATTATTTATATTAAACACTTTTTAAATCAAAATTTGAATATAAGAATAAGATACTGCATTTAAAATTTCTTATAATTTTTGTTACTTCCCATAATAATAATAATGAGTTGGCACACATTTAGTCTATATTTTGTACCACTTTGTAATTTATGCTAAATATACCATATAAATGATAATTCAAAATTTTTATACTAAAAAATCAAAAAATCTGATTTTTTTATATAAATCCAAACTTTTTTCTCATTTTTTACACAGATCGATGGATACAAACTTGAAATAATAAGGAGAAATATATTTTTTTATCTTGTACATGAATTATTATTTATTAAATAAATGAATTGCATACTGAAAAAAGCTAATATATGCAATTAATATATATATAACAAGAATTTTTTTTTTAATAAAAAAAAAAATTTAAAAAAAAAATATATATATATATATATATATATAAGTTAAGAATTTTTTTTTAATAAAAAAAAAATTTTTTTTTTAAAAATATATATATATATATAAGTTATAAAAGTTGCTTTATAATGTAGTGTTATGGGTGTTTGTTTCTTTGTGTAAAATAAAAAACGGATTATATGAAACAAATTAAACTAAAAAACGACCGTAGCACTTTTTAAAATACAACTAGCGCCATCTAGTAACAACCGCAGATATACAAAAAAGACCTGTAGCACTTTTTAAAATACAATTAGGGCCATCTATTAACGACCGCAGAAAGTTTTTTTGGATTGGATTGGATGGAGTATCAAAAATAAAAATCCAGCCATAAATATTGTGATATATATCCTCGAACCCTGTGAAAAATAAAGGTACATACCAACAATCTAGCAAAATAAAACCTTAACTGATAATATACTTTAATACAAAAAAAATAATAAAATAAGTACATAAATAAGTAACATAAAACATTATGTATATGCATATTTGGAAAATGCTTTACTACATGTAATAAAGAACCCACAAAATTTTAAAGGTTCATTGTCAGAAATTTTTATTTCTGGGCATTTAAACATATGTATGTATATAATTTGTGAATTCTGTTATTTCCTAATACATATTATACATATATATTAAAGCATTTATGCATTATTAATGATGTTTCTGTAATAAATAAGGAGTCGAAAAAAAAAATGGTCAGGTTTTTAGATTATATCATCATTGTTTTGTGATTATTTTTGAAGTAAAGTTGAGTAATCAAATTACGTGATAAAATCAATGTTCGTCCCCTTTTAAAAGCAAATTTCTTAAAATCTACATTTTTTATTCTCATTTTGTTAGAATTTTTATATTAATTTAGTTTGAAAAATAAATATCATTTTGAAATTGACCCGATCCAAGAAAATAATTTTTGCATGACAAGTTTTCAACAAGACAACAGTGTTTAATTGTACATAAGTTCCTGTTATCAGGAATATACATAAGTAATACATATTCTTTTGACTAATATTTTTGGGAAATTGGGTAATGATGAACTATGTATTTACAAATTTAATTAAAAAAACATTACCAGAAAAAATAAAGATTTAAAAAATTAAAGGAAATAAATATCTTATAAGTACATAAAATAAAATATTAGTAATAAAGTAAAAACATTAATAATTTGAATGTGAACAATTGTTCTTCTTTGTGCATTTCTTTGAATTAAATATTTTTCATCCCCTTTATATTATTTAAGAATGAAGTATAATTAATAAAATAAAATTAGTTTTCACCACTTTTTTTATATTGAAAACATCAACATGTTTCAAGGCCTATAGCCTCTTCGTCAGGATACAATTGTAATGTATTTATATTAATATTGTCATCACAAAATTATTTTGCTATTTTTGAAGAACTTAATAATGAAGTGTTTGATTATTTCAATTTATAATAACTTTTTGGTGTTTATGTTTTGTATGTTTCTGTCTCATTGAACTCACAGTTTTACTTGAAACATCTTTTGATAATATAAGTAGACACATTATATTTAAAAATATTTTTAATATTTACCGCCTTATGATAACATTCATATTAATATACATACCTTGTGATTATTCATATTAATCAAATTTATTTTTAACATTTAGTTTATATTTTATGCAATCGGTTTCGTAAACAATCATTTTCTTAATCAGGGTTATATAAAATGTAATAAAAAACATAAAACTATTGCTTTTTGTTTTTGATTAATTTTTAGCAGTTGAATAAATATGTATATACTCACGTGACATAAAAAAAATTGATTAATAATCAATTTGATATATTTAATGCATTAAATCGGAAAATTACGAAAAGTTTAATAAATTAAAAAATTATAAATAACAAAAATGCTGCTCTGGGAGTGTAAAACCATTTTTTTATTAATTTGTCATTCATAAAATCATTGTCAGTCATAAAATTTTATGACTCTTAAAAGATGAAAAAAGCACATGTTTAAACATTTCGTAATATGTAAGATTCACTTTTATTACGTTACAGGAAAGAAAACAATTTTAATACATTTTTGACATTTTAAAATATCATTTGTTTGAAAACTTTGCTTAGTATTGTACCTACTGTATATTAATAAGTAGGTATTTAATTCACAAAGCTCTTTTGTACCGGGATGCGAAAGAATATTATATTTTAATTTTGAAACGTGTGAATTTTTAAAAAGTGAATAATGATAAAAGTGATGAATATATGATGAATTGAATACATCATATATTCATCATGTAACGGAAAATATTTATTTGGTTACTTTTTCATCACATATTTTTTTGAGATATTATATATATTTATCATTACTTGTTTATAGTATATACACAGTGTACGGAGGGGAAGTAATATATATTATAAAATCAATTTTTCAACTAAAATTTTTAAAATAAATAAATTAATATGGCTAAATGGTCCCGTTGGTCATGCAATGAAAATGAGTATTTCACTATATAATTGAATGACCTGATTACAAAATGAAAGATAATTGACACTTAAATAATAAGTATTAAAAAATGTGTAAATCATAGACAACATACAAGGTTTACATGACAAATTTACACACTATAATTCTTGTATTATGCCATTAATATATTTTTTGTCATCATTTGTTTGGTTCATTTAATAAATTGTGCATTTTTAAGATATGTGTTTATTAATTTTTATAGTTTATTTGACTTTATTGATTTTACATGAAAGTGAACAAACATAGCAATATTATATGTATTCAAGTAACGCATCTACATGTAATATATTATTTTTGTGTGATATGCAGTAGGTATTGCTTCTGATAGTTTGTCCTGACTAGATTGCCAGACTTTCATCTGTGTTAGAGTAGCTAGGTTTTTTGTGCTGTTTAGTGGTGTACATAATAATGTATGAATAAATAAAATAGCTTTATTATTTTGCACTCTGGTTATTATTAGGATAATAACTAGCAAAATTGAAAAAAATAATTAAAAAGCTTAACATTAAAGAATACCAATAAATTAACTCCAGGTCACTAAAAAATATGTCCTGTATAAAATTTATATATTTTCTTATCTAAAGATAATTAATAGCTTCATGTGGCATACTATACTATAATCCAGAAAATAAATAGAAATCACATAGTACTGTAACTTCACGGTAAAGATTTTTTTCTTTTCATCTTGTCTCATGTCGTTTGTCTAGTTTTGTGTTTCGCTAGCAAAACAAATCAAATGAATGTATTATTATTTTATATGATTAACTGGCAAAAGGGGACAAGTTTACTTAAATTTATATTAATTTGGTGTCTACAGCAGTTTCTTACATATAGCATAAACACCAGAAAAATTAATATTTTTAAAATTCTCTATTGATATTTAATTAAATATGTAGCAGCTATGGAATTGTCATGCAATATCCGAACACAATTTATCTACTGGACGAACCTGGATTCTCAATTTGCTGTTCAGGACTGTACGCAATCCGTATAAGACTTCTGTCACCTTCTAGAATAAATATTTCTTCTTTGTTTACTGCGACTGATAGTATCCTAAAAAATAAATACATAATCACATCCAAGTATTTTTTATAACAATAAATAAACATGCTCTTTACTTAAAATTGAACTATTGAACGAAGATTCATGTACTACATATATGTATGCAGGTATGTAGACTCTCGATTATCCATATCAATTTGTATAATTATTATCAATACCTATATGTTTATCAAAATTACTGTGAATAACAGACAAAACATGAGTAATAAACCAAGGGGAAGTTTGTGATCATATTACGAAGAATGGTTTAGCAAATACAATGTTATTGAAAAAGTATATTTTGTGTTATTTGTAATGAAAGAGTTATTGTGACACAGATCTGAAAACATATTGAGTTTATTTCACTGACATGCAAAGAATTTTTTTTAACTGGTCGGATGCCAGAGCGCAGATCTGCGCTCCCTAGACACGTATGCGAATTCGGCCTATTTTACCTGCGTTTATGGGTATTTAAAGCTTATCATTGGTTATATCTCAAGTTTTTGCATGAATGAACGAGTTCTATTTGTCAAGTAACCTCATTTGCCGCGCAAACCAGACAAAGAATCATTCCAAATGTAATCTTCGAACCGCACATTAATTGTGTTATTTATCTGTTAAAAAAGTGTTCTTTTTTAAATAAAAAGGTGTTAAAATTAAGTCTTTGATATATTTAGAACGAAAATATTGAAATACAATATTTTTAATGTTATTGCTTCCGTGGTTTTATTCAATACATTTCTGACAGTAAATTTCGTTACTTATTTTCATAATTAATGAATCAGTAATTATTGTACAAGTTATTATTGAAATATAAGTAATTATTGAAGTCTGTATATTGAGAAACCAGAAACTGCAACTTCTCAGCGATTATTGTTGATTTTTACATGAATATAACCATCACAAAAGTGTCTAAAAACAGCAATCGTGCGCGAAATTGCGCGGCATACAACCGGTTAATCGGACATACACTTTGATCCACTTATGAAAAATGATTCGCCATTGCTGATCTATACTAAAATACCATTGATTTATTTGGTGCACACCCTTTTTTTCTAAAATTTATTTTATTAACAGTTTTATCTGAATTATAAACAGATAGATATGTAGATCACACTCAAAACGTGAAGTGAGAAAAGTACAGAATTAATACACTATGATCTAATTTTCAATAAGCAAAGACTAATTCAAATAAATATATACAAACCTTCGTACATTATCTATAACGGCTACTGCGACTAATGATTCAGGATTAACAATGTACAATTGCTCATCGTTATAACTGACTATGTATTTCTCTTTAAACATAAATAGTGGACCAAAATGTGTTTCTTTGTTTGATTTCACACTTTTCTTTAGTGCCGGATTTAGTAGTGGAACTTGGCTGCACGGGTTGGATATTGCTTCCTGATTAAAAAAAATTCAAAAACATTTAGTAATTCAACAAAAAAGTATTGAAAAATGCTTATCTTTAAAGTAGATTTTCAATATCATGATTGTTGAAATTAGTGATGCAACGAATACGAATATTCGTTTTGCCGAATAGTAGATATTTCCCGAATATTCATATTCGCCGAATATCATCACAAATATTAAAAACAAAGTATTTATAACTGATAACAAATTACGGATTCCCAACATTGAATGAATGAATTTGTTGAGTTCTCAAGTTGTCAATTTTTACTTGTTCACAGCATAATATGAGTTCTTTCATCTAGTTTCGTTGGGTTATTAATAAGGTTAGGTGCTTATTTCATGTAGTTTTTGTTTTGTAATACGTATTGTTCGTTCCACTTTATTTCCGTTGTGTATAAAGGTGTTAACTCTTATAAAATAATTTCAAATTAAATGTAATAACATAACCTCGCATAAGCGTGAAAAAAGTTATATTTATTTTCGACCGTTGGGAATATACAAATGGATAAAAGAAATTTTGTGTTTTTTGGACAAAAATTTGCCGGTGGTAAATTTTAATTATTAAATCTCTTAGGAAAAAATAAATACTACTGAAAGTAGTATTTATTCGTTGCATCACTAGTTGAATCATTAACTGAAGAATTTTTTTTTTAAATAAGATTGATAACTGCTTACTACAGGAAACAAAATAAAGTCATTATGAACAGATTGTTAACCTTAAAAAGTAGAGTTTGTAAAACATTCCCTTGTCGATCAGAAGTCCATACTCTAAGACCAGGTCGGGCGCAGAAAATATTCACGTCATTCGGTTTCTCATAGTTGTGGTGAAACACCCCGCCGAGTTTTGAGAGACTAAATCGAAAAAGAAAAGTGTCAATAAAAGTAATGATAATCATGTCAGAAAAATAATTTAATCAAAACATTTCAGCGGATGATTTAAATTACCTTTTCCTGTCTCGTTTTCCAACTTGATTGACGTCCCATTTTGCATCTGTTTTATGGCAAATTATGCTTCTATATACACTGGACACCAGCAGATAATTTTGATAATAGCTTATTTGTACAATTTCATATGTTTCATTTATAATTTCTGAAGATTTGCATAGATGCTTGAAAACGTACCAGAAACAGAGAATAAACATCATACATTAAAAAAATTGTTCAATACATTTAAATCAAAAAAAATTATATTAAAATTAACTAATTCACTGCCTTATATTTTTAACCAATAAATAAATAAAAATGATGTGTTAGTTTTTATAGAAGGCACCCGTGTAATAATTATCATATTAGTCCAAATATAACGCAGCCGCGAATATAAGCAACCCCCTTTTTTTCAAGAATAAAAAGAAAAGAAAATCGAAACATAATTGAATGAAAAACATACAAATTTAATATCGCAAAAGACACATTTTTAACCAGAATTGCTATAATTTTCACTGCTTAATGGCACATCAGAATCTTGTATTTGGATGCAAACTAAATGGCAGTTTGCATCCAAAAATGGAAGTTATCCAAAAGTCTGCTTTTAAGTGCGAGCATTTTATAACTTTTTTTTTAAATCATAAGTTAAAAAAATCAATATAATATGTATAGTGTAGGGTTCATGAAGTTACATAAGAAAAAAAAAATTAATAATTACAGAAATATTAAAAATGCATGTGTGAACATCAAAACTGGTGCAAAACATGGCAAATTTTGTAATTTCAGGAATTTTTGCAACCTGAAGTGAACAGTGTTTTATTTTGGATCAGGTGCTCCAGACAGTTTTTTTGTTTTCTATACAATTATTTCACAACCCAGTTGGTTTCTGTACATTTATGAAACTGACTAACTAAATCTTCCAACACTGCTAAAATGAGTATTAACATTTCAATAATATCAGAATAATTAATGTATTGTAAGATGCATTTACATATGTAAAAATGTAGGATATACAAACAAGTTAAAATAAATAAATAATAAGATAATTATAAACAATATAAGAGGAAAATAAACAATTGAAATTCACGTCATTAAATGCTTACCATATAAAAATCTATTTCAGTCAAAACAACAAGGCCATTCTTATCTCCAGAAAATAGCCTCATCCCATTTTTAGACCATTCAATATATGTTATCTCCGAATGGTGAAGATCTCCGACAGTGTATCTTTTTAAGAATCCAAAGAAAAAAATTACTTTCTAAATTCAAAACTTACAACTATAAACATATAATAGAACATAGGTAGAAAGCCATAAGGGCATTGGTGATTATTTTAAACTTTACAGGAGAGCATAAGAAAGTTCTGTCAATCTGATTTTGTTAATGTTTGTTTTATTTTGGTAAACAATTTCCATATTTGTTAATCCAAAACACATATGGAATTTTTTTAATAGTAAAAGAAAGATTAAAAAAACAGATTGACAGAACTTTATTTTGCTCTCCTGTGAAGTTCGAAATAATGACTAATGCCTTTTTGGCTTTCTACTCTCGATATCATCAAGGTAAGTGCAACAATGCAAGTGATCCAAAATTATAATAATACACTATTGCATGATAAAGCAATCATTTTTTCATAAGCAACTTATTGTCTTTCCTGAACAAATGGTTAACACCAGAGCCGCTATAAGAATTTTGAGGCCCTGTGGCAGACTTTATCCGGGAGCCCCTGATTTTTTTTCTACATAAAAATAAATTGATAATGCGATAAAAATCCGATGGAAATTGTAAATAATCAAGAAAAAATACTGCCATTGTATTCTACTCGACAACCGTTAGAATTTATTTGTCATTGTTAAGCACAACAGTTAAGTATGGGAGATATTTTTCAAAGTTGAAATACATAAAAAATTATTTAAGAAGTTCGATGGGCAAAAAAATTAGATGCATTCAAAATGAAATTGCTGATTCATTAAAAAAATTGTACAATTATGCAAAATATAAAAAGAAAGCAATTTCTACGACATCAAGTGCATCTTCAATTGTATGGCTATTTAAACATGAAGTAGATTTTTAATCCTTGTTACTTCTTTTCTTCCAATTTATCGCAGCTTAATTATTGTCACTGATCAAACGGGCCACCCCTGAGCTTGTGGACCCTGGGGCGGCAGTCCCAATTGCCCAAGGATAAAGGGGCACTGGTTCACACACCTGAATATTAATTTCCTCCGCTTTTTTTAACGAAGTTCCATTTCACAGAACTTCTCGCTGTATGTTTAAGATACATATCCTTCTGAATGCAACTTCAGCAGGCAATTTAAAGTCGAAGACAGTAAATTAATACACCTCTAACAATACTAAATATTACAAATAATGATTCTTTTAAACTAAATAACAATAAGTGATATAATAATTAATATAAAATAACTTTAATGTCAACACAAAATTATTTTGTTGTTTTTGAAGAAGTAAAATAACTTTGTTTAAAAGTACTTTAAGTTTTATAATTCAATGCCAACATTTTTCTTAACATCGTTAGGATAATATAAAAATAAATCAAAACATACACATACATTTGGTATTGGTTTTGTTGATTTTCTCGAGTACATTAAAATATTACCTTTCTACTTGCCGTGTCACCTTTGGTTTCAATGACTCTGGTAAGGAATCCGGGTGAGTTTTGGGGATTTGAAATACTGTCACTTGTCCAATTTTGTTTCCTGCTGCAACCATGAAGTCCACCGTAGACACGATCTTTACGAATGAAATAGCACTATTCGAAACCTATAAAGACATTATTCAGGATTGATTCGTTTGTCATAATATCAGATAATTATAAGATATGAAGTACAATATCGGTGAAATGCCATAGGAATATGATATCAATGATAGTAAATTTACTTTAAATTTTTTACCTCACAGCGTAATCTCTGTAAGTCGCCCTTTTGTCTTCCGTACCAGAATATCAAACCGACATTTGTACCTAAAGCCAAATATTCATTAGTGGCATCGATGCAAGTAAGGCTTAAATCGTGGGCAAACAACCCAGACAAAATTTTCAAAGGTATTTGATTTATAAGATTTGTGTACGGGGCCCATTCCATGAGAATTCCTTCATCTTCACTGATAGGGACTTCCATTTTTATGCCGGTGTTATTATTATATTTAGTAATATTTTACATTTTCATCCACAACTATTATCTTTTGACATGACGCAAGAGCCGCCGAATGGTTAAAAACAAACTGTTTGACGTTGTTGTTTTTCATTCATAGATAAGTATGATACGTGATCTGCAAACAATTTTTTCCATGAAAATTGGCGACACACTCGACCACCACTCGACTGCACAACTTTGACAGTAGGTGACAGAAGGCTCGTTCATATTTCTCTCAACGTGTCGAACAGTGTCGAATTGATTCAACATGTTTATTTATTTATTTATTTACATATATACGGCTCTAAAGCCTTTTACTTTATAATTTAAACAAATATAATAAACAATACACAGTAGAAATAATATATAAAAGAAAAAGATGTACAAATTTGAACATAAATTACTTAAAAATATAATCAAGAACAATATAAATGTAGAATTATAGGAGACAATAAAACAATAACAGTAATACGATGAAATTAGAAATGTAAATAATAATTTTACACAATATATATCAATGAAATGAAATTTAAAAATAGTAATTTTATATAATAGGCTATTCAATAGGCAATATAATAAATTATAGGGGAATAAATAAAACAATAAATATTAATTCAATGAAGACAATATAGAGTAAAAATAATAATTATATTACAAGGCGAGTTAACCAAATAATAAATATTTATACTCTTATATAATATGTTATATTTTATATATGTGTACGTTATATTTGTTAATTAATAATTACGAATAACTTTTATAGAACCGTTTTGTAAAAACTTCACCTCAAGGGTGACTTACACAAAAACTATTTAAACTTATATTAATATTTGAATTAATAATTGCAAACATATGGGAATAATTTTTCCAAAAGGTGTTTTTACAATCTTTTATAAAATATTTCTGATTACGCTTTGGGGCTTACCACCGCAAAAACCTGTTCACCTAATTTCTCCAAAGTCTTCTGGTAATATTTGATCGATTCTACAACCTTTACTGCAGCCGAAGTAGAGGCTGAGATTAAAGTGTGGCATCTAGTATTCAAGTTGTCCGGAATACAGAGCTCTTAACCAGAAGATCGGAATTGGTGGCCGGAGTGGGGTGCAAAGTGACCCCAATCAATGTTGCGTTTTAATGAAGGAAAATGGTTTAATGGTTTGAAAATGCTCTAACATTTCTTATACAATACAAACAAGATTCTATTAAATTTGTCGTCACCTTACCATTGTATTTTGACGTCTCATCACTCTCAAGTGTCCGACCAACGGAAGCTGTGGAAGCAGAATGAAGTAACCGTATCGTGTAGAATATTGCCGATTGTCTATGAAAAAATGTATTTTTTTCTACTTTTGACTATCTCACTACACATTATCATTTTATTTTCTTTGGGTGTTGTATTTTTGGGATATTTATGAGGATTGTAAAGAATACCAGCTCAATACCATTTATAATTTTTAAATAGTTTTAAAAATAAAAATTTTGGGGTTAAGTTGTGCCCTGTTCAGGAACGGTAGTGTTGAAGATACGAAGGCGCAATATTGTGTGTTAAATCACAGTTTGAGTACCACTCTTTCAGAGAAACGGATCCATTGTAGTTAATGCAAAAGAGACATTATGTGTGAGAGTTTTGATGTTCCATATATTATTTATACTCGCGCATTCAGAATACATTGTCATCTATCCAGCTGAAATTTCGGCAGTCCAGCTTAAATATTGTTACTGGGAAGATGTGTCTGAATACTCTCAATCTTACTCAGCTGGGCGTATACTGACAGTTTTATTAATTTGTATATTTATGGAGGGATCTGAATCAATGTGCACGCATAACAACTTAATTGCAGATGATCGTGGGCCCAATACTGCTCCATAACTCATAAATATTAGATCATTTTAAATTTATGGATGAAAATGTTGTTTTGAAGTGAGGCATATTAAAATTATTACACGAATTATTACGTTAGATTGATAATGATTCATGTAGGTATGTTAATAGAAAATAAATTATTTATCTTAATGTAATAAAAAAAATGATTTGGTGGTGGTTTATTAAAATTTTACAACTTTTTTTCGATTAGAAACGTAAAGAAAAGTGAATGACTGTCATAAATCCAACGAGATTATAGGAATAAAGAACGTAAATGTTTGTAATATAATCTCACATTCAAGCCGATTTAAAATCGGAAGGATAAAGTGCACATATTTCTTTTTTTTGTAAATGAACCTTTTCTCGCCCGATAGCATTGACTTATTTTAAAAATCACAGCTATGAAATCAAAATTAGATTTAAACGAAAAAACAACAATAAACAGTTTTTTTTTTGTTTAATTTGAAAAATTGATGGAGTCTTTACTTTTCGAAAAATAAAAGAAAAGATAAATTTTCAATTACAGGCCGATGGAATTAATAATCTTCGTCATCAAAATCGGGTAAAAAGTGTAAATGGTAATTAAAATATTTTAAATCAAACAAAATTTTATCGAAGATGGATTTTGGTTTTCGGTCACCAATTTTTATTTTATTCAATATAATTTTTTGGTAGAGGGTATGGAGAAGTCAGTGGAGACATGATTGTGATCAATTGTGACTGCAAGAATATAAATGCTGAATTAAGAATTAAAAATATGAACCAATATGAACATAATATCAAATATGAATGAAGCTAATGCTGATGCTGGCAACATATATTTACGAAAATGCAGGTTTTTTGTCTATGGTTGGCACCATTGGCACTTCGGTTTTCAGTACCTAATGTAATGCAAAATCTGTCAATGAAAGTTGTTTTGATTTTTCCTTATGGTATTACCGATTTGGGCAGTTCTGATATGGCTGCCACTGTGTTATTTTATCGCAATATTTTCATGTTTGTTTACTTTAATTCGATCTTTTGATCATATTTGCGTGACAAGAATGTTCGAAAGACAATGAAAAACGTGATAATAGCTTTCCCGCGGTGTTGTATGTGAATATATAAACTAAAGTTGTTTAGTCTGCGCTGGACGGCCTCACCTAATTTGCTCAAAATGGGGAATTGTTTTAGTAGTCCTGCAAAAAAGGAAGGCAGTGATAATAACGAACGTGTAAATCCTCTTGAAGAAGCTCCTTCCTTTCAGCATACGCCCGTGCCTACTCCACCCCCGGATCCCGTGCGCGCGGGGGTGAGCCAGGTCTCGGAGACTGATGTGCCCAACAGAATATTCGTAGCGCTGTATGACTACGATGCCAGGACTGATGAGGACCTTAGTTTTCGCAAAGGAGAACACTTGGAAATATTGAACGATACTCAGGGAGACTGGTGGCTGGCCCGCAGCAAGAAAACTAAACAGGAAGGTTATATTCCATCCAACTATGTCGCCCGATTGCAGTCCATTGAAGCAGAGCCGTAAGTCTATATTACTTTTTTAAACACTCCGCAGAATCGTCTTCACTTATCATTGTCTTCTTCGAACAAAACATAAAACTCGATGAAAATACGCCATGTACCGATGTATTGATGTTTCTAGGAATGACACTTCCATTACCCAGTATTCCTTTCACTTGCTTATATGTCTAGATTCAGTCTCTTAGGATATTATATCTGTAAGGATTCAAATGAACTTTATATTATTTATTATATTTACACAAATATTTATACGATATCCGTATACAATATTGATCCCCGTCAATAAAATGTGAAAAAATTGCGATCTGCTGATTTACGCTATTTTGGTAAGTTATTTTTTTAATATTACTCACATTTGTTTTCTCCTGTGGTGGATTTTAAGTTTCGTATAATCGTTCGATAAAATTTGCCTAAAATGATAACGAAAGGTATTTCATATAAACGTCATAAATATGTCATTTTTTTACAACCAGATAAACCCGTGTGATGATCATAATTAATTTTTTATATTAATTTATCAATTAAATAACCATAACCGTTCTCATTCAGTTGTGTGAATTGTGAAAGTTAATTATCATACATTTAATAAAATTCAATAATAACAATGCAAACATATTTCACTTTCTAATTAGTTTTCCCAAAGCACTCTGTTCATGTTTGCGTACAGATGTTTTACATTTTAAAAATTTTTAACGCTTCCATAGAAACAAGGAAACAATTGAAATATTGTATACAGAGTAGGTACCTAAGTACTTACGAATATATTAAAACATATTTGTTTTGTACGTTCGAATCACTGACATCTCGTAATTTTAGCAGGTAGATACCCACCTGCAAATCAAATAATAAATATAATATAATAATTTCCGTTTCTACCTATTTTCACATTTTTAAGAAAATATCGATTCGTCGAACTTATCTGACAAGTAATCCTATTCACCAAATTTAACCAATTTCCAAATTCATAAGCTTGCTTAGAACAAGGCAGTGATTTTTAATATATAAAGGAACCAATTACATACACGAATTAGGATAGGAAATTCGTGGCATTCATCTTTATGTATAGTAAATAATAATGTTATTTGCACATTTGTTCATAGCGTGGTTCGATATAAATGTGTAATGTCATAAATATTTGCACACTTTTGTATGCCGGCGAAATTTGGAATGACAACGGAAACGAAATTGCGTACATTGATACGAATTTTCCGGAAGATGATACTGCGATGGATAGGGTGACAAGATAAAGCGACTGACGAAAGAATTTAAATTAAATAATAAACAATATAATACTATCACATTAGAATATTTATTTGATAACCAGATTAATAATATTCACAAATTTGTATATTATCATCAAAAAATCAATTTCGTTCTGTTAGGGGACAATCTAAATAATAAAGCGATATACGAAAATTATAATGAAAAGAAGTGGTACTGGTAAACGGGCGGCACAGAGCACAATCTAAATAATAAAGCGATATACGAAAATTATAATGAAAAGAAGTGGTACTGGTAAACGGGCGGCACAGAGGCCACGGCGTTATGTACGGCCAAATACATACATCAAATATAATAATAGTGAGTAAGAATGTTAAAGAATATGGAAGAATTTAAGTAAGTAAGTAAGCTCTATCCACCATGTGTAGTGGTATCTGATTTTCTACAGACAACACGTCATAATATATAAATAATCATTACAACTACCACATCTATTTTTCTAATTGGCACAATCTTATCTATTATAATTATCAACGAGGTATTAAAAACAATAATCTTATACACCTATGTATAAACAAGTCTGCTGAGATATACATATACACACATATTCAGTTAGCATGTATTTACTTGTGTACCAGGTCCAGAATCGCGTCTACCACCTGCGTCTTCGGGCCCCGAAAATAACTTCCATTTAAATTGAATACATTTTTTGAAACTTTTGTTGCTCGTTTTGTAATAATTGGGGTCGTAATGTTTTGTGGGTGTGTCCGGCTGTTTCTTGTAATAATAATTTATGGTACTCGCTTCAAAGTCTGGTTTTCTGGTTTCTTACCGTTCTTACGAATCCAACGCCGCCCGTAATATATTATCGCTCGAAAGGCTCGCGTCTCGGGCGGAACGGGTTTGTATTTTTATCGATCAATTACGAAAAAAATGTGTGTCAAAAAAATCGGACACACTTGAGCCGGAAGGTTTTTAGTTCAAATGCCAAAAACCAGGGCGAAAACAGAGGCTGTGCGGACTGTTTCTGTCTCGGTCTTTTATGCGCTTTTACACGAGTTTTCTGGATTCTCGTGCAGTGTAAATCTGACCTCGTTTACTGGAGTTTTGGAGTCCTTCGTGACCGTCCTGTGTCGGGCTGGAGCAGCCGATTGAGGTCAGACGTTCACCAGAAAAAATCGCTTAGAAGATTTCAAACCCGATGACTTATTTGTTATTCATGTGTTGAATGTAATAATTCTAATGTTCACCAGATTTCATCCGGCGTTTCTTCCAATTACATTCGCGTATTTATTACGTACAAATATCCAACAGTCATTGTGAACCACTGTTACGCCGATATATGGCGATGTCGCTCAACTGCAGTAGAGAATTTAACCATAAAATTAATAATTAAGTATGACTTATGTTACGTTAAAATGTTTTTATTATATTTGATTATTTGTGCTGAAATTTCATATTTATTTGTACGAAGAAATGAGATCGTGACGTCGGACGCCGTACACATGAAACTTTGCACCCGAAAAAGAACAAAGAACTTACGATTAGTTTACTATAAATTTGATCATTTTATTATTTATTTTTATAATACAGATTATCAAAGGTTCTTACAATTGATAATTTCTATGATTAAAAAGTTAAAATCATATTAAGGCTTTTAGAATAATAAAGTGTATATAGAATAGTTACAACGCAGTTAAAAAATGAAATATACAAATTGAGAGTTGAGGAGAGTGAACAACTGATATTTATCGTAAAATACTATGTCTTCTTCCCAAAGTATGCATGCATTCTGAGATAATAATAAGGTATAAATTTTTCTGATGTCGCAATTCAAATAGTACCTACTGCAAGAATTAAAAGTGATGATACTTTTGCATATCAACATGACAAAATATCATTATTGTTTTCATATTTATTATAACAAAACAATCGCATTTTAAAAGGGATATTATTGTATTCAAATTAAGAAAAATGTATCAAATCCAAATAAATATGTCACTTTTCAAAGTAAAATGGAACAATCTCCTAAAGATGATCATTATTTGGTAGACCTCTTTTCGTTTGAAAGCCAATCGAATAAACACCAACACAACGAAATAATGTGCGTTGTACGCACTGCTTACACATACTAATTCGATTGTCTTTCTTAAATGAAATTTACTATGCGTAGTAGAAATAACGATGTACAAAAATATGACATTCTAAACTCAAAAACGTTTTTTTGGAAAGGTGATGAATGACGCATTTTCATTCATTTTTTAATTATATCGCTTTTGACCATAGAGTATAAAATTGCAGAGTAGAAATAAACCCCTTTAGGCGAAGGGACTGGGGCACAGTGGGTGAATGTCCCTCCTCGGATGTATTTAAGACACATTTATAATCTAGTTAAAATATCTATTCTTGCATAATTAAATCACTTGTAAACAAAACGTATTTTTTACAATAGACGTTCTTTTTATTTTTTTTAAATTTCGTTCCAAACCGTACGTCTTCAAGTAAAAACGTCATTTTGTAATAAAGCGCGACTTATTTACTAAGATTTTATCACGTTTAAGAGTATTTGTATTTGCATAATTGTTTCAAAATTTACAAGCTCTTCTTCTCTCTGGCTTCATCCCAACTCACTCTCGTCCTCGACAGTGATGGTCGCCTCTTCTCGTCCTTAAGCTATACGTTCTTCTCTTCTGGATAACGTCACCCAATCCGTGCCTCTGCATCTGACCCTCTGCACCACCCATGAATTTTTTGGTCTTCTGGGTGTAATTCAGGGAAGATCCATGGAGATCGCCTGCATCCAACGTGGCCATACCATCTCAGTTGCCTTTCCTTCATCTTGCTGTTGATGTCTGTGACGCCCAGGCTTCCACGAATGCGTGAACTTTTCATTTTGTGTCTTAGGCCCGGTTGTTTCAAGTTCGATCAAAGTAAGCGGTCGATTAAAGCATAGGTTTTTACGAAAACGGATCGTCTGATTGGTGGAGAACGTAAAATCTACGCTTTAAAAGAACGCTTACTTTAATCCAATTTGAAACAACCGGCCCTTAGGGATACTCCACATGACCATCTCAGAATGCGCATTTCAATTGTTTCTATTTAATTTACAAGCTCATAGGTTACTTATTTACTTATCATCACGCCGTCTCCCCGTGGGGGTAGGCAGAGAGGATAGAGCGCCACACTCTTCTGTCCTGACATACAACTCTCGCCTCGTCCACATTCATACATCTTCGCATGCAAGCTCGCCGGTTGTTGAGGCTTCTAACGGGACCATCTTCCAGTATCTGGTTAATTTGGTCATGCCACGTCTTCCGCAGTCGCCCTCTCTTTCTGGCGCCATCAACACTTGCATTATATATCTTTCTTACCATTCTTTTCTCATTCATTCGCTCGACATGCGCAAACCATCTGAGCGACCCTTTTTTTAATTCTATTAATTATGCTAAGATTAACTTTACATTCATTCCTAATATCTTCATTTTTTACTCTATTATAAACGGATTTGCCACACACGCGTCTAAGGGATCTCATCTCCACTGCATTCAATGTACATAGTAAGCTCATAGTATTTTTTTAAACAAGTGAAATCTACTGGAACCAAACGAGGAATCAAAACACGGGAAATATCTGTTAGTTCATATCTATATATTTTGACCTAAAAATGATGTTTAAAATCTTTACCGACAAGATTTATTTTAAAAATGTATATATTCTTTGTTTGCCCGTATTAATTAGAATACTTCCGATGTCCCGTCCTTGATTTTAAACTAACTAGTTGCGGCGAATTCCGCGATTACGCGTTTTAAAATTAATTTTAATGTTTCATTGCCGTTGGATGCGTATTATGGTACACAAGTGAAACTCGTAGTAAAACAATGATTACAATTCGACGTCATACGGTTAATTCGAAGAATATAAATATTTCGAAGGCCGCACGGCAGCTCTATTCACTTCCAGCCCGACTCGTTCCGCCAAAATAATAATTATTTCGTGCCAGCATCATAACTATTTCTATAATAGATTAGTTACATCAATCCCATCACATGCTGCTAATTTATTTTTACAATTTGACTTACAAATGTTTATGAGATATCTGCCTATTTGCAATACATAATTTTTAGTACGTTTGTTTTACGTTTGAGTAGGTGGCTGCAACCCGCGGTATTTCCGTACAAGGTGGACGATGAAGCGCTACACAGTTTTGATCTACAATAAATATGAGATTTTAGGCTCACGAAATTAACCTCAAAATTGTTCCGTTTGAGCATGCCAGGCCTACTTTAGTGTAAAAAAACAGTCAGTTAAAACTGGGCAAACTATTGATTTGGAATAAATATATCGCTTTGAATTTTTGGACAAAAGTTTCTTCTTCTTCTTCATTAGCTTTTTTCCCTTCACTGCTGGATGTAGGCCTATTCCATTTTCTTCCACTCATCTCTGTTTCTCCCCCTTGACGTCGAGATACGGGACACCTGTATATTAAAAACAATATATTAATTTATTTATTTATTATAGTAGGAAGGTAGTAAGAGAATTTTTACTTAATTAACAATAAACAATATCAAAAAATCAAATTATATCTATATAATATATATATAATATATATATATATATTATATATATAAATATATATTCTATATATAGCTATATCTCTCTATATCTATATTATCATAGAATCCTCTCTCTCTCTATCTCTCTATCTCTCTATCCGGACCCTTAGAGCAGCCTCACACTCCCCTGTTTTCTCCCCCTCTTTGTTTCCTTCTCGCCCCGTCGACTTTGTTGCCCATCTTTCCCTCCTCCCCACCACCCGTCTTTTCCGTGTTTCTTGCATATTTTCACCTTCTTTGCTCTCTTTCTATTCTTGGTCACCTTCCCTTCTACAAGTTGATTTGTAAACAGGATAGGATCCTGCATCTTTCTCTCTATTAGTCCGCGATACTTCACTTGTTCTTGTGTATTATCTATGTACGTCACTATTCTGGTAAAGGATGGTATTAGTTTATAGTAATTTATTTTTTTATTTTATAAATCATCTATGACGTACAAAATTTTTCATCCTCTCATTGCTCTAAACGTGCAATTATCAGCTTTGTCGAGCAGCAGGGATCGATTCCTCGAAATTCGGATAAGTATGCAAATCCACATCCGCTTGTCTGATAGTAATGCACATTTATTATCATTTGACCACTTTAGTTCAACACATAATGCTTGCATTCTCGTAATTACCCTTTAATTATTTGTCATGTATTTTGAAATAAAAGAACATGGCATTCAAAGGAAAATTATTGCTAACGTCAGTACGGGTCGGCGTAGGTCTATTTCCATCAATCCAACAATTCGTTTTCGTAAAAATCTATGCTTTAAACGAACTATTACTGTAAACCAAGTTGAAACAATCGCCCCTAAGTGTGAGATGGACAGTTACTGTTACTGTAAATAATATAAATAATTAAAAATGAAAAGTTGACAAAATATGTTGATTTTACAGGTCCAAAACCCTACCAGCTATTTATTTCAGTTTGTATACGTACAGAAAATAATTATAATTTTTATCACTACAAGATGAATTGTATTGTATATTTATTTATAATTCAATAACACCTAGGCTTAAGAAAATTACGTAGATGTATCGTGACCTCACCGGGAATCGAACCCGAAACCTTCGGCACGAGAAACCAAAAATTCAGAATATAGGTAACCGATATTTGTATACGTTATTAAATTAAACTAACACTTATTTTGAGCTTTGTAACCAGTTAATTATTATTTTTTGTGTCTTATTAAAATTTGAGTGCGCCCTATTTTTTTTTGCGCGCGCTATGTTGGCAAATTATGCGCGCGCGCACAGGTGTGCGGCTAAGCATGTTCACAATAGTAACATAAACAAATGAAATCGGCCGCAGCTGGTGAGAAGTATGGAGTAAAGAGACCATAAGAATGTCTCAATTATAATATCCGCGTTCGCGTCACATCCTGCTTTACCGACATATTCTTGTTCCTATCAATTATTCACTCTTAACCTTATGAACACCAATGTTTAATAACGATAATTTTTATATTTGGCCGTTGCTTTGTTAGTCTTTGTTGTTTTTTTTTTTTGGTTGAAATGCCCCCCGGCGCGGCTTCAAGGAGAAATTAACTACTTTGCTTATTCTTCAGAAAAACTTCATTTAACGCCATTAATTGGACGTAGTTATGCAGAAAGTTACCAACACACAAAATGCTAACACTGAGTTTTATACAATACGATATATTTATGTACTGATAACAACGAAGCTCTAAGTGCTATAGTTTTTTTTTTATAAATATGATGTTTTTCTAACTCACTTAAAAAAGTGGTTTGATTGTTTTCTGCAGATTCAAATTTTTAAATCCTTGGCAAAAAAAAATTGTTAAAAAATATCCATGTGGTATGGACGCAATATGCAACGTTTTTAAATTCTAATGTCACGGTAATAATTTTGTAGAAAACATCTAAGTGGCTTGAACTTTTATACGCCTCAGATAATACTTTTTACTTCATGGTTTATCAAATTCATAGAATATAGAACCCACGTAGAAAAACAATAAGTACTGTTCTTCGTAGATTTTAACATTTTGTAGAAAAAATCCAACCTATAAAACGTGTCATATCTTCCTAAATAATTCTTTTTTTTAATAATTACATTAAAAAACATAAAAAACACCTCTACAATGAGCCCTATGCAAACAATATAGAATAATGAATACCTAATATATCTGTGTATTAGGTTTTTGTAGGTTTAAATTTTTAGAAGCCATCGTCTCAGTTTCTTGTTTTTTTGGGTTGGATACTTTCTGCAGAACTACGTCCGACCGATTCAGCTTGCAATTACCTCGCGCTAAGCGAAATCTATACAATAAACAATATGAACATCGAACGCAACAATAAATTTCCATGTCCCATCACGAGTTTCGTAATCACACCCTCTCTTAAATATCCCAACAAGTAGAAATAACTCCGGACTAGACTCTCCAACAGTGAGAATGTGCCGAGCTAATTAATAATGATTTTTTCATTGGTATTCGGCCGTATTCTGAAAATAAAAAGAGTGTCATTTCGTTGATTGTTATCCAATACTCAAAAATAGATGGGACGAATTTATTTATGCCCGTGTAATTACTTAATTTATTACTTTTACGACATTTGAAATTTTAGAAAATCTTTGGAAAGTTGTCGTGAATGTGTATATGGTCTAATTATTAGTGTGATACATGCGTTGTTTGAGGACTGCGCAGTGCGAAGGATTCATAAATGATTGTATTTATTGTTTCAGAGGTAAGTTTATAGAACTCCATAAACACACATATCGAAATCATTATTGGGATTGATAATGCCCTCATAAGGCGAAACGCGTCTCAGAAAATTAAACAAGTGTTTTTATTTCCATACGTGTGATAAATGATTGTCATTAAAAACCCAAGACAGGAAGCGGAAGCGTGATATTGCAATGTGCAATATCACTTTTCAACACCCAACAATTGTGCATAAAAACCATATTTAATTTAAATTGGTGTTTAAATATTTTGTTACACATATATTTATATTTACATCATCACGCAAACCGGTCATTGCAAGTTGAAGTTTTGTCTAAAATATAAGTTTTGATGAATATTATATAAAATAAGTACTAATATCATTTTAAAAGTTGTTAGAAATCAGTTTTTTTCACACACATCTACTAATATGTTCATCCCAAGTCTTCAAATTTCTATTTCCATTTAATAAATAACATGGACATGACAAACTTGCATTCAATATACGTTAATAAGAATTCTCATCAAAGATGTAGAAGTGATATTGTTCAGCATAGCGGTAGCTCTTCTAACAGGCTTAACAATCGGGAGGTTGGTCCTGTATATTGGAATGTGAAAGAATCTATGCTGGCGCTGTCTAAGAACATACAAACTAATGCTCAGCATAATTTCAGGATTATCGATCATACCACGCATTAAACGATAAAAATGCGTAATCAAATACACATTCTGAGAAACTCGGTTGGGTAAAACTAAGGATAATGCCAGTATATTGTCATATATAACATAAAACAGTACCATCTAGCGTCTTGGTAGCTTAAGTGACGGACATTGTTTCATAGAGAATTATGCATTTTGATAATATATGTGTTATTTGTTTCTATTTTTTCTTATATTATTTCAAATACCATTCGCTTGTAACTTAATACTTTATTTCAATAAATTAATGTAGTATGATTAATTCTAATTAATTAATGAAATTGACATTTCTCATATAATCTCTACGCATACAAAATAAGTAAGTCCCGTATGAGTTACCAATATAACAATCTTGTTATCCTGAGAATAGAGAATAGAGTGAATGTATTCTTCAGTTGAGGAGATCATTCTCGCTTAGCTCTTCTGTAGAGCATGGCAAAGGATCACCGCGTTAACTGATTAATCAGCTGTTAGAGCAGGATATAGTATCTTACTTGATCGCGCAAATCGAATTAGCGTCATACCTTTATTACGTTTACCGTACATAACTTTAATATAAATTATATAATTATATATTATAATGTTTCTCCTTGAAAAATTTAATTTTTTGCTCTGTATCACGTGTACACGAGGCCTTGCGGTCCATAGCTTCCGATTTACAATAATTGATATCATGTAGGTACTAGTAAAATGTGATCAAATTATTCCTGCTCGAAACTGCTGCGTTTTTTACGAGCAAATCAAAAACGAAATTTTCCAGTTTTTCGTTCGTCGTATACTACGCATTAGACGCCAGTCGTAATATCGCGTTTCACCGTGTACACAATGTCCCGATGTCCTTCTGAGCGTCATGCTTAGGGAAATGTTAAAGAAAACTGATTGGAGCGTCAGTTTCTTTTGAAATTAATTAGTTGGATATATGACCCTTTTCTCGTGAAATGGAAAACACAGAAGCCCATTTCTTCTGTCTTAAGATCGCCGAAATAAATAGACCTGGTGCCACGGCTGGTTTCAATAACTTATGACTTGTTTAAAAAAAATTACTAAGAGCTTTAAACTGTGAAACAATTATGAAAAGGTCAAACTTAATACTCTTAAAAAGTATAATATCTTAGTAAATAACAGGTAGACATTTTTACTTAATACTTGTCGCACTATACGGGCTGCTTCTCACCGTATCGATCTGATCCCCTGAATAAAGGAATATATGAAGAGGCCTTCAAGCGCAGGCAGTGACTCCGCTAGATAGAGCTCCCGCCCTTAAGCAAATTTTAGAATGTCTCCCCTGCTGTTCTTTATCATTCCTTCAACAATTTTTATTATTTGTTTTATATTTTACAGAGCGTTAACAATTTGGAGGCAAAGGCGTACAGAAAAAAATATGCGATAATAGGAAAATTGTCGTCTCATCTATTATAAATGCTTATTGTGTACGTTTAATATGTAACTTTGGAAAAATCAATTAAATGCAAAATTAGTATATTGTATATATAGCGTAAAAAAGCAAGAAAGCGTAAGACAGCATAGGAGAATCCAGGGACATAAAAATAATCTAATTATCTTCTTTTACCACCCGTATTATTAAATGATTCACATATGTACCTATATACAAATTAACAACTGAGGCTCCGTTATCAGACTCGAGAGCTTCTCTTCACTGATGAGGTCTTCATGACTAACAAATTCTTAAAAAAATGACAATTTAATATGTAAATATGTAAGATTTATATTTGTATCTTATATTAAATGCGACAAATAAATATATAGCACCAACATACATGGAGTCTCATAGCTAGTAGCAAAAACTTTATAGGTGGATTCCTGCCTTGATAAAGAGTCGAAAATTTTCAACCATGACCTAATATCAATTGTTATAGAGGTATATAATATCAAAGTTTAAACTTTTTCTCAATATTTCTGACTTATTTTCCACAAAAAGGTGAACTATCATTACAATAACTTATATCGATTGTGAAAAATTAATTTGCTTCAATACAAGTCGAATAAAATGATAAAAAAACCTTTTAAAAATTAAAAATATAATTTTTTTAAAAGGTTTTTATCATTTTATTTGAGTTGTATTGAAGCAAATGAATTTTTATAATCGATATTAGTTACTGTAATGTTAGGTCAAATTTTTGCAAAAAATAAGTAAGAAATATTGAAAAAAATGTAAAAACTTTGATATAGCGCATCTCCAAAACTATTGATATAATCCACCTGTAAAGTTCTTCGTACTGGCTATGAGATGCCCTGTATGTGAAGATAATTTTATGAAAAAGTGTCGTGTAATAATTTTTTCCAACTTGATAATGTATTGTAGAGTTTGTTCAACTTACTTACCTTGTTATTATTATTGCCATTAAATTTACACATTCGTGAAATCAGATTTAATTGCGCGATATTGCTCTGGTAGTTATCAAGATGATCTGGCACTTGCACGAAGCTTTTACTCTGCAGAATATACAAATTAATTACAAAAATTAACTCAGCCACAACCATCGGATTTTGATAATATTGGTGGATGCATCATTGACAACTGTGAACAATTATCTTGTTCAGAGCGACGAGCAGCGAGGCTCGATTGTTTCTGGAAATAGGTTGATCTTATTGGAGATAGATCTCTTGCCCTCCATTCTTATTATGTTCCCAGTAATCATCAATTTCTTCTGTTTGCCTGTTTCCCATTCTTCTGGTAGCATACTCAAAGTTCGAAAAAGAATTATTTGCCTGCATGGTGTGGAAAGTCCTTTTTATGTTTATGTTTGTGATGATTTATATAGCGCCGTTTTTGCGTGAAAGACGCTTCAAGGGCGCTTTACAGATGCGACCCGAATAAGTGAGTTTTTAGGCTCTTCTTGAAAGATTCCTGATTTTCCATAGATCGCAACACTGGTGGCAACTGATTCCACAAGCTGGGCTCGCAGTGCTGAATGCACGTTCCGCAAACTTGGTGGCTCCAGGTCTCCTTGGTACTACCAGCTTGCAGACCGCAGCGTGAGCCGCCTTCCGGGATACAGAGGTCCATCGAATATTGTGGTGCATTTCCTTGAAGACTTTTGTACACCGTCAGAGAGTTTGAAATTTATGTAGCTGCTTCAGCATTGACGCCTTAAGCCTTGCCGCAGCATTCGTCACTGAGTGAAGTCTGTCGAGCCGAGTCCTAGGCTGTCCTGCTTATGTTGAGTTACAATTGTCCATCCGCGAGATGACGCTCGCACTAATCAATGACTGCTGCGTCCTGGGGAAGGCATTTATTTAGTTCGGAAGAATAGAGGCATATTTTTTTTTTTTGGAAATGTTAAGGTGGTATCCACCGGTAAGCACCGCCTCACTCATGCCCACGTGACATCCTGAGCGCAGGTGGCTGGTGAATACGACCAAATGAGCACGCCGGAACTGCAGCGGTAATCCAATTTCACGGTAGCCATTGACGACGGTGCATAATACACCATTCTGCGCATTTCGTCATCGCGAATTGACGATTTTCCGCCATTGCCGGTATTTTTCAATACTCGCAACACCGATAATCCGACCGGAAGTTTACGAGGAGTTGACGTAAAAATTAGTATTTAACGCACGGCTTTCTCTCCACTCGCACTTTCATAATATCGTTTGGAAATAATTATAAATTCTACATATTTTACACCGTTTTTTTTTTACTTTCTTGGCTGCCTGATGTATTGAAGGCGCGTTTTGTAAAAATGCACATCTGTTCTTGATTGACGGTTTCGTCTGTGTATTGAGGTCATTCATTCGTGTATTCTTTATTTAACCAACAAAAACTTTTATGCATGATATTTTTGACCCGACTCATTAATTTGGCAACAGGATTCCTAACTTAATACATTATTGTGTTAAAATTCCATAAAAGCCGAGAGAAGAGTTTACACCGAATGCAAATAACAAAACATAATAACATTTACAACGAATTAAAAAAAATATATAATTGTGTTCTATAACGCCACTCTGGGACAGGCGTAGCCTAGTAGAGTGGCATAATCCACAAATTTAACAAAAAAAGTGTAATTTATCTTATATTTTTATTGTTAAATTAGTATTAAGTACCTTTATTTGTAAACAAGGATTTTTTGAAATAAATAAATAAATAAATCTGCAAAAAAATTGTAATATTTATAATCGTGTAAATATTTTATGATGCAATACAACAATGTATATACCGCATTTATGATTATGTGTTGAATATGTTCTGATATCAATGTCCTAATATTAAGAGAGATAAGCCACCTAAAAGTTTTTTTCATTTTTTTTTCAATATTTTCTGTAAAATGTTGAATTTTCTTAGAAAAAAATTATACTGAAACCTTACAGAAATTTCTATAAAAATAAACTAAACTTGTGTTAACACCCAATAGTTAAAATAACGTCTGCTCATTCCACAGACGATTTTAAATTTTTGAATGTGGTATAAACTATTCACGAGAACGAAACAACGTGTTTCTTTTTTACGATTCGTTCGTCGAAAGTCGGGTGCACATCACTCAAGGTTAACATAAGCGTGTATTTATATCGAGCTGTATTTGATGTGTATTTTGATCGCTATAGCGCTTGTGTGTTCGCACGGCGCACGCAACAAAACTGCTCCAAAAGACACTGCCGCCCGTAATTATGAAAGTTGATTAGAAGCGCGCTATGTGGGGCGAGCGCATAGGTACTTTTATTTGTTGTCGGCGTTCGGTGCGATTGCACATGGGTCCATTAGGAGGCGAGCCTAATGGATGCGTTTTTCTTAGACAATTTTCACTCAAGGATTCGGTTGACTTAGTGCACGTTACAGCCCGTTACACAAACGTAATATGTATTATAATATATTTACTAGTAATAACTTTTCTGAATTCGCGAACAACATAATGGAAAAAATTATTATTTTCATTTATGTACCATTAGATATACCTCCATATCGTGAGGCGTAAAGGTAATAAAATGAATCGTTTTGAAAGTTTAATTATTTAAATAATTTTTGAAAAGTATATACTTGGTAGTAGCAAAAAACTTCGGGTGAAATGTCGACAGTAAGGATGTAAGCGAAATCAGCCTTTTGATAAAAATCAATTAAAATGATTTTTATCTCGCAGCACTTTGAACCAATTTTTTTGCAGTGTTTTAATAATTTTATTTGACTTGTATCAAACGGATGAATTTTTAATATTCGATGTTAATCACTTTTGTGATACTCCAACGCTTCGCAAAAGACAAGTCAGAAATATTGAAAAAATGCACACATTGATGTCGCTTATCTCCTTAACTATACATTTCACCCAAAGTGTAAAGAATATCTTATATTCAAAATTGAATGAAGAATACTACCCAGTTTTGCTACTGACTACGAAACATAATCGACGAAAATATTGTTTGTTTATACTAAAACAAGTAGTACAATTACTTACAATCGATTGAGAGAAAACAAATAATTTTATAATATAACATATAGACTATGCGGTTCATATGTTGTGCGGGCATCGTGTTTTTAACAAATTTGAAATGACTGTCTCCGCCCATGACGACCGACTAACCAATTAAAACGCTCGGTGTCATCAATACTCTGACATATAGTGCGTATTACGAAAGGCAACACACACACTTACCCAATTGTATTTTTGTACGAAATCTAGTCTACTTTTATTTGTTGTTAGCGTTCGGTGCGATTGCGCATGGGTCCATTAGGAGGCCAGCCTAATGGAGTCGTTTTTCTGACTGATTTGAGAAACACCGCATCACTCATTATGGCCACATTTTCAGTCTTTGTGTCGCGGACATTGCGGTCTATGGACGTGGACCTACATTTTTAGCCACTTTTGTGATTTCTAGGTTTCACGTCGTACGTATCAAATAGAGCGCCAATTTAGATGTTACGAAAACGTGATGCAAATATTGTAGAGTATGAACGCAGCCCGTAGAAAGTGCAGCATGAGAGGTTAAAAATATCATCAAGTTTTGACATTCCCTATGTAAACTAAGGCATCTACAAAAAGCTGTTTGAAGTTTGGCTTTATATACAAAATAAGCGTATTTATCCGCCTTGACAAACATTTTTTTTAAATTTTGTATTGCGGAGAAGAGTATTTTCCATGTATTGGTACAACAATGGTGCATTTTTGATGGATGTCCGAAATAATATATTTATTTTAAAAGGTATTTTTTTTAGATTAGATAAGGTAGATTTTATTTAAACGTCGTTAATGATGTTGATAATCCTAATTTTATTTTATTTTTTACCAACAGACCGTCAACAGGTCATTAATGACCCCAATAGATTACTCTTAACTTTTTACACGACACTATTGGAGAAGACATTATTGTCACCTGCATTTGCACAAATACCCAATTGCCGAAAACAGGTCATAATTTATTGCTCATTAAACTTCATTTCTTATCACTATTTAATATACACAAACATTCATTTAATTCTCTTATATAGGTACATACCTAAATATACTTTTAACTGTGCTATTATATATACATTTTGTTACTATCCATGCATATGATTTTTATATATATTACTCTACTTTCACTATTGCTTTTGTATTTTACAGTATATTCTGTTCTTATTATCCACATTTTATATTTATATACTCAATTAATTAATTAATTAATTTTATAGTTATATAGTATTTTGTTGTATATCTTTATTATTTTTTGTTCTAACTATATTGTTCAGCTGCTCATCTCGGCACAGGTTCTCCCTAGTGAGATGAGCGGCTCCATCTCCTGTCATGTAACAAGATGAAGATAAATAAATAAATAAAATAAAATAGATGGTCCTAGAGTGACATTAGAGTATAAAGTATGAACATTTTGTGAACGTTTTGGATATGATATAATTACACAATACACTTTTTACGATAAATTAATAATAAGTAAAGAATAATTAATAGATAATTTATAATAAATATATATGACATAATAATTCTTTTTCTTACTTCAATTTTATTATTTCGGTTGGCAATTATATTTTTGATTTTTATTTTTCGAAGCGCTTCATCTATACATATTATGATTTCTTCAAAAACGCAGGATGCAGTGCTGCGTAGTTTAAATACAAACATTGATTCAATACAAAAAAAATAGTATAGGTATAGCAAAAAGCTGTTAAATTTTATTGTTATTATCGATAATATTGGAGTGGAAGATACATGATTAGTGAGAATAGGCGTCCACAAGTCTCTCATGATCATGATATGTATCTGGTAGATTTTTATATAATTTTTTTTTAGTTTCGAATAAACTATTTTGATCTGTTATTTTTCTCATTGTTAGAGGGAAGTTGTTAAAGTATTTAATATCGATAATATAAAAAGATAACGAAAAAGATAAAGTATTTAATATCGATAATATAAAAAGATAACGAAAGTGATCATGGGTTGTAGTATGTTTGAATTATCATTATGAATTAAGTTCCACTACTAAGGTAGCTTTCTACGTTGAGTAATTTTCATTTGTACCTATTTATATGAGGATTTAGATCCACTAATATTGTACCTATTGTAGTTGTAGTACCTATTTAAATTATCCCTCCTAAATATTTAAACGGCGGCCCTCGTAGCCCAGTGGGCATGACACTGGATTCTCACACCGAGGATTCCGGGTTCGATTCCCGGTGAGGTCACAATTAATCTATATGATTTACTCAAGCTGAGTGTTTTGTGATGTGTTTCGTTTCTGTAATTAGGCTTCATGGCCTGTTGAAGCATAAAATAAAAAATAAAATATCCATTGAGGATTAACAGCACTACTAGTTTTAGATTCTGCCTTCTTTCTTCATAAGTCCTCCAGTTGCGAACGCCAAGTTTTCTTGCACCTTTCTCAATATTGTCACTCCATCTTCTTTGAGGTCTTTCTTCCGTGGTCGTGTCCCTTGGAGTTGCCGAAGCAATCCCTTAAGACATAAACATATCTGGTACTACATATAGACTTTACTGTATTACTTGCATTTAACTTACAGGTTTGTTGAGTGATCTAATCCAAACATGTTTTAATTTTTCCGTGAATTCGCGCGAAATTTTGATTTCATCTTTGTGATAAAAGAGCAAGACACCCTCACACGCGTGGCGCGCGGATGTTGCCCTCCAGATATTTATAATTGTATCTGCAAGACTCTAGTTTAAAATGACGCACTGTAACTCTGCGGTATCCCATGAATCATTCGGTGATGCATTTGGTCCAAATAACATATCAGTTTTTACTATACCCTTTTAATTTATCCTTTTGTGACTTTGTTATCACTGACCAATTCTACGTATAGATATGCAGACATTTTTATATTTTTCAAATGTTTATTGCGTTAACTTGGTGTAAACCGAATTCTTTTCGTAAGGACGGAAGCAAACTAGCTGTAATGCACACTAGCAATAAAAAATCCAAAAAAAAATCAATCGATCGATGAATTTAAAGTTGACGTTTTCGATACATCTGTGTCTTCGTCAGAAAGGGCGTACATTAACCGATCCATAAACATCTATTGGACGTGTGTATGATAAATATACAAAGGAATCGTTTGTTGGGCGGTCGTCTGCTTTTTGGATCGGTTGTTAGATTAGTAGTAATAGGTTAGTAAAAAGCATAGATTTTTGCGGTTTCCACCAATCAAACAAGTCTTTTTTTGTAAAAATCTTTGCTTTTTTCTCAACTATTACTACTGATCAAACAACCAGTTCTTAGTTGCAATCAGCTGAGGTTGAAAATACTGTCATTCTCAATTTCAACCGTCTTGATGATTGTAAATCAGTAGTTAATGTTAAATTTCGTGGTTAATACAATTTTTTTAGTAAAATGAATAAACACATTTTAAAATTAGTTTTTTTTAGTAAGTAAGAGTTGCGTCACTGATTTATAGATTGTATTTCTTAAGTCTACACCAGACACGATTTTTATGTTGTTCATTACTTAACACATAACATTCGCCTGTCCAATAGTGTTTACCCTCGGGGTCGGGCTCGCTGGTCGCGGCCCTGATCGTAGTTTCTATTTATCGCATTTAATATAATTGGAATAATTAAGATCGTGTGCTTTACACCAACGTTGCATTCGCTTTAAACGTTATTATTATTTCGTTCGCAATGGTTGAGTACAAATCTGAGCGATTATCATCCATTACCATATTATCAATCGAAATTGTTTCATACCAATCGGAAACCCAAATAGTAGATGTGGGAGGTTTCAGATCATCCACCCTACGGTGGATGATCTGGAACGTACGGACCTTGCTATATGTTTTATTTTACTAATCTTAAAGAGTTTCTGAATGGAAAATGTTTTAGAAGATTGTCGTTGGACGATTAAAACAACAATTATATGATAAATATTGAAAAAAATATAAATATGAACTGATATGATAAATCATTATGTGGAAAATTAGATTGAAGAAAATAATACTTTATTTATTTTTATAGCCAAAAAAATTTAAGTTTTCGAATTATCCTCGTAAATATAAATTTAAATTTACGTCTGTTGTTTATATATTCGAATGTAGATCTAAACCAAATTTTGAATAATTACTCTTCAGGGCCCTATGCTAAACTTAGGTACACTTACCCCGGCAATTCTGCTCTACCCCGCGACGGTTCCAAATTTTGCTCGGTTGCACTTTAGGATCCTAAGGTGAGTTAGGATGGTCACATAGTTATAAAAGAGATATCTTTATCCTCTCTCTGCCTGGATCAAATTTTGATTACAAGTTTACATTTTAGAACTTTTTCACGGGATATATTCATGAAAAACCGATTTGTCGTATCAATTTGTACTATATATATCCTGCATCATGTAAATAAATACTTATTACTTGAACCATTAAACAACATTGAATGTTCAGCGATTGCCGAAATAAGAAATGATTTCATCTTAAAAAAATTTTGATGCAACGAATAAAAATATCGAACCCGCGACCCCGTGATCAGGAAGCGGGCGATACGTCTACACTATCGGGGTCGCCCAGTACGTAACTAACTAATGATTTTGACTGTCGTGACGTCAGTTTTCGTGTACTAGACGAGGAAGCGATCGTGCAGATCATGCTTTGTTTCATTCAGTCACAAATACACGACTTTCGCATATTTTTAATAAATAATATGTTCATACATTACTGGTGAAGCAAAATAATATTTCAAATTTTAAATTACCAGTGGCTTAAAACAAATGTACCGGTTTTAATTATTACTACTGATGTTGTGTTTTATTGCAATTGTTACTAAATGGAGAATTTTAATACTAATTAATCTGTTAGCTTTTTTTTACGAAAATATGCGTTTTTATTATTAATTTATATCAGACGTTTAGATTTTTACAAAATCCTAACTTTTACAAGACCTTATGTAAAACAATGTAAATTAATATTATTTGTCATAATCAAGAAAATATATGTATTATTAGAAAGACCAATACCATAAATTCAATTTCAGTGTTAGAAAATAAACCTTTAAATATTTTTTTTATGTAAGGTTGATTATCAATTGGAATAGCAATTGACATATTATAGATATAAAGATATCTGTGTGATGAAGTTAAAAAGATGAAGATAAAAAAGCAAGATATAACTCGATAAATGCACACCGAATGACAAAATCAATTATTAATATTTTACAATTTCTATTAAAATCTTTCTCTCTGGTAAGATTTACATTATAAATAATATCCTCCAATATTTGGATGAAATGGAAACTATTGAAACTATTAGTCTTCGCTTGAAAGAGTACGCCATATGCGTAGGATATCTCGAAATTCAAATCGGAAAAGTAATGATTCAGATATGTTATAGATGTCTCGTAGAGACGAAATTATATTTCTTTTATGGGAAAGTAGGTACGGAAGTCTTTGGGTGTTAATAGGGCTTGCGACCTATTATTCGGCCGGCTTAAGTGATCACTTTACACAATGTAACGTTCACATTTCCACCCATGATAGAATACCACATTTATCAAATTTTTGGAAGTTGTATATATATTTTTCATTTGTATGTTGTAATTATCATTAGCGCGACCAGCATCCAAATTTTCATTACCACAGATGTCACTAATGAGATATCTATTTTTGATTGGAATTTTTTAAAGCAATATCCTTTATATGTACAGTGCGATTTTTCCGAATTATTAGCATTACACTAGAATACGCCTGAGATATCATTGAATTTTTCAAAATAATTCCCCCAAGACGCGTGAAAAATTCGACATGATATTATTGTGAAGGAAAACCCTCGACGGGTATAATATTTTTGAATCGCGTCACGCAAATACCGTTGACAATGTCACGACCCGTAGTACGATTATCCACTACCAAAGTGGGACGGCATGGAACGGAACTCAATTGATCAATTGTAGTAGTCGGGGGTATTGTCCGAAGGATCGACTAATATGCACGACGATAAGGATGGAATAACAAAATAATACTCTGAATGCCAACACTCATATTGCATTACCGTTCCAAGCGCGAAATTCAGTTCTCATTTGACCTCTTGGATTTGTGCAGTTCATTCATAATTCATTATGCACAATGCAATTTGATTTTCAGACGATATAAGGATGCAAGAGTTTAAAAGTTTTCAGTGTCGGCCCTTCCTTTTCGTTATTCCGGTAAACGCGCTTGAATATTGATTGGAACACGTGATTATGGAACACTAGGTCGCCCTTTTTATGGCATTAATTAATACTTAATTCTTACATACGATATCCTAATGTCCTTCAGATAAGAAAATTGACAGAAAACTAGTGCGTAACATTTTATATAAATCTTTGAATATATATGTTTGAGATAAATGTAACACTCTTTAATCTTGAAAATACAAATATAGGAAAACAAATAATATTTCTAATACGATTATGTATGTGTATGGTCAATGCATATCCCAGACAAGTAATTGACGGAAGAAGATATTGTGGAAGGCATAGGTAAAAAAATGAGCAAGGCGAATGTAGACACCAGTTTACAGCTTGAGCCGTTGAGTATATCAAAAAATATTTAGATTTGGATCTCAACATATTATCTAAGCTCATTCCTACATTTTAAATATTTGTTAACTATCATAATATCAAGTATCAATCTGAACAATGCTTATTAAAAGAAATGAGCTTATTCATGCTATAAACAAGATGTGAAATTGTTTTCCATGATTTGCCACAAAATGACTTACTTCTGTATGTTGTCTAATGGGCCAAGTATCACCACACTTTTGCATGCGCATGCCTGTTTGTAAACGGGACACCGTGTACAAAACACCAACCACACGCACTTTTGTACAGGAACACCGTGCGTCTAGTTAGTGTTTTGTACACGGTGCAACCGGCATGCGCTTGCAAAAGTGTGGTGATACTTGTGCGTGTGGTAGGCCCATAAGACAGAGACACACGGCACGCATTGCACCGACAAGAACACAGTTCCTTAATATGAAAGAAGATGGAGGTAATTTTATTTTATATTCACCTGCCTGGAATTATGCTTGTTTTTTGGACATCTCATGCTGGTCACAGCGGTCGTTTTTTCAAAGTTGAAACGTCAAAGTGTTTTTCTACATGTTTCGAGACGTTAGTTTTTAAAAAGTGTGGAATGTGGAAAAACATCGTTCAGTTAAAGAGAGGATGAGATGATCTCTGACGTCCTCAATATAGCTCAACGACCACTCACTTGACGCTAGAGGCAGACAACGCGACACATAATACTTATCTCTTCCCCGCTGTCCAAGTAGGGGCAGTTTTATGATAATGTCGTGGGAGCGGGCTTTAAATGAGTTGGTCGTAAAGTGAGGAGTGACTACGGTCGAGACGGCCTATATCCCTTACCACTCCAATGGACCCGCGGGCACGGTAGATATGGAACAACGTCTCGATGGAATCCTTCCCTTTATTTATTTACAACTATGGGGGAAGCACAAAAATTATGTTGTGCGCTCCAATAGATAAATTAAGAATAGGAGAAAAGAAACTTGCTATTTTCACAAAACATGTGACGCATCTTTCATTCGCTTCATCCCGTGATTTGTTTTAAAAAATATCTTACCGAAATTAATTATACTGATTAGAATTAAAAATTATAATAAAGTATCATGTAACAGCTGGCAAAATAAAATTTCAAAATACAATTTCATAAAATCTGGTCTAAAAAGTAGTTAAAAATTGAAATAATTTTCCGGCGTATTCTCGTGTAATGTTAATAATTCGGACGAATGTCATATACACATATAAAGAACGTTACTTTAAAACTCCACTCAAAATATAGATATCTCATTATTAATGGCGACATCTGCGCTGGTTTATGGGAATCACAAAGTCTCATAAACTCACGTACGAAACAAGGTGTGTAAGTTAAAAATATACACAACTTTCAAACATTTGATACATGTGGTAGTCTATCATGTGTAGAATTGTAAACGTTACATTGTGTAAAGTGATCACTTAAGCCAACCGTACCATAGGTTGTAAGCCCTATGAACACTCAAAAAGACTTCCATACCTACTTTCCCTTATAAAAATATCTATAATATACGAGTATCTTGATTAAAAGTTTTCAAATAAGAAAAAAATCCACTGTATTAAAAAAAAACGCAATTTTAGCGTGGCGCTGGTGGAGTAAAAACAAAAAAAACCTTGGAGTGGAAAGGGTTAAGTTATCCGATGTGATGCCCGGGTTTCCAATAATTTTCATGTATGTTTGATCCGCGGTATAAGAGTTGCTGACGGCAATCATGTCTGGGATTAAGGAATTTGCCTAGCTATTAGCTAATATTGCACCCACAATTATGAAACGCCTTTTGAGTTTGAGCGAACGATGATAAACACTAGTGGGAGTTACGTCAATTCTTGTGAAATGTTATAGTTCGCAGTGTGGTTAAACCAAGCACTGGAAGTAAACGGTCAAATTGTGTATGCACGTAAATATAGGCGAGGCTATTATGATAAACAAATCGGGAAAATAATTACACCGCAGGTGTCAAAATAAATGGGGAAGAAACTATTTACCTATATTATAAAGGTCTCATAGAGACGAAGTCATTTTTTTCATATGGCAAAGCAGGTATAGAAGTCTTTTTGGGTGTTCATAGGGCTTACGATCTATCGTTCGGCTGGCTTAAGTGATCAGTTTACGCATTGGAACGTTCACCAATTATGGTGTGTGCCCATGCAATTCCAACCGTGATAAACCATATCTATCAAATTATTGGAATTCGTATATATGTTTAACTACATACTTGCATTTTGTAAAATTAAATGCCAGATTGTGAAATTATTTTGAAAGGAATTGTTTTGTAAATCTTAATGTATAAGTAAATATTATAATGGTACCGTATGCTCCGTCTTCAGATAGAAATAATCGTTGTTGAATGAGTTGGACACCCGACTTGTGTTGATAATAAATAGTCTTTGAAATTTAATTGTATTAGAATTTGATGTTGAAAACTATATGTTGATAATGGTCTTCGAAATTTAGTTATATTAAAATTTCTATTGATGCAATAATTAAAAAAATTTAAAATAAGCGACATCACGTTTTTTTTTCAATACTTTTGATTTATTTTCAGTAAAACGTTGGACTGTCACCACAGCAACTTATATATATAATAAAAATGTATTCGCTTTGATACAAATCAAATGAAATTATATTTAAATCATGCAGAAATTTTAATAATGTATTTTTTGTAAGGTTGTGTTATTTTATTTCACTGAATTTTTAATACAATGCGAGTGAATTTTTAATATTGTTACTGTAGTGACGCTCCAACATTTTACAGAAAATAAATCGGAAATGCTGAAAAAAATGCAAACTTTGATGTAGCTTATCTCCGTAACTGTTGACATTTCACACAATGTGTAAAGAATATTTTGTATTCAAAATTGAATGTAGAAGACCCCCATTTTTTTGCTACTAGCTGCGAGACACCCTATATGTGTCAATGATCCCAATCAGACTAAAGCCAAAATTCTTACTGTGAGATATTTCGATTTATTTAACCTTGCTTTGCTTATTTTTAACAATTCTATATTATCTAATTTAAGACATGTCTTTTTTCATGCTTGATATACAATTTTTTTTTTCAAAAAGGTCATTCGCTTGTAAATGATTTTTAGCATGATGCAAAACCATTGTTGGACTCATTAATTAAATTAAATTCCAATTTTCAAACTAGCATATTTGGAATTGTTAAATTCATCTTTGTTCTTTGAGCTTATGAGAAGTTTTTCTAAGCAATTAAGTTGTATGAAGTCCAGATCTGAAGTTTGGTGGTAGATGTTCAAATAAAATTCTACGCCACTGATCATTAATTATTATATATATTTATATAATTATATTAGTAACGGCAACCTTGGAAACTCGACTGAATTCGCCACGTTCCCCTTTTCGCGTTGATATAATTATGTAAATGTACGAGCTGCTAGGTAATTCCCTTAACTAATCGTAATAGTAATCTTATATGACATTTATCTGTGTATAAGAAAATTATGACCATATTTATAAACGGTTCTCTTTTATTTTATCCGTCAAAACTGAAACCTTAATCATGCGTTTCTTTAATCTACTTTTAAATTTAGTGGCTAATATTATACTATATATAAAATGCTGAGGTTATGTACGGTTGAAAATGGTCTCCTTTTTGAATTAAATAACCACGAAACATATGCTTTTTACCAACCCTCACCCAATTAATACATATTCTCGTACACGCTCTTCGATTGTAGAGAACTACACAGACCCTCTTACGCGGACCGCCAAACCAGGTCTTTCGTGGACATTTTCGATTTTCGGTGCCGTCAATATTTAATTACTAATCATTTTCCGCTAATAAGTCGTGTCCTAATTTAAAATTAAGAATGAAAATTAATAGAAAGAGTTGCCCCATAGTATTGAGCTAAACCTAATCTTATTAGTATTTTAATAAGATCAGATTTAAATTAATTTTTTTAGTTTGTTTTTGAAGCCTATAGAATCGGTGGCGGATTCATAGAGTTGTGCGTGTGGTAATTTCGAGGGGCCCCACATTCCAGAGGGATCATTTTGGAGGACCAAAACAAATCCATTTCACTGTATATCTCCCCTGCATCGAATATACAGGGTTATTTGGGAATCATTAATAACCTCGCAGGAATATATTCCTGCTTTAATTATTAGTCGAAAATGTTCAAGCAACTATGACCGAATATCAATAGTTATGGAGATATACGACATGTAAGTTTGCGTATTTCTTTCAATATTTCTGTCTTATTTTTTGTAAAACATAGGACTACCATTACAGTAACTTATATTCAATATGAAAAATTTATTCCCTTTAATACAAGTCAAATAAAATAATAAAAAACTTTCAATTCTGAATTGGAATTTGAATTTATATAGGGTTTTTAACATTTTATTTAACTTGTTTTGGAATGAATGAATTTTTCGTAATCGATATAAGTTATTGTAATGATAGTTCAACGATTTGTAAAAAATAACTTAGAAATATTGAAAAAAATGCGAACTTATATTGCATAACTGTTGATATTAGGTCATGGCTGCTTGAACATTTTCGACTTATAATCAAATTCGATTATTAACATTTTACAAGTAACCCTGTATATGGTGGATTCAAAACTATAACGTTGGAACTTCGGCGGGTGACTAGGTCAACATTATTGTATAATTCAAATGATTTAGGCCGGTATAATCAGTTTGGTGATTGAGTTTTGATTGTTAAGCGCTGTGTGGTAAATTGTCTATTACGAATGCAACTAATTCGTTGCGGTTATTTGATGACGTAACAAACCTGTCGGTGTTGTCACGATAGCCTTTATCTCAATACGATCGTAAGGTAACTTTTTTTAATAATGATTTCGCGTACTTAATAGTAATGAACTTGCGGAACTGCTAGTACCTATTATCATTCTGTAACATAATAAAATTAAAATATGATAATGTCATTTAAAAAATAATATTAAATAATTTCAAACAGAGCGTTTGATTAATTATTCACGTTACCTTCGGAATGTCAGCTGCGACAATAAACGGCCCACGGAAAAATTACCCAAGAAATTCCATTGTATACAAATTGATGTTATTTTTCATTAAATGTAATCTTTAGCCGTCAATGGAGCTTACGTACTTAATTATATTACTGTTATAAGTGGAACAAAATAAAAATAAATATTTCCACTTAACTAGCCATTAGGCGCGTTCTTGCGTATAGGCAAAATCTCAAAAATTATATTTTATTTGCGTCTGTGTCTGTTGTTTTTGTTGCCAGAAAGTCTATCCCAGAAGTGATTTTTATTATTTCATATAAAACAAACAGCATTTTAGCGTTTTATCAATATAAAATTTCTCTCCTTAAAATTTCGTCGAATTTCTTTAAGCATCGATAGAAAACTGAATATTATTTCCATCGGGATACATTGCAACTTCTTGCTTATTGGTCATCAATTAAAAAATTTTAGAAGTGATCTTTATTATTTCTTATAATACATACAGCATCTTCGCGTTTTATCTATATTAAATATCTCTCCTTAAAATCACGGACACATATACAACTTCGCTTATTAGTCATCAATTTTGAATACCAGAACAATATATTAACATATATATGTTAATATGTTGTTAACATATATAACAATATTTTGTTGCGTTTGCGTGACAAACTATTGTATCATTATTTTAGATTATAATCTACTTGTAAACGATTAAAATTCCCCGAATGTAATCTCCTTTGCACTTTACTACACATACAGTTTTTAATTAGTGTGATGTAAAATATATACAAATACATAAATACGGTTAATGTATTTATGCGTTTATATATATTTTTTGAAATTCATTCAATGGAAAAGGCCACATTTCAAAACACAAACTCTGTCCTACATATCGGCCTTACGATGTGATCCCGAACCTATTTTCATGAAAATTCCTAGAAAATCGCACACACACACATCAAAACGTTTATTGTGCAGTGATGGTATTTAGTCTAGTTTTTATTCTATTTTTTTTTACAGGAGAGTTAAAACTGTCAACGTAAAAGTATGTCATTTTTAGTTTTTAGTTTAGTCATACAGCTAATAATACAATAACTGTGATAGGAATATTACCATTTTCTTATGCAATATTGAATATTATATTTTCTTTCATATTTTTGATGTTTATAGCGTTAAATTTGTGGTTGGACATAATTATTAATTTTGATTAATTAAAAACTTTGTATAAACCACTTGGAGTAACTTTACGTCTACCGGTCTACTGGTCTACGGTCGGTATCGGTACCACTGTATCTTCGTCAGAATGAACGCATCACTTGGTATTGTCGAAGCCGGTAGACGTAAAGTTACTCAAATATAATATTATTTTCTTTTAATTTGGTTTATAGAAATTCAACCTATGTACGGCTCATTTCAAAATACTGACTTGCCTTATAGATCTTTCTATTGCGACATTAAATTATAAAATAAAGAAAATTAATTTATAAATATTGTGAAATTAACATGTACAGAATCTAGTTTAATTTCGTACATTATTTCATTTGGTACTGTTCCACGGTCTCGTTACAATTAGCCGTTTGGTCTCTGGAGACATTTCTCTAGCGCTCTCTCATATCGACCGACCGACGTGTACACACGGAGCGGAATAATTGCCACATTCCATACCTAACTAGCGCCGTTGCTGTTCGTGTCTCGTGCTGGGCGAAAAATTGCGTTTATGCATTTACGTGCAAATAATTAGTCAAATCGAGCCATTTATTGAGAAAATATTGTTGCTTTATATGCAAATTACATATCGATTCAGGATACCGACACGAGTTTGCAACGGTTGTACATTCAATACCATCAAAAATAATAAAGTTCTTTGTTTGTTTATCTGTCCCCGTAACTACGTCTAACGTCCGTAATTTCTTTCGAATTTACGGCCAAAAAACTAAATTAAACGACCGGAGATGGAGCTTGAACCCCGGGCCAGAAAACCCGAAGGCGGCAATGATAGCGACGTTGCTACCGCTGAGTCTGCGTTTCCCGTAAAAAGTACAGTACGTATAGGACTAATAAAGATGTTAACCATTTCATGTTCCGCTCAGCACAATCGCTAGGGTATTAATTTTAACTTCTTCTTCAAAAATAGCAAAATAATTTTGTGACGACATTATTAATATAATTAATAAAATAAACTTAGTTTTCACCACTTTTCACTTTTATATTGAAAATATCAGCATGTTTCATGGCCTATGGCCCCTTCGTATACAGTTGTATCCTGACGAAGGGGCCGGCCTTGAAACATGTTGATATTTTCAATATAAAAAAGTGGTGAAAAGTAAGCTTATTTTATTAATGATATTAACTTTAACTTTATAAAAGTAATAACATTAGCTGCCAGCAGGGGAAATATTTAAAAAATGTTCAAATGTTTTGATAAAAGTCGTTATTGCTATTTCATGAGTCGGCTATAAATAAGTAAATACTTATTCTTTAGGAACCGGCGTTGAGTAATAATTTTTAACAGTTGAATTAATTTAACTAATGTATTGTAAACGTAGGGTTTAAAATAAAGGCAGCAATATTTAAAAAATTAATGCAGTCATCGAGGATTACTAATTTATAATTTACTGAATTCGAGATTTTGTAGGAAACAGCCTATAAATTTATAGGAAACATGATTTTGGAAAGAATTCAGTACATTTTAAATTAGTAATCCTCCATGACTGCATTCTAGACATTTTTTAAATTTTTTGGTAGTCTGTGGTTCGCGTCCATAATTAATTATATCCTCAACACGGTTCAAGGTTATATTATTTATTGATTTATATGGCAATTCGTCATGCAACATGATTATTTTAATTTAAACTTTGTAATGTAATACACACACGTTGAGTTATTTTTGTCACTTACAGTTTCGAGAGTTCGAGAGGAGCAGTTCCTCTCGTCATCAGATGTAATTAACAACTAACCTAAATAAGGAGTTTCGTAAACCACAGAATTTTGTCTGCCTAGTCGGCGACCCGCTGCCCCTACACGATTAAGTTAACAAAATCCTGTATCTAGGTTAGTTGTTAATTACACTTGAAGATGAGAGGGACTGCTCCCCTCGAAACTATAGTAGTAACAAATGTGTCGGTTCAGTGTTATTTAATAATGTATTGCCACTTTCTAAATTTATTTTTAGAGAAAAAATATTGCAATTTCTATAATATGATAGATACTACATTTTATTATATAGATCCCCCTTAATCTACGGGTAGCAACAACATTAATATATTATAACACAAAATAGACGGGACGTACATATTCATGTACCTACGCGTAAAATTTCTTTGATAAATGTCATCACGTCTAAATTGACAAAGTGTGCAACGATGTGCAATAGCTATCAAGACATGATTATTAAGATAACGCAAAACAATGAAAGTTGTCCCGTGTTTTTCTTATCAATTTTAAATAATATTAACTTTATTGACGCAAAGGAGGGTTAAAAAAGTATTTTGTGTAATATATATATTTTTATAATTTATAAAAATATTTTTATCTTTTTTTTTGCAATAATGGGAGGCTGCATTGGTTGAGATTTCGTATTGCCAAATGAAGAGTAGGTATAGATTTTTGCATTGATATTAAAAGTACCTATCTACTACCTATTTAAAAAAATACGCTCTGGGTCTTGACATTGGTAATTTTTCTTTTACACGTTGATTTTATAACACAGATTCACATAGTAATAAGCAATATTTATCCGTTAATCAAGAAATAAAGTTTCTTTTATATACCCTCGTCTGAGATCCGAATCAATAAGTCAATGTTTATACTGATACTGCTGAGTTTCACTGCAAGGCCTTAGGCTTGCTAAGAACTTTCGGAAAATGTCGCTAGATGGCGATACTTCGCGGGATAACGAAACTTAACGTAATCGTTATTTTTTTACAGTCTTGTTTAAAGAGAACCGAATATATAATGTAAATAAATGTATATTTTGAAATAAATATAAAAAAAGTTACTGCGATAATTTGTTTTTCTTATTAAATATTTTATATTTTACGAGAGTGATTTCGAGATAAAAGAGTTTATCAGAATTCCCTTAGCTACTCTCATAAATTTCTTTTAAACTTCATTTTATATTTAATGTGGAATAATTGCATTAAAGTTATGTTATTATGTATACTCACTGACCAAAGCAGTTTCCACGCGCAAAGCCTTTTTTATCGACCCTTCTCTCAAACATTGGTTATAAAGCGTATCAAAAGATGGCGTTGGAAGTATCTGTCTGACGTTTTGACTTTCTTGAAATGTATGGGGTATAAATGCAAAGGCAGCAATATCCAAAAAATTAAAGATATTTCTGGAATGCAGTCACCGAGGATTGCTATTTTGAAATCTACTAAATTCTAAGTTTTATTTATCTATGACATGTAAAAAAGATCTTCAGGAACAAGATATATTTACATTACTATGCGCTTGTGGAAAGCATGGTTAGATTGTTTATTTCATTTTAATGAGGCTGATTATTATCAGGCCATTTTAATAGATGGTCCTACAAAGTTATATTTAAGTGCGGTGTGGAGATATGTTTTTACATTTGTTCTGGTAATTCATCAATCAAAAACATATTAAGATTACAGTTGCTTTTCCTCTGCAGTTGCCGAGAAAATACATGTTGGCATTCGCAAAACATGTCCAAGCCACCTTAATCGAGACCCCTATGTGTAGAAGTAGCGGCTTTATTTCCAGGATTTCCTGTATACTGGCTATTTCCTGTATGCTTGACTAAAATAGTTTAGATACTAGAAGGAATGTGCATCTGATTGAGCATAATCCTGAAATTATGCGGAGCATTGGTTTGTATGTTCCTGATAATTTACCTTAGACAGCGTCAGCATAGATTGTTTCACATTCCAATATACAGGACCAACCTGCCAATGGTTATGCCTGTTGGAAGAGCTATTGCTGAATATTACTCTGGACATTGATCTGTTCCATGTCTCTGAGAGTGTTTTCCGAAGCAGGATTCTCCTACACCTTTGATATGAATGTATTTATATACGTTTGATATTTTGTTGTTTTTATATTTTCTCACTTGTTAATAATGTTTACGAATTAAACATATGTTTGTAATGTAAATGTTATATTAAAAATAAATAAATTGAAATTACAATAAATTGAAATTGAATTGAAATTCTCATTTGATCCAGTAATGTTACTCCCTTTAGGTATTTTGGCAACCTGGATTCCGTACATCAAGGTGTACATTGAAGCATTAGTTATGCGTAAATATATACTATGAAAAAAGGGCGAACTAAATACGTGACACGTATTTCCGTGTTCACATCTCTATTTTAAAAAAAAAAAAATAAAAAAAAAATAAAAAAAAATATATTTATTTATTTATTAAAACCTGTGTAATTTAAATACATAATTGTATACGTAACAATGCCCGTCATTAGCGCTACCAGATGGCACTAAAAATAATGAAGGTATAAAAGAAAAAAATTCTCTATGTAAAATATCCGTTACTATAGCTAGACCGCATTCAAAAGAATGTGCGCAAAAAGTATGTGTGTTGTTTCGATGCAAAAAATGAACATAAAGTAAGCTTTTCTTGTAAGTAAGTATCCTTTTTAAAATTAAAAATATATATTTATTTGGAATATCATATTGAGGCTTGTAACACGGGCTTTTTACTACAGGGAACTTTGCCCCGCTTTCTTCTTACCGGACAAAGCTAGGGAATGGTCTTTTGATTGTGGTCGACCTATAACGTTAGATGGCGCTGTTCTCACAGCCTTGTTGCATTGTAGATATTTCATTTCTAAATAAGTGCATGATCTCAACAAACAAACTCATGCACCGGTAAAAGTTGCATGTCAGTCACGGATGAGGAGTTTCATGGAAATAGACATAACGCGGTATTTTTATGTTGTTTTTTTTTTTAATTTCCAATAAAAATAATAGTATAATAATATATGCCAATAAAATAATAATAAATCATCTCCATAAAAAAATACCCAATTTCTTCTCATCGTTTATTCTCGTAGGATTGTGTAACGCCTTGAGGTCCATCTATCCAACAGCCGTCAGTGACGTGTCAGTGTTTAAACACTGATCCGATCACCGCCTCCTTCCGGATTGTGCCTCCGAGTCCAGTCCGTCAGGCGGCGGCCGCCACCCCGTCACCGGCCGACCCCATTCCTCCGCACGGTGGTGTAGTATAAAGCCTTATAATTAAATTTCTATGGTCTATAAATATCTGCGGACGACGCACGGTGAACCGAAATGCGTTTACACGCCTACAAAAATATTTCTGAATGTTTTACGATAAAGTTACTTTCTTCCCTTCTGCTTTTTGCTTTCTAGGGTTGTATTTTTACGACCTTTCTGGCCGACGTTTCGGATCCAATTGTAGAGTCGATCATCAGGACTGTTGCCTTTTTTTAAATAGAGTTTCGAACACGGAATACGTGTCACATCTATATTCTTACTATTTTCAAACTAAGATAAATGCTTATGCTCTGGAAATAGGACTAAATTGCTGATCCGCGACCTTTATATCACTAGGCGAGAGTACTAATTACAAGACCAATAAGCTACTCATTTAAGTTAACCACAACATCATTAACACTCCAAGGTTGTGAGTTAACATTGTGGCTTACAATACGTTGCTGGATGAAACGTTGTCATTGTTGCATTAATTACTGGCTAGCAATACCGTGTCGGAAGCAGGGTGTCTCTGTGTTTATGTGTTGCGTTGCGATACCCTGTCGGAGGCATGTATTGTCACGAGTTGTCTTGTGTTACGTGTACGTTTCATGTATTGTCTGATCACTATCTTTGCGGAATCTGCGACAAGATTGGTTTTGAAGCGCCGTATACCATGATGTTTCTAATTTGAGATAATCACCTCTATTAATATTCACCGGGTATTTATAGATCTGATTGTCTCCTGCACAAGACATACATTGTGACTCTTGGGCTTTTCTTCTTCGGTTCGAATGCAAAATGATGGCCGGTATCCAGAAAGTGTTCAGCCAGAGTTTACTTCGGTCCTATTGTCTGTACATCTCCTTTTGATTTTTATCTGTTCAAAATATTCTCACTTATTTATAAGTGGGCCAGTGGATCGACGACCCACATTTTGAAATGCAAAACGGGTTGAAAGTTTTTTTTAACTTAACCTGTTTCGCGCGGCTTGCTAAAATTAAAAACTATAAAAGGTCATAAATCGTCTGGGAAGTGGAATATCGGTAAACTTACAAAACATTTTCGTGCGCAACGCAAACAAAACAAGTTTATGCAGGAATCTACCTGTGAGATATTGTGGACTAGCTCTGTTACACCTGCATAATTTGACTATTTCAAAAGTTGGCCCTGCGAAATAGTACGAGATAATTTGTTAATTTAGAAATAATGTTAATGGGATGCAAAGATCTTACACGCAAACATATATGTTATTTGAAACATATTTAAGGAAAATGAAAAGTTTACTGCATAGTATGTTACGATATTTCAAACGTAATTCCAGTTATTATACAATTTTAGAAAAACATCCCGGCAGAAGAAAATAACATTCACCAACACAATCGTTAACGTTCGGTAACCGGACAAGCACTAGAAGAAGAAAATAATTATAAATTTGCGATAAAACCCGTCTCGGAACGTCGTTTAAGTTAAGCTCATGAGAAAAGACTATAGATGTCTCTAGCATCGTCCCTTCATATAAACGTAAGGTTTTCAGATTTGGAAAGTACATAAAACATTTAAAAAAATGATCATGTGGATGTTCTTTCGATGCAATTGGTGAACATTGTGTAGAGCGATCACTTAAGCCAGCTCATATACGTCGTAAGCCCTGGGCCGTCCTATTAAAAAACTTCCATACGTTTTCCTCATGTAAATAGTTTCGTCTTTGTGAGACTTTTATAATTCATCTTAATTTACACACCACAACTTAACGCACATAAGAGAAATTGTTAGACTCTGAATAAAGATTTTTATAAACAGAAAAAAATCAAATTTCCGGAAATATAAATTTTCATTTGTCTACCTTCAGAACGAAAAGATGGCATATTCACCCGATTCTCATATCTCAAACGCAATGGATACTAATTTAAAGTTAATATTAAAATTTCCTCACAAAAAAGCTTGAGGCACGAATCTTGGCTTTAATTAATGCGCTATTAACACCTTTTACTGATTACCTTTCTGTGCACAGCCAATCATTTCAAGCTGTACCGCTGTGGACATTTCTGCTCTTTTACGACCCCGCAACTTTCGGGTTTTATTACGCGAATTTAAGATGGATACGGTATCTTTGTTTGTGATTTAACGTTTAATTGAGTGAAATTTGTTACCATCACTCAAATCTTTATGTCCCTGTAGAATCGCATTCCGGATTGCAGTGCGCCAAGTGGCCGCCGGCCCTACTTTCCCACATCCCTTCCCTCCCCCTTCCCCCGCCAGGCTGCCCCGCGCCACCACTGCTCGCGGTGACTCAACACCTCTGCTCGGGAGTACTGTTTGCTCTGCAGCGACGAACGACCTTGCGGTTTGAAATGGCGTTCAGCGTGTTTAACTAAAATTTAAAATTGTAAAATTAATAATTAATTTTGAAAACGGTGATAAATGTATGTCAAATGTGCTGTGACGAGAGGCTAAAGAGAATCACGCACTCCTATGTCACTTGTCACAACACTATCGAAGAATCCACGGCCTTCGGGAGGCGTCTGAAACATTCGAGAAACACCTAGAAAGGCCTAGAAGCGACGAGAACGTTCTCCTAAATACTAGAAAAATCTAGGAGGTTCGATACCAGCATTTTCAGATATAAATACAGCCGGCCGCGGCGCGGAGTTTGACAGGCGGAAAAAGTGTGAAGTCGACTGCGAGTCACGACGGCCGAGATGGCCACTCGGAGCTATAAATTAAGCGAATAATCGAGCGAAGTTCTTACCTAATTGGCGAAATAAACCGAAGCGATGACAGCACCATAAAAATCAGCATATTCATCATCATCATCACTATTTGCTCCAAATCGTTTGGTGATGTTTGGCATCTTTAAGAAATTATTGCTATTGCACGCTGTTTTTCCCCAGTTCTGCATTTTCAAGACAAATATACAGGGCGTCTCTTAGGCCGGTTGTTTCAAGTTGGATTAAAGTAAGCGTTCTTTTAAAGCATAGATTTTTACGTTCTCCACCAATCAGACGATCCGTTTTCGTAAAAACTATGCTTTGATCGACCGCTTACTTTGATCGAACTTGAAACAACCGGGCCTTAGCTAGGAGGAAACAATTCGGGGGAGTCTTCCACATTCAACTTTGAATAGAAAATAATGCTAACACTTTAGGTAATGTTGGCGCATGGTATTTTGATCTTCATATTTCTTTATCATCCCAATAAACCCAATATAAAATTTCATTAATACCCGCCTAAAATGCAGGGGTCCCGAACGACCGCAGTACCCTACATACATTTCGCGAGTGTATTCGCACACGACGGTATTTTGTCGCCTTAGTTCAAATTCGAAAGCATCGCCGTGCGAAGTAAACAAACATACAGAGCAATTTATTTCAATTCAATTTTTCAATTGAATTTTTATTTATGACATAATATGTACATTACAAACTTTATGTTCAATGCATACATATTATGAATTTATATCTAAAAATATACATATACCCATATACGTACACACCCATATACACACATACATACATATATATATACACATATATATACATACATACACATATTGTATATTAAAATAATAATTTAATATTAAACAATTAAAAGTGACCTGTACAATCTGGTCAAAGGTGTAGGAGAATCCTGCTTCGGAAAACCCCCTCAGACACATGGTATTATTAACTTGATCGGCTCAAGTTATCGACCGTGAGAAAATACCGTGTATTTTCAAAGTTATCGCGATCAATGCCAACAAAAATACTAAACGCAAGTGGGAGACGTTTCCTCCAGTGTGAACCAGCCCGGAAGTTCGCGGACGAGAGGGAATTCGAAAGTTTGGAAGTAAGTCCGTGCATTTTCCTCTCTCTCATCCTATCTTGGCTTCCTTCTTGTGTTCCGCTATCGTCACGTGCGCCTACATGTGAAATGTTAGGCCTCGGGTACGATACGAGCGTCAGAGCGTCAATGCACCAGAGTAGGAAGGGGCGCCGGCCATGATATATATCTAAGCTCATTACTCTGCCGTCAATGCGTCCCTCACTATTCTGGCGCATTGACGCTCCTCAGCTCGCCGCTCGTATCGTACCCGAGGCCTTACAAAAATAAGCGACATCAAAGTTTTCCCTTTTTTCAATATTTCTCACTTATTTTTTGTAAAACGTTTGACTATCCCTGTTAGTAACTTATATTAAATATTTAATCGCTTTAATACACGTCAAATAATAAATAATTTTTTCCAATATCTGCAAGGTTTTAATTATTTAACTTGACTTGTATCAAAGCGAATAAATTCGTAATATTTGGTATAAATTATTTTTATGAGTCTAATGTCTTACAAAAGATAAGCATGAAATATTTTTAAAAAATGCAAACATTGTTGTCGATTATCTCCGTATCTGTCGACCCAAAGTGTAAAGAATATTTTCTATTCAAAATTTAATGAAGAAGATTCCCCCAAAGTTTTTGCTACAAGCTACGTACGATACACCCTGTATTTAAAAACATTGTCACTCCACGTTAGCTTTAGTCTTTGTACGCCTGTTGGCCTTGTGTGTCTTCTTATTTTAATAAATCTTGAGATATCGCTTCTTCTTATTTTCCGTCACCGTCTTCTTTAATAAATTTCGAGATACCGCTTGTCTCATTAAACAAAGTATATAACTTATTATCGCAGCGTCTATACCGAAATTTAAATTCACAAATGCAGTGTTTCTTTTCCCTTCTGGAATCACACAAATATTCTTAAGAACTAGCACCAAATTGTAGTGAAAAATTGGCAAAGAATCATTACAAACCAGCGTTTAATTAAATGCGATATATATAAAATTATTCAGATATTAATTTATTAAGAAATATTTTCAGTTTTTTTCAATCATTATAAAGTTAGAGCACCGTGTACATTGCATAAACCAATTACAAAGAACCAAGTCAATTTTAGTTAATAATAATATTTGAATAATTTATATAGCGCCGTTTTCGTGAGTATTTACTCCACGTAAGTTGACCGCTTTATGCGTGGATGCAACGTATTTTTTTTTGTTTTGGTAAGAATTTCGTTCCAAAATATTTATACTAAACTTATAAAACAGCTGGCGCGCCAAGGAATAATTTTTCATAACAATATTTGATTTAATTTGTTATCAATTAAAGGAAATGTACTAATAATTACATGTTTGCAACAGGATAAAAACCCTTAACTTATTATTTGTTGTCTTATAATAAGTCAGAGTTGAGTGAGTGATATGATCATTTTCCAAGTAAAATTGAAATATATTGCATAATATCATAAATAAATATTGATAGTATATTGACTGCAATACCGAATACTATTAAAAAGTCGAAACATCGCTCTTTGAATCCGCAGTTCTTCGCGATGAATTGTGATATTCTCGACCTACAAAAATGACGATTCTAAAACTTTAGAGGATTTGTAATTTTACATTTGTTTGGCAGTCAATATTAATTTTAGTTTGCATTGTTTTTTTTTCTGAAAATTTTGTATGCCGTAGTATTTGTGCAATAATCGTTCAAGCTCATTATTCATACTGAATTCCCATAATGATAGAGAAAACATCGAATGCGTGAATGCTTCGTTTTTTTCTGATCGGTTTAGAAGGCTTTAAATTTTGTTTTATTTAATTTTTTACAGATTTTCCTTATACCGTACCAATATTTTATAAATAACTAAATATATGAGGTTAGTGTTGATGAATAGAGGGAAAGACCTGGCATTATAGATACTGGAGGACTTTTAAAAGCTTCAACAACCGAAGCGCGTGCATAAAATGATGCACGAGATAAAATTTCGTGCCAAGAAAGAAGAGTGTGGTGTTCTATTATCTCTGCCTATCCCTGCGACGTGATGGTTAGTAAATTATTATATGTATAGAATATTAAACTACCACGATAGAAGCACATTGTATTCAGAATTATACTAACTAATTCTGCAAAAAAATTCAAATCAATAAACAAGAAAACACTTAGTACTACAAACCACTAATTAATTTAAATACCATTAGTTCTTAATAACTTATTAATGATATGCTTGATAGGTCTCCCTAGTTGACATCAAATTATAAAATAAAAACAATTTATAAAAATTATGAAATTAACGTATTCGCACGGTCTCATTACAATTAGCCAGTCTCTCGAGATATTTCTTTAACGCTCTCGACCGACCAACAATGTGAACACAAGTTTTTTTTTTAAATAGAGATGCGAACACGGAATACTTGTCGTATCAATATTCTTACTATTTTCAAACTAAGCTAAACGCTTGTGCTATGATTGTGCCTTGAGTGAGTTTCGAACCCGTGACCTTTGGATCACTAGGCGAGAGTCCTAACCACAAGACCAACAACCTACTCTTTTATTTTTACTACAAGTTTATCATCACATTAATTTCTTATTTATGTCTGTACTTCGAGTTTTATCTTTAATGCACGTCGTGTCCTCATGAAAGGACTGTTGGCCCCGAAACATGTTGATAATTCAATAAATTAGTGGTTTACAGAAAGTGTTTTCTTTTTAATTATATAAATAATGTTACCACAAAGTAATTTTGCAGTTATTGAAGAAAATTAAAATCAGCTAAAATTAGCTCGTCGTCGTTTATTTGTGTAGCAGAGTTATACATCAGCGCAATGTTTTAGCGCGGCTTAGGTAAGAATAATGTTCCCCGCGCCCCACCGTTTGGCGACCAGGTGGCAATCAGCGTCGCGCCGTCGGAATGTCGCCGAGAAAACGTCGGCGCCATCGACAGCGGTGGCGCGTTTTGTTTTCTTTGGAAGAAAGTATCGCCGCACCGCCTCCCGCCTCCCGCCGGGCCGTTATCTCAGCGCTCCGGCGGCTCCCCAACGTCGGGGCGGAGTCTTCTCTTCTTTTTTACATTTCACCCGCTTTTTATTCAACGCAAATCTTGGTTATTACTTTCTCCTTTATAAAATAATCACACAACCGGGGCAATAATATTGAATTATTGCTATCATTACTGTCAGGTATTTCAACAAGAGGCAATTTTTTTTTGCGATTTTTAATGTGTAATTCGAAGTCGTTTTTATTGAATCTTTTGACATTGTTGTGCCAAAATGTACAATATTATGTAGGATGCCACTGATTTTCTGACGATCAACTTCTAGACTAACAGGAAAAGTAATTTATCTTGATTCAGAATATTTTAAGTATATTCAAAATTTTCTATAACCCGATACTGAATTGTATCCCTAGGGGGACATCATTTCAAGATATATATATTGTATTTTGCATGTCTCATAGAGACGAAGATATTTTTATATGGGAAACTAGGTATGGAAGTCAGATACGTATCACATATGTATATCAAATTTTTGGAAGCTATATGTAGCCGTTGGTAATGAGGTATCTATTTATTTAGGCCTCGATATTAGATATAATTTATTTAGACCTCGAACATAAACCTACCAACGATCTAATACGACCTAAATATAATAATAAGGGATAGATATGTACATAAAATCTATAACTCAGTACATCCCAAATTAGTAATCCTCGGTGACTGCATTCAAAACGTTTTTTAATTTTTTGGATATTGTTGCCTTTGCTTTTATACCCCACATTTGACCAGGTCGAGATCCTCGCACTGGTAGGTACTAACACGATCCACGTCTTCTAGGTCAAGTGACGTCACACGCTGAGTTGTCTAATGAAACCACATTATTTTTGAAGCGCAGCACGTCTTCATTTGTAGATTGTTACATTTTATTAAAAAATTTATAATTAATCGATAAAAAATTGAAACTTCACCATCGCACGCACTTTTTTCGGAGAGCACAGCGTGTCGAGATCCCCCGGACCGTCTCACATTTTGAGAAGTGCGTTTCTTCAGTAATAGTACATTACATGCGCAATCTTTCTAATCTCAGGCCGGCGCATGCGCGCGGCAGCGACGGTAACTGCACGCCATTACATCATCGGGGAATCGGCGAAGAATGTGAAATTTTATCGATTTAATCATCGAGACCTATTGGTCGTTTCTTGTTTTGGTCAATTTGTCCTCACCCGTTTTGACATGTCGTGTAATGATATGACTCCAGATCGGTTATTTAACGCCTACTGTGAAATCTCACAGAGAAGGTAAAAATGAAACGAGTCCTCGTGGATGTGAGACAGTGGTTACATATACAGGGTGTAACAGAGCTAGTCCACAATACCTTACAGGTGGCTTCCCGCCTTGATTATGAGTCGAAAATGTTCAAGCAACCATGACCGAAAACCAATAGTTGAGGAGATATGCAATATCAACGTTTGCATTTTTTTTTCAGTATTTCTGATTTATTTTTTTGCATAAAGTTGAAATATCAATACAGTTACTTATATCGATTACGAAAAATTCATTCGTTTCAATGCAAATAAAATGATAAAAACCTCGTAAGGTTTTTATCATGTTAACAAGCAATGTAAATACAAATACAAAATGTAAATACAACAATGTAAACAAGCAATGTAAATACAAAAAACATATCTTTCTTATATCTGTATTGAAATATCAAAGCCATTGAGCGAGTATCATAAAGTTTTAATGAAAACTCTATATTACTCATAGTATACACTTTTGAGTAAGTAGTATTAAATTCTAAAACTGAAAAAAACTTACCTACTAGAAACTAATAGAAAAAAGAAGCCCCATCCCCAATAATACTCATTTCGATATTAATACATCACGTGTATGGCGAAAGAAAAAGAGACTATGCTGTGCCACGAATCTTTAATAGACGAAATAAATAATTCTTCAACGTGTTCCAAGACAGAAAAATTCCATTGGCCTCGAAAAAGTCCAAAGTGAAAGAATACGTATTGAAGCAGTAATACCTAATTATTAACATAAATGTACTCTATAATATTCATAAAAAAAAAAGAAAAAAATTAATACTTAAAAATAACGTTGAAAAAATAATTTATTAAACTATATTAAGAGCAACCATGCCGTAAAACTGTTGTGCAGATTGGCATATGAATATACATATGTACCTATATCTATCTATGTGTAATAAACAAAAAAAAATAAACACCGAAAAAGAAAAATCCTAATAATACACATAAAAGTTTACATTTTAGATTGATCTCCCAATGCACTTTTTTGTTTTGACTTACTAATATATAGCTTATCCCAATTATAAACTAAATTATTTTGATCTTTTTGAAGAAGAAGTTAAAAGAATTTCGTTGTTCCTCTGTCCGTCCGTCAGTCTGTCTGTCTGTCCCCGTAACGTCTTGTAACGTCGGTAACCTCTTTATAGTATTTTCTTTTCTTTTTTCTTCGTTATAGTAATTTTTTTTCCATTATAGTATTTTTTTATATAAATGTATATATTCTTATTCCTTATGAACCGACATGTAAAAGTACCGTCATTTTTGACGAGTTACAGCTTTATAGTAATTAATAATAACTTAATTAATGTAATGTTGAAATTCAAATAAAAAAGTCCGTCATTGTCAACGGCATATGATATCTAGTCTAATTGTAAAAACAACAAAAGATAAATCAGTAAAGAAATTTGCTTTAAAATAATGCTGAAACTGCATTTAATGTGTACTTACCGTTGAAGCCAAAAATTTGCAATTTACGTCAGGTTGATTCCTGCTAATGTGTGGAATAATTTAATGGTGTTCTCACGTGACTAGGAGCATTAGCGTCTCGCCAGTGATTATTTTACGCACTCTTGCGCGTAATGTGATCTCTCCGCAGTCGAGACGTTTTTGCCAGCGGGCTCTCTCGTACCTTTTGGCTGGATAGTAATGCACTACATTATATAGAATTATTTTTAGAAGTTAGCAATCACAGTAGTTTTAGAAAATACCCACTCGACCCGACACGCCATTTGATAATTTTTAATAAATAATATAAAAGTGGAAATATATATAATAAATAATTTCCATGCGTCCACTTTTATATAATAAATAATATAAAAGTGGACGCATGGAAATCATAATTTGCACATGAAAATTGTAGAGCATTTTCCACATTCAGTCAGCGGTGTACTGATCAGCCATTTAGGAAATCGTTTAAAAATAATAGTATTTATAGATAGTCCTATTTTTACCTATGTTTATAAATAGTTAGAATATGAAATACAAATTAGATGAATAAAAAAATCACTAGAAAGATTATTTCTATTGTGATATTTGATTTGTTTTCAATATCATAGAACTATGTTAGATGTAAAATTACAAATTAACCGTTTTTATTTTTTTAAAAAGATTATTTATGTAACATATATATTTTTCTAAAGACAGTACCTATATTTCCGACTATCCGAGTTTAATTATTAACATAACCGGGTTGCTGATTAACCAGGGGAGTAAAAGTTTTTTTTTTAATATTTCTAAAATCCTTATGAAATATAAAAATATTTCTTTCTATCAATTAAATAATATTACGTAAATAAAATATAAAATTTATTAAGACACGAAGAATTGCGAAATTGTGAACATCCCGAATCGCGAAATTTCGGTAATCCCTGTGAATAGCATATTTATTTTGACACAAGCGGAAGAGCACGCCGCATTGCTAATTATTGTAAATACAGATCTAAATGGTGTATTTTGAACTTATTCATTGTTTATTCTATAATTTTATATGCTCTATTTTCATGCAGTATAATTGTGTGATTATGTGCACTTTTTTCACACTGTTCCAAGTTAATTAATAATATGCCTATCTAATACCCTCCTTATCATAGTGTCTTTCTGAAACCAACTCATTTCTTCTTTTTACTTCCTTTCTTTTAACTCGTAACGTCTGTTTGTTTGCCGAAAAAACTTTGGATCGATTTTTAACCCCTTTCCCGTGATCCAATCGAGCTAAAACTTTGCAGGTAGACTCGTGGCGAGGATAAAAATGATCTAACAAATTTTCGTTTACAAAAATTTAATTATAGTAAAATTTTGGATTTTTAGATTTTTTTTTCAAATTCGAAACCATGCAAATGAGAAAGGAGCCCGACGCGTGGAGAAGGCGCGAAACCTGTTTCAACTAGTCTGACTCGAGACATGGGTGGAACAATACAAATGAGAAAGGGAGTATAATAAAAACTTGGGTTTTTATGGGTTAGTTTTTTCAATGATTCAACTCAAAACTCAAAACTAATAACTGAATTAGTCGTGCATAATTAACATGAATTGATAACTTATTTTGGTACGAGTTCCTTATAATAATTCATTATCTAGTGTGTCAATAGAAATCCTCCGCAAGGTTCATGTTCTCTTCAAGTACCGCGCGTGCAACGCCGGTACCGGCGCCTACCGATCCGCGCTGAAAGTAGCCGGTGATTGATTCGCCGATCCAGCAGAATGCTGTTTTACCGCAGCGCCCCCTCCCCTCCGACCTCCCGCTCCGCGGACCCATTCGTGAACAATTATTACGGTCGACGGATTTTGATTGAGAATTTTTCGCAAATTGCTTCGAAAGAATTTTTTTCTGAGGGCTTTGTACGTTGATTGTTTATCATCATTTATTCGTTACATTGTCATGGATTTTTGTAAATTTGGGCTTATGGCACACTTTTTTGATACCGCTTGTCCAATAGCCGAAGCCGAATGTACGTAAAACACATACAGTAGTATCTCAATATTCGTCCATATTGATATTCGTCTTCTCTGATATTTGTAGAAGTTTTTGTTTAAAATTCCCCCGAAAAGTTGATGTTCGTCCCACCTTCCGCGTGCTGATGAATCGTCTGGAAATGCGGGTGAATCATCAGGATATCAATCACCAGAATTGACATAATCTGATGTTCATAATCGAAGGTGACTCCTCTTCTAAACAATAGCCTTACATCAATAAAATAAAATCTCTTAACAACAATTATTTTTCCATCCAGGAGCTATATTTTTCGTTACAATTTTATTTACGTATTTATTTAGGCCTACGGCATATTTATAGCACCGCGACGATTAAATTTTCGTTATAAGTATTAATAAGTATTGGTTAATATGTAAGTACATAACATATATTTGCGATGATTTCCGAGGTCGATTTTTGAGTGATTTTTTTTTGTTGAAAGTAGATATGAAAAATTCGGAGCTGTGAACAGATTAAACCATATTTATTTAATTCCAAAAATTTTTTTAATTTTCCTTACCCCGGGAACGTATTAATTACGAATATTGAGGATCCACTGATTCCCTATTTTGTAGTTACATTCTGTATTTTTGCATTTTAGTCTTTAGCCAAACACAGGTGAAGTCACAAAATCGAGAACCCAAATCAAAAAAAAATATAATTGAAGAATGGGACATGCCTAAATTCTGTTCTAATAATTCTGAATAAATATTGTACTCGTCTAAAAACTTAATAAACCAATAATCTACTATTACAATCGGTTGTTATTTAATTGTTATATAAAAATAACAATGAATATATAGACTCAGAACATTTGATCTCATCTAAAATCCAAACCGCTATCAATGCTCCTCACACGCGTGAATCATAATTATCTGATAATCCACTATAGTGTGTAAAATCAGAGCCGGATTGACGACTAATACTGGCTCATGAAATTTTCTAAATAATCGAAGCAACCCCTTTTTTAAATGGTTATTTTAAAATGATTGAAAAATAAAGCACACTGATTTTATTATAAAAAAAAGCATCTTAAATTCATTTTCGAACTTTGGTGACCTTCTCACTTGGCGATATAATCCGGAAATGACGTTTGTCTACAAAGGATGATATCGAGGGTACAAAGCCAAAAGGGCGTTGTGATTATTTCAAACTTTTCAGTAGAGTAAAATAAAGTTCTGTCAATCTGATTTTGTCGATGTTTCTTTTATTATAAAACTATTTATAAATATGTTTTGGATTAAAAAATATGGAAATCGTTTAATAATAAAATAAAACATTGATAAAATCAGATTTACAAAACATTATTTTGCTCTCCTGTAAAATTCGAAATAATCACTAACGCCCTTTTGGTTTTCTGCCCTCGATATACATTGTTCGCTAAAGAAGAACCCTCAACGAGTAAATTTTTTTGTTGTGTTAGATTTCTGACTTTTCTTCTCGTAAAAGACAACAATATTTTGATGTTTTTTTTTATAATTGACTTAATCACGATTTTTTTTTTAAATAACGTTTTTTATCAACAGAGCGATATAATATACCTACTTGAGTGCATATAAAATTAATTTGGTGTTCAGAGATGATTTAGGCTTGCGCCCGGTTACTGGGCAATTTTCATATCGCCAATGCACTATTTTTAATCGGTTCTGTAATTTGGAAGCTCGTAATGGTACTTTTTGTATTGGTAAATAAATTATTTTCAGCGTTATAAATCCCTGAACCTATTCATTGTCATTCATCCGCCTGGCAGTCCCGGTTGGCAAATTATTTGCGAAAAAACTTAGTGATAAGATCACGGACACGCATAGAGCTTACGTTTCCTAATACCGTAGGCAAATTTATCGTGTTAGGAAATCGCGTCAATGGACATATTAGTTATGTAAGTATGCAAATAATTCAGAGAAATGTGACTTGTATATTTAATAGTGCTCGCGGGCTCAGTGACCCCGAGACCTCAAACACATTTTGACCTTATGATGGAGGTTTGCTAATTTGGTAGACGCTTTTCTCAGTATTAATGCGTCTTTATCTTTTTATAATTTTAGTATAAAAAAAGTGCTGACCGTTGCCATGTCTTATATTTTTACGATGCATTTTAATGATTGATCCGTTATTTCAGTTTTAATTAAGATGTGTCGCTAACCTCGTTTCAGCACTTCCTTATGGAGCCGTGATTTATTTTCTAAATAAACTGATTGTTTTGAAAAAAATTGCAATAATATATCTATTTTACGGAATCTCGCTTTGGTTAAAATAAAAATAATTTATCACATGTTAATTAAGCTCAAAAAATAATTTATTTTCGAAAATATAAACGTCGAAATGATTTCATTGAAATGCTTTTGTGTAATCATGTTTGGAAAACCCATCGTATGTTCGCTCTCTACCGATAATAAACATGTTTACTTCTAATGTTATCTCTCTCGCTCCATCACAGACATATTATGTGGAAATTATAATATGTATATTGCAAACAATGATTCCGCCAACGCGACAGGCAAATAGCACTTCTCAACTTTTTTAACAGCAAAAAACAATGGACGACGTTACGTGTCAATTTTCAGCGTGGTTGTTTTCTTTGTCTATTTATACATCTAAAAATAAACATATAAAAAACAACTGCCTTGATATTTCTCCTTTAGTTGAGAATCTAAGCGATTGTGTTGTGGCTTTCGTAAAAACTATAGGAGATATGAGTAGTTAAAAGTATAAACCTACGTAACGCCATGAACTATTTTTGGCAAATTACTGACAGAAAACTGTTTTTCATCTTATTTATGTATAACATTAATTAGAACGTACAATGTTCTTCATTCAAAAAGCAATCGCAATCATTCAGATCGCAAATCAAAATTCAAAAGTAACACTTTATTACAATTTGATAGACAATATGATCATTAATGCAACAGATAAAACAACTTCCTTGTGTGATTATTCCTTTTGTAATATAATAATGTAATTTTTATTTATATAAATATAATAATTATTACACATTTTTATTTTATTTATTTTTTAGATGTTTATGATATTATATAATATACTATTATATCATGCACATTTATCATTTATTTAACACGTATTGAAACGAATGAATTTTTCGTAATCGATATAAGTGACTGTAATGATAGTCTAACGTTTTACAAAAAGAAGTCGGAATTACTGAAAAAAAAATTGCAAACTTTGATGTCGCATATCTCCATAACTATTGATATTTTAGGTCACGATAGCTCGAACATTTTCGACTCATATCAAGGCAGGAATATAGTCCTGCGACGTTATTAATGTTTTCCAAATAACCCTGTATAATATACAATTTTATATAAATGGCGCGTCTTCGCCCGGGCACAGTCGCGGTCCCTGCTAGTAATATTGTATGGCGTGTGGCAATTATAATGGTTCTAGAGAAAATCAGTTTCTACATCGGGCGTTGCTTTTTTAATGTTTTCTTCATATGCTCGCATTCCATCACACCGCATTTCCGCAGGATTAAATAGAGAACACTGACAGCACTTCAAGCTTCTGTCATACTAAACATCTTTCATTTCTTCAACATGTTTCACATTTAATTCTCTTGTCAGATTTTTCTTTTTAAATTTTTTTCCTTTTGTTTTAGGATTTTTCATATTTACTGTCGTCTTCATCTCGTGTATTGATAATATTGTAACGATGTGCTGAAAAGAATTAACGCGCTGTTTTGTCCTGCCCTTACGGCTATGATTGAAATAAAACTTCTTCTGATCTCAAAGAACACTCCCTTTATTTGTCTAAAGATTTAAATACCTAATTTTGATTTGTCTGGGAAACAAATCAAAATTAGGTATTTAAGAAGAGGTTCGACGAAAACCGATTCGGTTCTACCAAATAAAAAAACGAATTCGGTTCGATACGACGTATGTGGTTTTGCAGGGAAGATTGCATCGGACTGAAATAGCATTTTCTAACATTTTGTTCCATGCTTTTACTGCCAAACCCTCATTTATGTTTCATATATTATTATATTTTTCACATGTAGAATTTTGTTAAATTTACCATAAATTATAATTATACTTAGTTTATTTGAATGTATGGACTTCACGCACGTGGTAGGTTCATAATATAGGAGGCGCTTGCCTCATTAGCATCGCTGTCACGTGTACATAACATTGCCGGCGCGTATATTTACGATTGCCCTCTATGGGTCAATTACATTAATTTACGCTCATAATGTTATAAAAATGTATAAAAGTTTTTGTGTCATTTATGACAGATATAATTTTTGCATGCAGAATTCCCTGCATTCTTCAGCTTGTGAATATTCCAATGCAACGCAAAAAAAATCAATTTTTTCCATTGTGATTATCCTCGGTTCCGCCGTATTTAAGTATACAGAATTAAGTCACTGCCAACAAGTTATATGGAGCTGTGTTAATTTTGTATTGGGGTTAAATGATCACGACTGTAATAAAGTCAAGATGTAACGGAATTTTAATCACGCGGTGGAGATGAAAACCCCTGTTTCTCATTCTTGTTTATTTCACCGAATTCCAAAATGCGGTGTAGATTTTAAGAAATATTTTTGTTATTGAAATATTTTCTTATTTTAGATTGTTCGCTTTAAGGATTACACCACTTTGAGACATTAATAATATGTACATTCAAATTCAGTTTTTTTAAAGTAATTATTGCACTTACAAAATTCATTTTATTACGATTGTAAATTGAAAATTACCAAATTTCAAATGAAATTGTTCTATGATCACCTAGCACTTGATTGGATATTTTTTTTTTTAATGAATCAAGTGAGCTTTGCATATTCCACCTAGGTAGGTACCCACTTTCTGCGTGTTCCATACCCTTCTGTATAAATTCGAAAATATTCAATTGTAATCTTTGATCTTCTAAGAAATTAAATTGACGTTCCGCGAATAATTTTGTTTATGACAACGTTACACGAATCATTTAATTAATAATGGGTTGCGTATAGAAATGATCATGAAAAACGTTTTATTTTTTTAACATTCGCTCTTCGTAGAATGCAACTTGTTGTGTTCAACCCGTTTACTTACGTAATTTTACCTTCGCATGACGTTTCTCGATAACGTTTCATTTCGTCCGTGATTCATCGATTTCAAAAATTTCTCATTCTTAGAATGATCGTGCGAAGTATCTCGACCGTGGCAGGTGGTGGTAGTGTTTTCAAAATACAATTCCGTCATTACCGGATGTAGAATTTAATTAAGTAAAACAAAATCCTTTCTGAGAAGTCTTAATAACGTCATCCTAAAATCTTTTTTCAACGTAGAATGGATTTATACAGTGGATGACCCATTGAAATTTGTAACGATGACTGCATTAGAATTGTTGCGTTTGAAAATTGTTATCTCTCACTTCAAAGTTATTTTTGCATCCTTTACGTTTTATTTTTTAAAGCCCCACCCACCCTTGACAGCCTTTTTGGTCCAGTCTGCTCTGACTCCCTACTTTTTGTAGGTCTGTTTCGAAATTATCTGACAATATCCGTCTGATGTCGACAACTGTTTGCAAAATCATATTTAATTATATAGTACCCAAGTTAAAACCAATATTTCCACTATAAATATGATGGGTCTGCTTTTGCTATGTACTTTTTGTGAGAAGAGTATGGAGAACCAAATAAAAGGCAGAATGGTTTACGAGATTCTTCGAATGCATAAGCGTTGACCGACCCTAACCGAGAACCTGTGCTGTCAGTATGCCAGCTAAATGAAGAGAGAGCGAGAGAGCTGATACTCACTATTTTTATAGCAGCGCCACCCTTCTATATGCTCTATTAAGGTGGGCTACCTGAATACACCACAGGCACAGTTTCAAAATATTGAAATATAAACATTAAACGGACATAAAGTGTACGTCCTCAGTCTAGTTATGATTGTGTTGCAATCAAATCATTAAAAATATGCGCAAGGACATTGAGTGGCAATGGGCTAAAAAAGATGGCATCAAATATAATTCTTACTAAGAAAAACAAATAAGAAATTTTTAGGTCGATTTCTTGGAAAAAAATATTTTTCAGTATCTTTCAATATTAATTTGTATTATTCTGACCATGACAAAGGCGCCTTGTTGTAAGCAATTTTTCTAGCACTAAAACGCCTTGTTTTACACAACTTTCGTAGCACTTGTTAAAATGTGGTTTTTAATAAAGCTTTGAAAAGAAGTGATCTAGCTTATTCTGAAAATATCAATATTATTATAATTGAATAGGTGATTTTTATGCATTTTGTTATCATTTTAATATTAGGAAACAAATTATTATCCGTTAAAGCTACATTATATCGATTTGTTTCCACTATTAAATTTGAGTCACATCACAATCGCTGAAATGTTCAGTCTTATATCATAGTAATCAAACTACGTAACTTGAGCGTTTGTTGGTGTTTAAGAAAAGGTATGGTTATATGCATAGTGAATGATGCACATATATTTATACACATTTCAAAAATAAACTCACCAAGTCCACCTCTTAAATTCTATATACACCAAAATTCATCCTAACACATTCACAAACAGATACAACATCCAGTTGGGCTATTAATAATATGTGTACGGATTATTAATTACCTTAAATCTGATATATTTATTTTTGTGTGGTGCGTGTTATTGGTTCATGATTCTGTAATTTATTCGTTTGTAATGTAAAAAGTTTATATGCACGATTCGTATAGCATCAATAAATCCCATCCCAATTATAATAATTTCGTTGTCCTTCCGTCCATCTGTCTGTCTGTCTGTCTGTCCCCGTAACTTCGTGTAACGTTCATAATGTCTTTATAGTAAATTTTTTTTTGAATTTTTTTTTACGTATTTTTTAATGACGATTAATGATTTTTAAGTATTCAATTCAATTTATTTAGTAAATAACGTATCCAATACAAAATTTAATGTAATTCGTACATTTTATTAATATACATGATTAAGTATTCTTATAAAAATGTAGGAGAATCCCGTCTCGTAAAACGCCTTCAGAGATATGGGGCAGATCAATATCCAAAGCGATATTGTTCAGCATAGCGGTAGCTCTTCCAACAGGCTTAACCGTCGGCAGGTCGGTCCCTTATATTGAAATGTGAAACAATCTATGTTGACGGTGTCTCAGGAAATTATCGGGAACTTACAAACCAATTCTTCGCATATTTTCAGGATAATCGGTCATACCGCGCAACAATAGATAAAAATGCGTAATCAAATACACATTCCGTCAGTCTCTAAACTATTGCTGCCCAGCATACCCTGGAGAAACTCGGTATGAGTAATCAAAACTCAGATCAAACTAAAGATTCTTCTCTTTCTTCTAAATCCTCCACTCGATTGACCTTGGGTCTTCTACGATATTTTCCTCTTAGCATCTAGTTGCCGTTGCTACCTGGTTTTGAGAGCTCCCCGGGCAGCTTTCTCGTTTTTCATAGAGTACCGAGGTGAGAGTATGCGGTCACCGATAAGATGTGATCAGTATTCCGGTATCGTATTCTAGGGACTGTTATTTATGAAATACAAAAATAGTAACCCACGTTATTAGGCCTCGAAGATTTTATTTGGCTCGCGCAAATTTTACATTCCGAAGTCGCTGGTTAGCCAGGCTCTACTCTACAACCCCTCTGCGAACACGTGCGATTTTTTTTAAAGCTTTTGTCAGCTTTCTGCTGTTTCGGCGCAGCACGTGACGTATAACGTACAAACGTGCCCAAAATATGATACATTTTCTACCCCATTTTACAATTCGGCACATCTACTATTTCTCTGTTACTCAATGCCTGCCGTAGTTCTTGTTATAATATATGAATGGTTTAAGGTCTCCAATATAAATAAATAATATACTGTACATCAATTTTATCTGTATAATATAATATTAATAGTTACTAAAAATAATTATATTTTTCACTTTCATGCCGTATTTCAAAATCACTGTTATTTGGGAGTATAAAACACTCATTTTTCGTAAAAATACATTGTGAAAATTGTGTACCATGTGTGTACTTATAAATGGAAAAAGCATAATTAAAAATAAATGTGTATGTTATCTAAGTTTAAAATTATTTAATGTAAAATTACTTAGAAATTTAAAATTATAAATTTAATAAGAGGCGTCATACTATCGGTAAGTATCCCCCCATTTTTTACAATGCGCAGTCGTAGCCGCAAATTAATATTTGTTGACTGATTATTATGTAGTGCAAAATTGAAAGATGATAATTTTGTATTGCATTATAAATTCGAAAATAACACAAAAAAATATATAAAAATCGTATTTTAAGCATTGGGGCATTCTGGTCCTAAAATACGAAATATTTTCTAAAATTGGGCATAACACATTGTCTTTTTGGTTAAGGTTTTTAAGAAACTGGGGCTTAACCAACCACCCTTGGAGCCTGAAATTTAGGTAGAAATTGGGTGATTTTTTACAAGATGAAAAAACTTTTCCTCTCTACACTCTCAATTCTCAACAAGCTTCCGTAGTCGTCGATTATTATTAGTTTTTATTTCCGGGAGTCCCAACAGTATGAAATATTAAGTTTTTATGATCTACGCCACATTACAAGATATTAAAAAAAAAACATTAAACACAAGAAACGATTTTCGATCTAGAAAATTTAGAGATACACTTAACACACTAAAATTAAATGTTACCACTTCCCAAAATCATTTTAGTTTTATTGCTATTAAATTCTTTAATAATCTTCCCCAAACGATCAGAAAAAATTTAAAATTGAAACCAAAAAACATATATGTACAAACACCTACTAGACACATAGTATAATCATGAAACTGTTTTAAAATGCATATTTATACCTTGTACCTGTAATACTCCTTCTCTATACACGAGTCTTCTGACTCTCATAAAGTTAGTAAAATAAATTGTTCCCATTTTTGAATTGTTAAATGATATTAATTTTTGTAAAATGGACAAAAATATAATAAATACTTAAAAAAATAATAATAATAACGATGGTCACTTTATGCCTGCTCCGCTTTAGAATAATATTTTTTTAAATTTTTATTGTCACTTTAGTGACGTGCCTCCGTCTATATTCGCCGCTCGGTCGTACTTAACCCGCGCCGTGAACGTTCACTCTAATCGCGGACGAAACTCGTTTTGGTGTATCGCGTAATCGGCTAAATAATAATAATAATACGTGTGATGCGACTTTCTACACTCCACGCGGCTAGCCGGCCGCGCTCCCTGGCGCCGGGGCCCACTGCGCCGGCGCCGTTCTTCAGGAAGTGACCCGCGCTCCTTAATTCACTCCCCGGCGCATCGTTAAACCCCGACTCGACACCTGCAAATTGTTCTCATTGGACGTTCCAATTAAATCGCGCCACTCGCGGTCGGCATAATTCGGATGCCGATCTTTTTCGGCTTTTTGTCCGAGCGGCTCGGAATTCGTACGTTCGGCCGTATTCTGACAATAGCAAGAATATGGTGAAGAAGAAGAATTGGTGAGTGTTATCCCAACACTCGAAAATAGACAAGACGTAGATTTACGACAGTTATCGGTGATTACTACCCCAACACTGGCGATGGTCAAACCGTTATTTGAACCGATATGGTTATTTGCGATTTTTATCTGATTGTATCGATGATTGGTAACTGAGATATAACTGTTGTGTAATACCGATGGTTGCCCTTGGATTTGCAAAATCTGATACGAATCTTCGATACAATCGGGTACAAATCTAAAATAACTGTTTGTGAGTCACCGGTTAAAATACCATCACCATCCAACACTGAAAAATAGAAGGAGCGCGTTTATTTTATGTACGACGTTTTTTTATGTATTTTTTACTTGTGACTGCAATTTTAGATGAGACCTTTGAAAAATAGTCGCGAATCTATATGATTTATTTATTGTGTGATATTTCGAGTGAGAGGACTATGGAGTGTAAGGGATTTATAAATATTTGCCATTAAAAACCCGAGAGAGGAAGCAGAAAATGCATCCTGTGTTTTTATGTCTGCGTATCAAATTGTGCAATATCACTTTTCAACATCCAACAGTTGCGCATTAATGGCATATAAACCATTTTAAATTAAAACAAGTACATCAATATGTTGTTAGACATACATGATTCCGGACCTTCACGATGTCTGTGTGTTTTAAAAAAAAAACTTGTTTATTTGATTCCGAAGCGATAGTTACCAGACATTGCAATCTGGAATTTTCTCTAAAATATATGTTTTTGATGAATATTATATAAAATAAATATTTATATTACTTAAAAACTTGGTAGAAATCGGTTTGTTTCACACAAATTACTGATTTCTTCGTCCAAAGAGTTCAAATATTAAATTAAAACCAATATTTTCGTCACATGGATACAAATATCGGCAATCGACACATGTCTTGAAGTTTCTCCGTTTTCGAGTGTTGGGGTAATAATAAGAATCTTGTTATTTTCAGAATACAGCCGATTGTTGGAATTTTTTAAACGCTCTCGACTCGCACGAATTTTTGTGTAAGCACTGTTCCTCGTGTTCCTGTTATTATTTTAATTATAACGCGCATTTTCTCGGACGACCGCTGCGTACGCGGTCCCAGCTTTGTTGTGTTCGGATATCCGAAGGAATATTCCATCCTTGTCAGCGTGACTCGGTGTAAAAAATTTCCACTCATTACACGTGTACTTCCACTGACCTGGACGACGATGTAATTTTGTGTTAAAAAAATTTTTGCTAAATAAAGCGTTATATTAAAATTATTTAAGTAAAATGCTGCTCGAATAGGTACACGTTATTAGAATTAGTTTTATTTTCCCCCGGTTTAAGGATTCGATACCCTGTGGGATAAAATTTAGATAGAAATTGAGTAATTTTTTTACAAAGAGACGAATTTTTTTGCTCTTATTAAGGTTTGTATCCCAATTATCCGACCGTCATAATGTTGTGTAACTTCCGTAACTTCTTTATGGTATATAAAAAATTATAAATAAATAAATACTTATTCTTTAGGAACCGACATGTAAAAGTACCGTCATTTTTGAGGGTTACAGCTAGTTTAACTATTATTTATTAAAAATTTTGATGAAAAATACAATGGCCGCGTCATGTCTATTTCCGTGGAGCTCATCCTCCATGACTGACATGCAACTTTTCCTGGTTCACGTTTGTTTGATTGGTAGAGAACGCAAAAACTTATGTTTTAAACGAACTTTTACTTTAATCCAACTGTAACATTCGGGCCTTAAAGAGCACTCTACAACTCTACATGTAAGTTTGCAATACAGCTTCGAGCATCCCTTTTCCAAAATAGCTCCTAATTCTTTACAAGAAAACATTTCTTTTGATAATGTCAAAGTTGCGTACCCCTAAAGTAAGTTTGTAGGAAATTCGTCGTATTTTTCGTGATTCATCGAATTTTTAAACGAACGTTTTTCGATTATCACGGGAATGCGTACGTTAGTTTTTTTTTTGCAATCATTTACCGCCGATGAGCCCCGCCATGGGGTACATCATGTCCCGCCGCACCGTCGCGGTGAAGGACCTGCCTTTAACCCCGTGGCGTGACGCGATGAATTATGTTGCGTTTTTGAGACCCGAGACTTTTCTTTTTTCCCTCTCGTGAATTATTCATGCGCTTGTGAATTTTTTAATCCGTTCCGCGGGGGGCTGCTGCGGTCGCGTCATCTCCGTCCGAAGCGTGATCCCGATGCGTGATCGCGGCGTAAAATATTTATAAGGTGGATTATTAAATTTGTACGTCGTATTTTTCTTATAATTTGTATCTAATTATTTTCTGCATATTTTCAGAGGTCTTCAAATTTAAACTAGATATAATAATTTTTATATATAACTCGTAAGACTACCCAGCTTTGCCCGAGAGAAAAACGCTGATTCTTTTTTGTTTTATAGAAAGAAAATACCCGATACGAAGTGGTTGATATCAGCGCTCTTTTTACGATTTTTTTTTTCATGAAAAATTGAGTAGGTACCATCGAAAAATATTTTTCTTGATAGTTAATTCAAAGTGTAGTGTATCCCAAATCTCGGGATACGACACCGGATAAAAGAAAAGTGTTTGCGGTTTTCTCCAGTATATTCTCAGATACCTTTTGTCGACCGACTCCAATCTAAACCCAGTGCTAACTGCATTCTAGTTAGTAGAAGAAGGAGAGAGCGAGAGCTTGCGCTCTCTCCTTTTATAGCCGCGCCCCTTTTTACTCTCTTCAAGGTGGCCGGCCTGAATACACCACGCAAAGCTTCATATCTCGTGGCGAGCTGAAAATAGTCGCATTGAGTTTAAAAATAAATGTAAATAATTTTTTTTACGTTTTAAGATACCCAATGACTGAATCGAAACTCATCACAAGACACCCAATTAAATCACTCGCCAGGAATCGAATCCGGAACCCGCGGTGTAAGTACCAGTGTCAAGCTCAATGGCCTTCACGGGTCGCTTCATGTATCCAGTGTTTTGTTTGAAAATCATTAAAAAAAATAATCGTTATGCATTTCGACGGTCCCTACGTTTACTGTCGAATTTGCAAAAAATCGATTTTCGTTTTACTATCTGAAACCATTCAATTTACTCTATATTTTTGGGTAATGTTAAAAAGAAGCTTAATTTTCGTTTAAATCTTTCTTTGAAACGAATTTTTTTAATACTATCCAAAAATACAGAGTAAAATGGATGGTTTAGGAAAGTACAACAAAAAATATTTTTTACAGATTCTACAATATACGAGGGAACCGTCGATTTCATAATAGCGAATCTCTTTAAAAAATTCTCAATGTGTTTTACACTCAGTATTAAATAATAAAATAATATACAAAATTATATTTATAGAAGTGTTAATGTTTTCAAATGACAATAATTTTCAGGAGAGCACTTTCAAAGCTTGCAATATATTTTTAACAAAAAATCGCAATAAAGTTTTAAATCTATACAGTACTTAAAAAAAATTCTTCTTTTATAGATTAGAAAATAGTTCATCCTTTATACTGCCAAAAAATGGACCTCATTTATATACAAATGAAACTTAACATTTAAAATGAACCAAACACTTAAAAATTATCATGGCACCATTTTGCCCTATAATCCTATACGGTAGATAGTTTCCAATTTGTTTCGCAATACATCAAAGGACACTATTAGTGCGTGAGAATATAACAATTGTAATGTTTTTAATGTCTATTATTGTTCATCCAACGGGGTATTTTTACCTTGAAGTATTGTGTGAATTTAATTGGAAATGAAGTGTGTTGGACAAATGTGCGGATTAATGAACAATAACAGTAAACGGCCAATCGGTATTGTTTCTGCATGCTAATTCGTCTAGCCAAGGCTCCTCGCTGAAATGGGCGGCTCCAATGGCTCTCAACCTCTCAACCCGACACTTCTTCCGCGTACACATGATTATTTGAGTCAAGCCTGCGCATCAGCGTCCCAAAAATATATGGTCCACATTGAAGGGTGACAAACTCATCGAGCCAAGTTTTATAGTTCAAATCTGTTGTATAATCTTTAGATAATTTAAAAACAAACTGACATTACATCTGAGTGAAGCGAAACATTATGTTTGAACTATCTATAACCCGTCAAAAGTGACGTCATTTTGCTATATATTTCGGCCGCGAATTAAGACTGTGAGAACAGCGAAATTTATCGTAACGTAGCATTTTGGTAGCGTTAGTGATGGACATTGCTACCTAGAATTATGCATTTATTTTTGTACCTCGTCATTTTTTGCGCCAGGTGGTAGCGTTAGTGGCGGACATTTTTACACAGAATTATGCGTTTATTATTATTATACCTCTTTATTATTTACGCCTGGTGGTAGCGTTAGTGGCGGACACTGTTACACGGAGAACGCTTTTCGATATAGGAAATGGACTAATAACAGTGCAACACTGCTTGACTCACGTACCTAAATTATTTTGTCAACAAGACACTTGAATTGGGTCAAGTATGCGCAATACCAAAATTGTGTTGCGCCAGTGTGATTCATCTCTCTACAGACCCTTGATTTTGAAATTTCTGCCTCTGTATAAACATTTTCGTAAGTGTACGCAAAGTTTTTATACTGCATCAAGTTCCCCTGGGTTGTTAATACATCGCATTCCAAAAAATCAGGTATACTCGTACATAATTTTATTTATTTGCTTTATCTTTCACTCTACATGAGACCAGGCCTGCCTGCGGCAAGACTTAAAATACCAAAATAAATGCGTTGTTGATTTATTGTAAAGATATATATTATACATCATAGATAATAATTTAATGTATCTAGCATGCACTTTGTATTTTATAATTCCTTAATTAATTGTTATCTCGTTAGCTCGTTATTTAGCCGGATTACAGTGTTTTTAAAATAATTGATTGCTACCGTATATTGCACTTTCTCGTTTTTGTATTCAAGACAACTAATAGCCACTTAACTTTAATACAGAATATTTTTTTATCCATTTTAATGTTATAAAATATAATACATTTTCTGATGCAGGTTCCTATTACTAGTTCAGGATTACTCAACGAATGGATAAGCGTCAAAACTTTACAACTTAACAAAATCTTCGCGAATACTTTTGTTTAGAAAGGCTTTGCAATTTGTCCGACTGTAAATGTGATATAGCGAGAATGAATAGAATTTGTTTTGGAAAGAATTTTAATGCATGAATTTTACAAAATAAATCTTTTTTCTTCTCCTTATCCCAACGTTTTGGGTCGGCGGTTTGAATACTTTGTCCCATCTCCTGAAATTCCCGGACTTCTTTGGCCGAGGGCTAGCTGCCAGCCTTTTAGTCTTCTCGAAAATCGAATCTTCTTCCATCCATCCTGGTTTTTCGTGCCCGAAGGTACGATTCATGCACCATAATCTTATTTACTATTTTGAATATAAAGTATTTTTTCAAATAACATCATGAAAAGTGTTAAAACAAATTTAGACTTGTGAAAAATACTTTTTACTTAAATTGATTATAATTAAAAATTTGGGGTATACACTGCGCTCGTTTGACATGTTTAGGTATTGAAACAACACATGTTTTGTACGAACTGTATGGATGTCTTGTGATTCGATTCTCGACGTTTCGCTGGAGTCGTATCACAGCATCATCAGGAGAGTGCCCTGGAGTGAAGAGTGCAGAAGGACCCGAATACGAAGAAAGTTCATATTGCATTAAATGCACACTAACGACCCCTAGCGTGGAAGGAAGCAACACACCTCCTCTGCGGCCACACAATAAATACTTGGTACGTCCTTGATCCCTGCGGCGACAAGGCATTTTCCTGACGACGCTGTGTTAAATCTCAATACATCCATATGATTCGTACAAAATATCCGTTGTTTCAATACCTATATTATTTATAATGTTTGGGCAATCTAAAATCAAGTTTAATTTCATGCTGATTGCACAACATCTGCGATGGCAGTTCGAAATTTAAAATGTAGTATCCATAAATCAGTTTTGTAGACTAGGTTGTAGGTAGATAGCGATCTGTGAGTAAAACAATATTTTCTCGCGAGGTATGCGGCCGCAAGTATTCATTTTCAAATTGATTATTTTTATTGCCCAAATGCCTGGGCTGCCCACTCTGTAAAAGCAGTAGGCAGTACCTCCTAGCCTGCGGCGTGAATACTCGAATTCCTCACGTTTGCATCTTACTCGCTATGAAGCACGACAGGGCCGATAACACGAGTCGTGATTAAAATCAGTCTAATAACCACCGATTCGTTATTATTTCATTCACTGCTGTTATTCAAAACGGCATTCCATTGACATTTCGTCGAGTAACGCGGAGAGCACCGAACCGTCGGGTGTTTTCTGCGCGCTGCACGCGTTGGCTGGCTCTGGAGGATTGTTTTGTTTTGGCTGGTGGCGCGGAAGTAGCGCGCGCGACCTTGCGGGGGGCTTCCTGCCGCCGCTTCCGGATGGTTGTCGCTTTTCTTCCGTTGGGCGTTGCCATCATAGTCGCAGACGGTTCGGGGGTCTTCCCACGCCCGCCCACTTCCTCTCCGGCTGGGTTCAACGCCTCTCGCTGCGTTGATTATCACGACATATAATCCGCAGCAGGTATGTCACTTATGGTAATTTATTTTAATTAATTTCACATGTTGACTTATACAACCGTGATTTTATGGGCATTGTGCAAGACTTGAAAGGTAAGTTGTAAGGTAAAATGGAAAATGGTACCGCTGTCTATTTCTATTGATTTATCCAAATCATGGTTCTTTTTTTCCGGTTGAATCGGAACTATATTTATTACAACACTCTTTTAAGAGTTCCGTATTAAAAATATACGTACTTACAGTAAATAGAGAGTACTCACATGTAATTTTATGTGACAGTTTCTACATTTGTTAGTTGCTTAAAATTTAAAATAGAAATCCCACGTACACCTCAAGAAATTAATTACTTAACCTTTTTGTAAAAGACAAAAACAAAATCATCCACAGTGGAATGAAATTGTGTAGATTAGCGGGGGTCGTTAGAGAGTTTTAAGACGAAGCTAAAAAAGTAATTAATTTGAATTAAGTTTATATTAATTGTTATTATTATATATTTTATTCGTTTATATTAGGAAAAATAAATTCTTTTATTACCCACTTAAAGAATAAATAAATTACAAAAATATAGCGGAGATTGAACGAATATACAAATTTTAGTTAGATTGATATAATTTTTCATCATAATGTTAAATAAAAGCTAATTTTGAAATACAAAACATTTTTTAGGAAAAACTCTTAAATCACGAAAAAAATGTTAAATAACATTGACCTCGAAAAATTAGCGACAGTATTTTGATTCAATATTAAATTTTAATTATTTTAAATACATAAAAAATGATGTTGTATACAATTATTATTCACATTCCCGTAACTTCGTGTAACGTTCGTAACTTCTTTATGATATTTTTTTCTTTATTGTACGTAAATTTTTCCGCAATTTTTTTTCTTTTCTTTTTTATATAAATAAATAAATACCTATTCCTTAAGAATCGACTTTTAAAAGTACCGTCATTTTTGACGGGTTACAGCTAGTAATGTATTATACACATACATATTCGATCGCATAAATCTAACTCGACACTACGCCCGGGACCTACCGGGGACCTCTTATCGCCATATCCGTCGCGTACATCACCACGATGTGGTATTTTTGATTCGCTCCTTCCGATTCCGGCACCTGTGGATGATCGTTACCGCGCCACTCGCAGACGTGACGAGAAGCTAATTCCCCGCGCCGTCCTTGCCGCGCGCCCCTCCCGCGCTGCGTGTCGCACCGGCGCATCAATCACAACCCATCAGATAGGAAGTGACGTGTGGTGTGTCCACAATCCGCCTACGCCCGCGGAATAGCCCAGCGCTTCCTGCATCGCGCGCCCAGAGCAGGGTTGATCAAAACCGTGATTTAAAAAAAATCGGATTTATTTGATTTAAATCGGATCTATTTGATTTAAATAATATTTTTTTAATTATTCTGATCTTTTTTAGTTTCTAAGTCAGTTATTGTTGAAAAAAAAATTTTTTTTGTTTATTTTAATTATTAATAAAATCAACATATTAGTTAATATAAAATTCAGTATTTTAAAAAAATACAGTATTAAATTTAATTGCCACATTTAACAAAATATTAACGAGGAAAATAAAAAAGACTCAAAATTAATTGAAAAAAGTGAACATAATGTTTTTTTTTTGTTTTTGTGTTTCACCGCAGTCGCAATCACTTATATTTACTTACATATAACTTAGATGTTATGTTTTTATTAGTTCGTTTTCGAATTTTGTTTTTTCTAATGCCTAATCTATTCCGTATTTTGCTGTCCACCAAAATATTATTTCCACCACAGTGGATGAAGCAACTGTACTTAGCAGTTGCTTGATTATATCCAATTCTTCGGTTATACATTTTTACATATTAGGTATCGCTACCCAAAAATCAGTAAGGCCGGTTTTCTGTATGACCTGTGTTTATCGACTAATACAGTGAATGGCTCAACTTTTGCCAGGGGAAGTCCCTTGACACTTTTTGGAAGATTTGGTTGCACTAAAAAAGTATTGATTTAAATCATTGATTTTTTTTTAAATCACTTGATTTGAATCTTGATTTAAATCACTGAATTCAAAGCATCTCAACCCTGGCAGAGAGCGATGTCGGTCGCGGTGTGTCTGGGCCGACTGACGCATTGCTCCGAATCTTGTCAAAAAGTAATGACAACCAAAATGTATGCGTGAAATAAAGTAAAAAATATTAAAAGTTTATTTAATTACAAGCAAATCTCGATTAAGAGTATTTTTAAATTAACAAGCTGTTAATTTTCACATATGATTGCTTTATATACACACAAACGTACGTACGTTACAAACGATCATCGTACTTGTTATTGGCTGATTAATGAAATGATGACTGTAAACTGTGTACATCCAATTTTTACGTGATTACCTTCGCCGTTTTGTCCACGGTCGACTTAGTCGACTTGCGGTTGTTGATCTAAAGTTTTGAGAACCGTGCTGATAAACAATGTACAAGAACGAACGTCGCATAGAATGAAGAATGAAAAAATGTAGATGTAGGTTGAATTAAGAAGCATTTTCAGATTTAACAAATTTTGGGGAGAGGGGGGGGGGGCGGCTTTGTTAAGAAGCTTCATCTCAAACCTTTCCTTTAATAACCGCCTTTCCTCTATTCTCCGCATCCAACTTATTGTTACAATCTCTCGTGTCATCGACCCAGCTGTGATAGATCCCCGTTTCGAATTCATTCAGCCTCCATTCTAGTACTTTTTATTATAACTGTTGTTATTCCTTTGGTTGATGTGCCATTGTCATATCCGCTCAGTTACTATAGTATTATCTCGCAAGGACACTCCGAGCATAGACCGTTCCGCGGTTCGCTGGGGCACCTTGAACTTGGATGAGGCCTGCTGTCCAAGTTTCGGCGTCGTAGGTCAGGATGCACTGATTGCAGACTTTTGTTCGGAAGTATTATGGAATTTATTCTTTGAATGGTTTGGCCAAGATATACTAATCATGTCGTGCTGTTATCAATAGGCGCGTCTCGGAAGAGTGTGGACATTTGCCATTATTTTCGTGATGTATAATTATATATAACCTATTATGGATTAATTCGTGATATATAGGATTAATTCAGCCCGACAGAAACATACCTTATTGAGTCGATAACAAATTAATCACGACTAATTTGTAGCGGATTAAAATTATACAACGACCTACCACAACGCAAAAAACTGACTAACAATTTCAAAACAGAAATGCCATTATCTTTCTAATTCTAATATCTAAACAATTCAAAATAGAAATAGACAAAAATGCTAATACTCAGCCAAAAATAAGAAATGTCTTTGTGTCATTATTTTTATATTATTATACCAAAATATTATGCAAAATGTTATCCATAGACCTTTTAGGTCTCTGTCATATTTTTAATTTAAAAAAAATTAAGTCGTGCTTATTTGGTCTAGCGATGAGTGGCTCGACTAATGACACAATGGTCTGCGGTTCAAAACTTGTCCCGGAACACACATGATACGTAGGAACACTAGAAAGGTGAAATTAATACCAAAAATATTTTTAAAATTAACTAGGTATTACTGTGAATTCGCTTAAACAGAACATTTTTTCGATTACATTTAAAAAATCTTTATGATTAATGGTTTTTCAGAAATTTAAAAATAGCTGTTAAATTTTTATTCTACATTAATTAAATAAATGTATAAAGCATACCTTTATTATTCGTTAAGTGAAAAATTCTTCAGTGATTTTCTCACAATTAAATTATATCTTAAGTACCTATGTTAACTTTTCATTGCCGCCCTGGAAATATAAATAATACATTCAATTCACCAATAAATAGATTAAACAGGACTGGTAATGAACTATCAGATATATTTTCAGATAATCTATGTACATCATTACAAAAATGTTCATTGGTGGAAAATTTTCTTAATTTGCATTTTAAATTAAAATTATTGACTTAATTTTCAATTGTTTAGAGGGCTTTTTTGTGATTAAATTTTCTTTTCCTACTTGTGGTTTCTCATTGTTCTTCAATGTAGAGATTATTGGTATCTACTGTCTTTTTCCATCCACATTTTTCTTGCGCTATCAACTTGTATGTTTCTAATTTTTTTGTGTACTTGTATTTTTCTGTGTGCTATATACTTTTGCAATGTTTTATTCTTTTACTTACGTTTCGTTTCTTTTTTCTGTAAATTTATTATTTTTTGTCATGTATAGGTACTTTTAATGGCTCTGGCCGTGAATGGTAATTAAGCAAATAAAATAAACATAATAAGAAATACGCATATTTGAATTTGATAACGTGCTTTGACGATCTGAATCCGTCTTTATAACGAACATCGGAGATTGCAATCCAAGCAGCATGATGAGAATTTTTCAATCTGCATGGTCAAGATCGTTTTGATAGATACGACGAGATGATCGGTTTGATGGATATGACGCGGTCGGTTTGACGGATGGCGCCGTTGACATTTCACATATTGCAGCGCCCTCGTGAATGAATCGCCTCTTGCTGAAGCGCGCCTCCGCTGACTTTCTATGGCGCGATTGTGCGAACTAATTGGCGGCCGTTTTTGCTTTAAAACTGTTAAAATCGGCGACACGGTTCCGCCGATCTATTTATAGCGCCGCTGTCTCCCTCGGCGCTAGAAACTGCACCGCCGTGGAAAGGAATTCAGCGCGAGTCGCCGCCCGGCGCTACCGCGCTTAACCACGCTTTTACGTCGCCCATTAAACGGCTCGATTATCGTCGACCATCTCGGACTGCTCCGACAGCTGCTACCATTAGCGGGAATCTTATCCCGAGACGTACTCCGCCCGCACAACAATACTACAATCAAAAAATGATGTCTCATTACCAACGGCGACATCTGTACTGGTTTATGGGAATGACAAAATTTCGACCACCAGGTGGCGGTAGTAAAAATTCAACTCGCATATGGAAACAAGGTGTGAAAATTTAACGTATATACAACTTCAAAAATTTTGATAGATGTAGTGTCTATCATGGGTGTAATTGTGAACGTTACATTGTGTAAAGCGATCACTTAGGCCAGCCGTTACGATAGGTCGCAAGCCAACACCCAGAAAGACTTCCATACCTACTTTCCCTAATTTATAAATAGCTTCGTCTCTGATACATCTATTTATTTTCGTTGTTTACGGCTTACATTGATTAATATTTTTCATCAACAAATTATTTAAAAAATATAAAGTGGCGTGACGCGCGCGCGCAGCTGATGGAAATAATCGTTTCGCTAGGTTTGAGTCAAATGAAAAAGTTAATTATTTTCCCTTTTTATTAGGCAATGTCTTTGATGTAACATTTCGAAAAAAAGATTTTTTTTGTGCTTTTGAAAAAAAAACTAACTTTCCTAAAAATATCGAAATTAAAAATTTATAATATTCAAAAAATCTCAAATGTCAAAAAATACGCTTTATAATTGATAATACACACACCTTACCTATCATATATATATATATATGATAGGTAAGGTGTGTGTATGATCGGCTTAATAGTTTTTGAGATACCTCCTGAGTTTTCTCTGAGAGTTCTCCACCAGTTAGTTACAAAAAGGGAATTTTAAGAAAACATAAATAAATATTTAAAAATTCATTTACCGAGCATTTTTACACTTGCTATATTTAGCATTCAAAATATTACTAGAAATTTAAGTAAAATAAAGCAAAGAAAATGTGTAGGTGGTGTAGCTCCTTAATTATTATAATTTATTAGCAGTGACCTGTCAAAAATGACGGAACGTTGGTTCGCGCCTTTGCTAAGCCCTAGTATATATTTATAGCATATTTTTGGAGGTCTACGGAGAGTCGGCCGTAGCCACATGCGTTAATCAGCCAGTTCTGGTTTTGGTGGCCCGGGATTCAAGTCCTATCTCCGGCCGTTTTTTTAGTCGTGAATTTGAACGAAATCACGGAAGTTACATGAAGTTACGGGGACAGACAAACGGACGGACGGACAGAACGAAATTATTATGTTTGATAACACGTTTACATTATAAATTTCAGGCGTCTTGATGATAGACTTTTTCTCTTTATTATAAGAAGCTAACCACAGACATGCTCTCTCTTTTAAGTTCTTGTAACCGCGTAACCACCATTTATCTAAACCTTTCTACCGCTTGATATAATGGTTCGCACAGGTCGTGTAACTTGCTCGCTAAGAACAATCTTTTTTTCAACTACGGACTTAATATTCTATCATATAAATCTCAGGCGAATACAAAAATGTTTTATTTTTTATAAACATTCAACGGGTGTGCCAGTAAGCGTTATACAAAAATCTTTAGATTATTATTAAATTTGCATACGTTTAAGAATTTACCCAAGCGATATTTCAATATATTCCAGCACATTATTTTTGTCAAGGGATTGGAATTTTTTTTAAAATAAAGTTCCTTGATAAATATGACTAAAAGGAAGCTTACTTCCATGGATATCCAGCAATAAAATGAGAAAGTAATATAAAATTCCAATTGAGAGGTTCTGTAGACTTCATTGGTATTTATTACTATTTTATATATAAACTAGACGTACACCCATAAAAAAATTATGGGAAGTAATAATAATGACTTGCCTTGCGAGACCGCGCGACATTATTTATAACTCTAATTATTTATAAAAAGTTTTAATTCCAGCGATTTACGACAGACAGACAGACCAACAGACCAGTAGAAAGCCAAAAGGGCGTTAGTGATTATTTAGAACTTTACAGGAGAGCAAAATAAAATTCTGTCAATCTGAAATTTTCAATATTTCTCTTATTATTAAACGATTTTCATATGTTAATCCAAAGCACACGTGGAAATCATTGAGAAAATCAGACTGACAAAACATTATTTTGCTCTTCTGTAATCACTAACGCCCTTTTGGCTTTCTACCCTCGATATTATTCCCATATTTTGATGACCATAAGCAATCCACAGAGTCTCACAAATTGACCAATTCATCTTGTCTTTATAATTATTACGCTGCTCTACCTGAACAAAATGATTTGTGTAAGATGCTATAGACTCTATAAACTGCAACCTGAATGTGAATCGTGTAATATCCCATCTATGACAGCGTCATTGCGTATGACAAAACCGTTCCGTAAATTCTCGTAAATTAATCGATGATCGCTCCTGCACTAGACTAACGAGATTCTCCCAAGGAATGCCCATAAAGAAGTCTACTAAACGACATCGCGAATTACTTCGCAAAAGCGTACCGTTGACAATTTGCTGAATCGACACAATCGTTATATAATACTGTCAATACGACGTTTTTGCTTTTAATGTTAAAAACACGTGAAGATATACTTAATAGCAGAAAGCTGATATTGTTTTTGAGAATTTTCTATATTAAAAGCTTCTGGATAGGATTTAGTTTACCGTTTTTTCTAATAACTATTTTGTTAATTTAAGTAACTTTGCAACGACGTACTTTTTATTATTTAAATTATTATGTTTAAAATATCATTTTAAAAGGTGCTAAAAATTGAAAAATAATAATTTTCAGGCGTATCCTAGTCTTGTATATGTTAAATAATTCTGAAGAATATCATATACATGTTACAAAGTGTAAATTTTGGTAATATATACATTAACTCATAGTTAGTGATCTACATTAGTTAGTGTATACATAACCGAAATTTAACACTGTCTGCAATATATACATTAAAAAATATTGCTTAATATTCCATCATAAAAAATAAAGAGTTATGTATAATTTTTCATGGGTAGAAACATGGATGTCTCTAGCTTAATGCCTTCAAAAAATTTAAAAAATACAAATAATAGAACATATATACAATTTTCATAAAAATTTGCTTATGTCTGTACGTTCTTACGGTGGAATTGGTGAACTTTGCATTGTGTGACGTTATCACCGAAGCCAGCTTATACATACTATGAAGACTTCCATTCACGTTTCCCATATAAATAGCTTCGTCCCTGTGAGGCTTCTACAATTTATCTTAATTAATGTTATGTTAAAAGTTACGTTCAGTGTCGTTCTGTATTTTGAACAGAAAAATAAATATTCAGAGAAATATAAATTTATGTTTATGAACGGCTGCCGCCCCAGTAAAAAGAAAACATTTCTACTTTCAACGACAAGGCAAGCGTCTGCGTTATATGTAACATATGTTTCAAAAACTTTCAATTTCTGTTTTCTCGTAACATGTATAATTTATCTTAATGTTTAATTTATTTATATTTCTACACCATGAGCCATTGAAAATAAAACTTCAAATTTTACTTAGAGTTGGATGTTTTATTTTCAAAAGAACAACATTGAATTATACTCCTATAAATATTATCGTTTAAACATGTTGCCTAGGCGAGTTGAGTAGCAACTTTCAACCATAAAAAGGGAATTACGAGTAAAATAACTTTCTTATAATGTTGTACCGTAATTAAAGCTATAAACGAATTTAAAAATGGAATTCTTCGATAGCAAAATGTGAACTGTAAAAATGTTTTCTGAAAATAAAAATGTATTTTTAATGAAGATATAATACAGATGTCTCACATTGACGAAGCTACTTGTGTGGGAAATAGGTAATGAAGTACTTGAATGTTAAAGGGCTTACGACCAGTTATTGGCTTATGATTAACCACCACATCTATGAAATTTTGGAATAGTGTTTAAAATGAACCAGGCACATAAACACCATGTTTATGTGCCTGGTTCACTTTAAACGACTTCATTTGAAATTTGTCATTCTCATGAAATAGTATATAGATGTCACCGCTGGTAATGAAATTTCTATATTTACGAAGATACGACATTAATCCGAATTGTAAACATACACACCAGAGCCTGAAAATAACTCCCGTTCTTGAAGTAATTTGAACAAACTAAAAAGATATCGCGTATTTTTTAATTTTCTTTAGTGACCTATCTGTCAAACCTCACTCGAAGGCGCCGCTTTGTGCGCAGCGACTCGAGCTGTTTTCATAAAAATCGATTAATTGACTTCTTTGTCCACCTGCACCTCTGCGCTGCGGATATCGAGCGCTCGCTCGATGGACGTCTTACTTTTTACGAGACATAATTTACTTTGAGTCGCTGCGTTGATAAATTAGTTCGGCGACACGGATACGGCGGAGGGCGCCGGCCCCCTTTATCTGGGCTTTCTTCTCGGAATTGGAGGAAACTGGTAGAGATTGGACGGTGGCGATTATTCCGCTCGAAGGTATCCGCGGCCATCGTCCATATAAGCCTCGCGCAGACCCACATACATACGGCCGCACTACTTCTAATACCTGCGTGCGTTCTTGCGATTGTTTTAAAACATGCGTGTTTTTAATGGCTTGATTTCTGTAATTAATAAAAATATACTTTTTTTCATTTTTTGTATAGAAATCTCTTTTACGATGGCCCAGAGCTTATGAACACGTATGAGCTGGCTTACGTGATCACTATACACAATGCAACGTTCCAATTCCATCGTAAGAACATCCACACATTATCAAATTTAAAAAAAATATTGATAGGGTTATTTGTAAATATCTACTTCTTTTATTCGATTAATTACACCAACGTGTTTCAGAAAAACCTATCCATCGTCAGGGTGTTGTATAACTGTCAAAATGTCTTAACCATTTAAATTCATGAAGAATTTGAGTCTCATATATTTCGTTTTCTGTACCTAAATGATAGATTTATTGGTCCATTAAAAATATGTGAAATATGTAGGATTCATTGCATCGCGTAATATCATCATTATATTACGCACTGCAATGAATCCTAAAACCTTTGCGTAATGCACGCTAGAATGATCGTAATACGCCAGGACAAATCAATACGTTTTACTAAGTCACGCATATATTCGATATTTTTTTAGTAAAACTAAAATATTTTTTTAGTAAAATACATTTTACAGCGAGGTCTTATCGTCACATTGTACTGAGGTCCTGTGACAATATATAAAACCACAAAAAATTGTAGACTTAATAATATTCAATAAGTTAAATTATAGATTTCTCACAGAGACGAAGCTATTTGTATGAGAAACATGTATAGAAGTCTTTTATAGGATGAATCAGGGCTTACGATCTGTATGAGCTGGCTTAAGTGATCACTCTACGCATTAAAAAATTCGCCAATTCCATTGTAAGAATACCCATACATTATTATCAATTTTTTAAAAGTTCTATATGATTATGTTCCGAATTTTAAAACCTTTCGATTATTTGAAAGGATTATACTTGAGACATCTGTTTCTCATATGGTATCGCCTCTGTGTGACTTCTATAATTCATCTTAATTAATTAATCATCCCTTTGGGGACGAAATCCAGTAACGGTGTTCTCAGAACACGCCTTCGTATAGAAATATTGTTAAAAGTTATTATTATTAATAAATAATTGTTAATCTGGCTCTTGGCATGTCGAACGCCAGAGACGCCTCGGACAGATGCGCAAGAGCGATACTAACGGCTAACGGTGCCCCCGCGTGATGGATATTTTTTACCATATCGCCAGAAGGGAGAGATGCCATCGTCTACGCCGCTGCCGAGGAGATGAATGCCGACTGCGATTGTGTTCTCGTGCGGGGATTGTGTACCGAATGTAACGGCAGTTTGTCGGCACACATCCCAGACCCGATGCGGCAGAAACGATGTCTACGCATCTATAAATGGCCATAATGTGTATTCGTTTTTGCTCGGCCGCCTGAATAACGATCATTTTGTTTCGCGAGTTCGATCTCCGACTGCGGATGCGACAGATCGCGCCTCTGCAGCGGCGATGCGTCATCCCACATCACGGCGGCTTGATTACACAAAAATCCGTCCACAAAAAGTGCGATTTTGAGTTATGCGGATTTATTCAGAATCAATCAGGGCTCTGTCCGTGACACAAAAATATTTTTTTCTAGAACCATAGGAAGTGAAATAACGTATCATGAGTTCGAAGGTAAAATAACGATAAGCTGGCATGTTTAACTTTTTGTCTAAATATACTCTTAAATAAAAGAGACATTGCCGTATATGAAAATAAAAACATATTTGTTTTTAGTCCTACTTATTTAATTTTTATGGAACACTTTTCGCATTATGAGGGTATTATCAATCTCAATACATACAACAACTTGTATTCACATGAAAACTGTTGAAAGCTTTATAATTTTAAGAATTAATGTAGGTTATTGTATTTATGCACGATTCTGAGAAACATTTTGTTCAAGCTCTTATCATAAACTAATGATGTATGGCAGAGGATAATTGTGGAGTATAAAAGCAAAGGCAGCAATATCAAAAAAAAAATTAAAGCGAGTTTACTAATTTATAATTTTCTGAATTCGCGATTTTATAGGAAAGCCTATAAATTTATAGGAAATATGATTTTTGAAGGGATAGATACATAAAATCTAGAATTTAGTACATTTTAAATTAGAAATCCTCGGTGACCGCGTTCAAAATATTATTTTTTATTTTTGGATATGGCTGTCTTTGCTTTTATACCCCGCAGTTGTACAATTTGATACAAATGAGATGGAGACAGTATTATTCATATTATTCTTGGTAACAATTATATTCAAACACTAATGATTCTAAAAATGCGGGAATTCCAAGTTGCTGTCTCAGTTGCTTTCTTCGTCCCGTTGATGATTTGATCCGTATCCCTGGTATGTCTATTACAAAGAGAAAACTTACACCAGAATCAAAACCTAAAAAACATTATAATTACAGGTTTTTTGAAAATGCCATTTACATATATTTATATTTGGTTTACTTATAACTTTTAGGGTCGGTTGTTTGATCAGTAGAAATAAGCACGGATTTTTGCGTTTTTCTCCAATTAAATTTCCCGATTTCCATCAATCGATTCATCGATTTTCGCAAAAGTCTGTGCTTTTTGCATATTTTATTTTTGTAGTAGGTTCTTCTAACTAAAATTCAATCCTCAATCTTAGAAAAAATTGTATTGTTTTTTGGAATTTGTGGATACATTTTTGTCTTACCAAACCATCGACTTATATAATACGCCAAAAAATTGCGCTATTGCATAATAAATTAAACTGATTCATACTATCATAGAAGATACATATTATAATAAAAGTATTTTATTTGTATTAAAATAACAGAGATGTTCCAAAAATATTATAAATGCTACTAAAATTACTAGAAAATTTTACTAAAATACAGGAATATGAAAAATATTTTTTTTTGTGTTAAGAATTTTGACGTTAGATCACATTATTGTTTATTTAATTTAAACGTCACTTCACACAAACATAAATTGAGCAATTATTATCGTTATTAGTTTTCATTCAAGTCTTGTTATTGCATATTAAATTATTTGTCTTTATTGGCAGAAAGGCAATAAAGACAATAATTAAATTATGAACGAACGACTGCTTCACGTATTTCGGGATAAAGCAATATGTGGCTTGGCATATAAATTTCCTGCTGGGAAATCTTCGCTTCCAGAAGTATATCGCCCTATCGAGATTGTTGATATTACCGTAATTATAATAATAATGTAGGTACATACATTGTAAGTGGATGCGATTTTTTTGGGTAATTTAATATTTATCGCAAAAAACAATAATTTGCAATATTTATAAACGCTTTATATATATAAAATGCAAATATTCATAATAAGATATTATAAATAACGCAGACTCTAACTTCTCGAAGAGACCATAGCTGACACGGATATGTTATTTAAAATGTCACACAACCTAGGTGATAGACCTGAACTTCTTCAACGAATATCTTTTCATATCCCAACTCGCAGTAACAGTCATTCTCCTACTTTTCATTTCCCTCTTTGCAAGACCAACTCAAAACAAAACTCTTTTATCTACAGATCCACAAATGCATTTAAGAGGCCCCAGTACACGGTTGGACAGTCCATCAGAAGTCTGATTTGAAAGAAAAATGATATTTTAACAGACTACACGATTTAATTAATTCGAATTCTTGAGTAAGGGGTATAATTTTTTTATATTTTTATATTAATGACAGTGAAATTTTCGTAGTACGTATGTAAAATTTAATTAAAATAATCGATGTTTTAATGGTTTTATGGATACTGCAATATAGGAAACAGAAAATTTAATTTTTGTCTTTTTTAAAACGATATATAATAACTTGTCGAAAAATATCAATGTCTGAATAGCACCACTTCTTCTTCAAACTGTGTAAATCAATTTGTAAATAAAATATTTGGTCTTTATTTGAAAATATACGAGATTAAGTGTACCAAAGATAACTCTGTTTGAATGAAAACTAAAATAGTCTTTCGGGGTTATAATTTTTTTGATGTTATAACAATATATTTGTTCATATTTTTTTAAGAAAATGCTTCAAGAGTAAATGGATCTAGCATAATAAAATTGATTGAAAGCCTGTTTAGCTATGTGTTTTGCAAAACGATTTAATAAGTTTACGTTAAATTTAGCAAAATCGAGAGCAAATACGAAAATCGTGTACTGGGGCCTCTTAACACAAACCATCACCACATTGACATTTTTTACTCAACGATAAGCGACATAAAACAAACAATATTTACACAACCGCACCAAAACTAATTGATACAATTTATCTTCCCTTCTACTCTCTACTAAAAAAAAATATTTTACAATGTCAACTTGTTTTAATAAATTACTATATTCAGTGGAAAATTTGTAATTGGCATAATTTAATATTCATTATTTTATATTTGTTAATCTATAGATCTGCTGTTAATTTTCCCTCAAATAAATTATACATACATTGATGGAATTCATTTTTATCAAATTCACAATGAACTTTTAACATCACTTGAGTTTATATCTTATATTTAACCAACTGGTGTCGGAAACAATCACCATCGTTTTTATCACCCTGATGACGATAATGATTGCTTCTAAAACCGGTTAGTTAAATATACACATAAAGAAAGTGTGTTTTTATTGCGTATAATTGGATTGCTTAATATTAGATACTTCATTCTTAATTTGTTAAGAATGAAGAGAAGAAGAGCATTCTATACTTTTTTAAAGCGAGCATTTTTTTGAACAAATCGTCACGTACTAAAACACAGAAATGGTTAACGAAAGCGACAGGCGGTGCATCGCGCAAAAAGCGTAGTTTTTTGCTCAAAAATCAGCGACAGTCCGTGGGAACGTTCCCCGCATGTCCCTTTCAGTCGATCTTGATTATTCTATTTTCGTACCGGAAGTTTGCGTTGCGCCTTCTCGGGCAATGGTCGTTTTTCCCCCTCGCATTCTGAGCCCCGTCCCGCCCCGGCGACGGCGGGCCGCCGATGCGAGCGCCCCGCGCGGAAAGCGACCGGCACCGTGCCGGCCGGGCGTCCGGATGCGTCGCGCTTTCGCCGCGGGGCCGCGTATATTTGCCGCATTTTCCTCGGCTGCGGGGCGAGGCATTACGCCCGCACTCGCTTGTCCATAATGACATAGTTGCGCAGGCAGCGCACGCCGGGCGACCGGCGCTGGCCAGCCGGGCACGCAGTAAAACGACGCTATCTTATCGTACCTGTTTGTAAAGACTGTAAAATAAACGATCACTTCCTTACTACCCTTCTCCCGGGGAACGCGGTCGTCGCGCGCGGCCCGGCCGGCGGATTTACGCATTTTTTGCGTCAACATGTTGTCGGGCGATGCGCGTGACGGACGCGCGGCGTGCGGCGTGCGGCTGCGCAGGAAGATAAAGCCTATCAATCCGGCGAGGCTCTCGCGTAATATGAAAACGTTTATGCTATTTGGTTTTTCAACCAGTTTCCCTTGCGCGAGTCACACCTCTGAGCGTTGCGCGGATTAGCGGCGATCGCCTTATTATCCAATTTAACGGCTGAGCTGGAATATATTATAAAATCAAGTTCATCGTTCCTCCGTCTGCTGAAGTGTAATGCATTCGTCCGCTGTCCCGCTGCGCGTGTACTCGAGATGAAACCATAAAAACGTCTATGAACCACGGACCATCAAAATATATAGCCAGGTTCCGCGGCTGGTACCAGTACTTTGACTTGCTGAAAAATTTGCTTCGAGCTCGTAAATTTTTAAACAATTATTTATTTAAAGTCAAACTTAATACTCTTAAAAAGTATAATGTCTTAGTAAAATAAGTCGCGCATACATAGGTTTGGAACGAAATAAAAAAACAATGCCTATTATAAAAAATACATTCTGTTTACTAGGGATTTAATTATGCAATAATAAATAGTTTAACTCCAGTATAAATAAGTCTTGGGGAGACAAAGTGTGACTCAATCTTCTCGCTTAAAGAAGGGGTTTAATTTAAGTCTGTACAATTTTGTTCTTTATCATATAATTATGTATTGTTCTGTCTTCGCTAAATCCATTTTAGCCAATCATATAAAACCTACATACACGAATATGCCTTTAAAAAAAAAGTAAGGCCCGAATTCAGAGTCAATACTTCGATGATTTAAAGGTTAAGGTACCTCTTAAAAGCATAATTTTCAGCACAAAATAACACTTTTAAGGCGTACCTTAACCTTAAAATCATCTAAGTGTTGACTCTGAATTCGCGCCTAAGTCTCTCCTTTTTTACATCGATCCCACGATTTTGGATAAAATATAAATACAGTCTTCTTTGGAAAACATTAATAACCTCGCAGGACTATATTCCTGCCTTGATTATGAGTCGAAAATGTTCAAGCTATTATGACATATCCCTATATCAATAGTTATGGAGATATGCGACATCAAAGTTTGCATTTTTTTCAATATTTCTGACTTATTTTTTGTAAAATGTTGGACAATCATTACCGTAACTTATATCGAATATGAAAAATTCATTACCTTTAATACAAGTCGAATAAAAAAAAACTCATCGAATTACAATTACGAATTAAAATTTTCAGGGTTTTTATCATTTTATTTCCCTTGTATTAAATAATGAATTTTTTGTACATATATCTAAGGGAGTTTATCTACACTGCATTCTTCTACTTTCGTTCCTCTTCTGCCAGCTCCAGGCTTCACTTCCATACATTAGTGTCGGTACCAGAACTCCATTAATAAACATCAAATAAATAATAAATAAATTAATTAAATCCAATTGTGAGGTTTAACAAAATAGTAAAAATAATCCCGGATTTTTTATCAAAAGGTACTCGATACATGGCCACGTTTTCTTGTGTTTTTTTCCCTACAGTAAGTATTCCGGATATTTGTCATTGTATCCTGCACGCAGCGTGGTGGAGGAATGTCGCTCAGTTATATAACGACCGGCTCCGTCGGCATAATTGGAGTGGCGAGGTACTTTCGTGGGGGAAATTCACTAATAATCTCGCTCTGTCCAATTGGGATAGCGAGATGAGTTCATTAATTTCTTGCGTGTTTCCGAGACCGCCGGCCGATTGTTTCCAATACGAGTTAGTGAATTCAACCCCTCAGGTGTCTTGAGATTTATATTTTTTTTCTATTAAGAATGTCCGGTGACCAGTGTCAGAGCCCCCAATATAAATTTGGTCGGGTAACAGCGCGCTCCGCGGCGGTCGCTCTGTCTGTCAGACTGTCAGACGGTAATATCGGTCGATTATTTGCTTTTTCAGCTTCGCAAAATTTTAATACTTCATTGGCAATTGTTCTTGCACCACCCCGGACTGTTTTGGTTGTTTTGAACATAATAATTCAGTGTATATTGGTAATCAAGACGTCACAGCTCCCGAGCAAATACAAAATTGTACTGAATTACACGGCGACGGGTTGCCGCCGGGTGCGGGCGGGGCGGGTTTTAGTTCCAATCCTGCCGCACGCCTAGTTATGTTGGGCAGGCAATAGTCCACAATATTTTACAGATGGATTCCTGCTTCGATCGATATCAATAGTTATGGAGAATATGCAATTCAAATTTTGCATTTTTTTTCTGAATATTTCTGACTTATATTTTAAAAAACGTTGAATTATCATTACAGTACCTCATATCGATTACGAAAAATCATTCGTTTCAATACAAGTTAAATAAAATGTTAAAAACTCTAAAACGTCCAATTGGAATGTTTTCCAATTGAAATTAGAAGATTTTTAGTATTTTGTTGGACTTGAATTTATCATATACGATATAAGTTACTGTAATGATAGTGCAACGTTTTACAAAATCCGTTTTACAAAATCCGTTTTACAAAAAAAAAAAAAAAGAAATATTGAAAAAAAATGCAAAACAAAATGAGCCATAGTTGCTGGTGTATGTATTTGATGTCATATATCTCCATTAATACCGATTGTAGGTCATGGTTGTTTGAAAATTTTCGACTCGTAATAAGGCAGGAATCCACCTGTAAAGTATTGTGGACTAGCTCTGTTACACCCTGTATAATATTATTAATGGACAGAACATTGAATTCATCAGAAAAATAAAAATGCAACATGAACGTGACCACTGCACAAGAAGAAAACATGAAATAACCTTTTAGAAAGAAATGATAGTTGAATTAAATTGAATAGTAAACTATCGGGGAATATTGGGGATGAAGAAAATACACCTTTCAGGAAGAAGCGATAGAAATATGCGATGTTTACATTTGAATTAAATTTATATTAATTATTTGTAATTCTGTTCGTAGTAAGCCAAATAAATACTGTTTTTTTTTGTTAAACTTTGAGCTAATTTTGTGTTTTTTTTCTTTTCATGTCTCTGTCCTGTTTCTATTTTAAATAATCTTAGAATTCCATGCGCATTTTTTCTTGTCTAATAACCTTTTTTTTTAATTTTGATAAAATTTCAATTTTGTCCTCTTTGATATATTTTACATTTTGAGTGATATATAAGATCAATTACGCAAAAGATTACGTTTCATTATTATTTTTATTACGAATATTTTTATAAGTTTCGTCATAGACAAATTTTCGTTTCTTTCAAAATGGTCCACAACAATCGGAACCTCAGCTCGAATAAGGTCGAGCTAACGGCACTTGAGGCCTCAGGGTCCCCAAGGGCAGCCGCGGCCTCAGTGTGTGCGTGAGTGTAGATAATGAATGTAAATATGTCAAAGACAGGAGATTATTTTTATGACGTATGCCTGAATCGATGGAAAATGTAAACCTCCACTAACATCCTTATTAATATTCAGAGTGATTGTACGAATTAAACCATTTCATGATTAATTCATCACCTTGCATCTGGAAATGAACAAATTTGTCCGCATAACTGTTGGCGTTTATTTTTGAAAAGGCATTTGTTTAGTTTTAAAAATATATATTTTTTAATTACCGCATGTAAAAGTTATCAAAATATCATAAACAACCAATCAAATAATACCACCAATGTTTTTCTAAAAAAAAGTTAGTTTCCGATATTAAATTTGATATTTTCCTTCTGTATTTTTATTTATGCAATCGGGTACTTTTATAAACTGTAAAACAGGAAATAACTGTATCTTTTATTAGTTTTTTTATCACTCTGAGGAAGGAAACGATTGTTTCGGAGACCTATTAGATTGGATAAACAATATATTAATACAACCGATTATTACGCACACAAATTATAACTATTTCATTCTCCTTTGTCCAATAAATAATTTCAGATAATTTAAACTATATGTTACTGTGGTTATACAAACGGAATTAATTGTATATTTGATTAAAAAATATACATTTTTAAATAGTGTATTATGATTATAAATAAAAAAAGCGTTCTCGAATAAAATGCTAGGTTAAATTGCATTTCATGAGATGATAGTATAAAAAAATGCCTCGCTCGGATGTGCATCGGTAGAGCGAACGTATATTTACTGCATCCGTTCAGCGTTGCGCGCGCAGATAGATGCATCTCCCGGCCGCTGCATACAATTGAATAAACGCACGACTCGAAGAGCTGGACCGGCGCGGAGTCGCCAAGACGGAGCTCCGACATAGGTCCCCGCTGACGGCGACTCGGCCACCGGCTATAAAAGTTCACTTACCAATAGATAAATCAAGTTATTCTAGTTCTAAAATAAACTGTTTTCGGAATACGGTGAGACCGGCGACCTCGGCGCGGCCGATTACCCGGCGCAGCGTCGCTGTGGAGCCGTCGTTTCATTCATCCATTTTTGGGCGGCTGTTTGTCAATGCGACCCGTCGTTGCGGCGAGATTTGGAATAAATCCGCCGGGCTTCGCACTCTCGGGAGCTTCCGGCCGTCCGGAGACAATGCCGGCAGAATTTATCCGTCTCCAGCAATCGCAACAGCTGTGGAGATTCCTGCGGTCAAAGAACTTGCGGTTGTTTTTTACGCGCGGCTCGAACCCGTAACCGCGTCATGCCCCGAGTGTATTATTCAACAAATTCAAAATCGCATTTCTTACAAGACGGACGCGTAACGTGACTCGGGTGTTCGGAAGGGAAACCTTCACTATTCAATTTATGAAATTAAGATAGATAATAGCCAAACGTAGATTTTAAAATCGATTTACAATATTTTTATATTTAATATTAACGAAAGAACATTGCAATTATTAAAATGGATAGAAAACATGTTACATTAACTATTTTACCTTTATTTAAGTTTAATTATATTGTATATTTTACTAGTCGAGTTTCGAGAGCATCTGAATCTCACATCGCCAGGTGAAGTATTAAACGGACTACATTCAAATACACGAAAGAAATACGTGGATTAAGTAAAAATAAACAAATAATTAATTTTGTACAGACGAAATGAGCCGGAATTCCTGGTGTAAAGATACGTTTAATTGAATTTATAATTAACTTAAACAAGCTTAGTTAAAACAAATATAAAAAAAATATATTTTGGACATACACAGGAAATACAAAGAATAATTTTCTATTTCTATAATAATAACATTAAATTTTTTTCAATATCTGTAATTTTCATTATTGTATATAACTATTTACTGTTCCCTACACTGAAGTCTCTACCGTAAAAAAGGCAGTCTAATCCGTTATATCAACAGTGGAATCTAACCAACAACCGTTTTCTGTAAATCCATACTCTTACACATAATTCACAAAATTAAAAATATGAAAACAATATAACCTAAATAAAAATCCATTTACCAACGATGGAAAAAAGGTAGAAAAAACACATTTGAAAAAATAAACAATAATAATAAAAAGAATAAAAGGAAATACACAAATTAACAAAAAAAAGCATAGTAATTCAATAGAACAATACTATTTGAAAGGGAAAAAAATCAGTACACTTAATTATGCTTCTAAAACGAAATTCGAAATCCTGTATCCATGCCGATGCATCAGTGTTGTTGGCGAGTTTATGACATGTGTGTGAGTACCTACAAAGAAAACTTGTCTCGTTTGTGTTGGTATACTGTACGAGATATTACGAAAATATTAGTAAAATGTTCTTTGTCCAGTATTTGAGTCATGCAGTTGACTCTTGCTCGATTGCTAGATGCGCTGGGCCGCTCTTTTCTTGTCCGCGCGTTAACCGAGAAAGGTATGCGACTGCCGTCCAGCCTGTCTTCAGCGGGCATCAGTTCATTTCTCGTTTTGCTGCCAGGTTAGTTTTTCCTCCAGCGTACAGTTGGATTGATCGATGATTCATCCGATCGCGCTGTTTAGTATCTTTCTGTTGACCACGAGCGAGACCCGGAAAAGCAACCTACGCGAGCATCCAGATTCATAAAAATAACTATTTTTATTTTATAAAGAAAAATATGTATTTTTAAAACGGGAACATCTACCTTAGCGACCTCTTTGTAGTTTCGTTCACTCCTACAGTTTGAATTTTTTTTTTTAAATTAAAAAAAAAATAGAGATGTGAACACGGAATTCGTGTGACGTCAATATTCTTACTATTTTCAAATTAAGCTAATCGCTTGTGCTATGAAAATAGGACTAACTTGCTTGTCTGGAGTGAGATTCGAATCTGCAATCTTTGGATCACGAGGCGAGACTCCTAGCCACAGGACCAACAAGCTACTCTATCGCTAATCGTATATAATATTAATTAAATACTTGTATTAGGTGTTTACATAAGTAGTGTCCCTCTTTCTATATAAAGAGGACACAACAAAAGATACATCAAATTATTTATTTATTCATTATTATCAATGCCCTGGTGAGCTTTTACAGTATTATATAAAATGCGAGAATATTATACAGGGTATAATATATATGTTATACAGGTATAACAGAGCTAGTCTACATGTCCACAATACTTTACAGGTGGATTCCTGCCTTGATTTTGAGTCGAAAATGATCAAGCAACCATGACCTAATATCAATAATTATGGAGTTATGCAATATCAAAGTTTGCATTTTTTTTTCAATATTTCTGACTTATTTTTTACAAAACGTTGAAGTATAATTACAGTAACATATATCGATTACAAAAAATCTATTCGTTTCAATAAAAGTTAAATAAAATAATAAAAACCCTGAAAAATTCCAATTGGAATTGGAAGGTTATATCATATTATTTTACTTGTATTAAAGGGAATAAATTTTTGATATTAAATATATGTTACTGTATTGATTGTCCAACGTTTTGCAGAAAATAAGTCAGAAATATTAATACAAAATGCAAACTTTGATGTCGCATTAGGTCATGGTTGCACGAATATTTTCGACTCATAATCAAGGCAGGAATCCACCTGTAAAGTATTTTGGACTAGATCTTACACCCTGTATATACCTAGCAAAACACGTTTTTTAATAATAAACCAAAGAAGTAATAAAAAGAATACATTAAAATTAGTTAATAAAATACATTTATTAGAAAATACTTTGTTAATAATGTATTCTCAATTGAAAATATATTATTAACTAAATTGTTAATAATGTATTTTGCTTTATTATTTACAACTTTTTGCCTACGTTCTACAAGTTTTTCGATGCCTTTGTCATAAAATCCATCCGATATTGACTCCAAGAACTCGTCCAACCATGTCAGATGTCATTAAAGGAAAGTCAAGAATGCTCACTTTTGTCTGCTTGACCTTCCATTTTCAAGGCCAGTAATTAAATAACATAATAAATCTAAACTAAAAGCAAATGGGTACAGTATCTTGTAGAGCAGAAAATTTTCTTTCGATTGAAGTACCGTTTACTTATTTGTTTTGGCGTGAATTTTAAAATTAGAAAAAACAGTACTTGTGTTAAACACATTATACATTGCGCGCTTATTGGGCACATTAATTATTCACAGCAGTCTTTGTGGTCGTGCTGTACTTTTAAACCATTTTGTAACCAAAATCGCCGAAGAAAGTTAACACCGAGTCCTGCCGCCAGCCAACTGACGTCTCGGTCTCCGAGATGCAGTACACAGTCCGACGTATCGGGTATACCCGGTAAAACTTTACCTGTAACCACCATCATTTTTCATAGCACCCTACATGGATTGTTGTTGAGGACACTTAAGTTGCCTGCAAGTAAGTTGCAACCAAATAACCATGAATAAAGTCTAAGAATTATTCCATTTTACATGCTCGTAAGCGATGTTTTCTCTAGGTGTGCGGGTGTCGGCCACTTGTAAATATTTGTCCGCACACATGTTCCCAACCCCCGCACACAGAAAGTAATATGCGAAACATTTGATTATATTATATTGACCAACATTTTATTAATGATTGACCTGCTGGTATCTATTGTGATGAAATTCCGAAATCGGGGAAGAATTTTGTGTAGTTAACTTATAGCTAATTATTTCCTTATAAGGTCCGTATTTTTATAAGCGGCATATTAATTCATGAGTGCGAAAAATGGTGCATGATTGTGCGCACATACTTTTTTTTGTAAAAAAAATTGCTTCTCAGATATTGCACAAAGCTGCTCAGCATGGACGAGAATTGGAGGGAACATTGCTCATAAGTATCGTTTGTCCCGTCATAGTTCAAACCAAATGATTTATTTTCAAATTTACAAATTTGTCATATTTTTTTATATTTATTGTGTCAACTCTGTTTTAAAAGCTAACAAATTTATCGTTAATATTAATATTATTAATATTTAAAGCATTAACTTTGTGGTTAGACATTATAACAGAATTTTAGTCCACTTAGTAAAAACCACTACCAGAATTTTGGTAGCTTACATTCTGTTAAATTTATCGTTGATCATTTGTGATACTACTACTGTATCTTCGCCAGAACAGATGCCCACCAACTGATTTATAAAATACATCACGTATAATTTTATGGATCAACTAGTGTGCATCCGTCCTTACGAATATACAGATGTATCGAAACCCTTGACGTTAAATTAATCAAAGCGGTCCATAAAAGGTTTGCTAGTTTTTAAAATTAATATAAATTCGTTTTTAGAGTGATTAATTTTTAATTCATGTAATTTGTGAAATTTATTCATAACTTATTAAATTTATTACACTTTCACCGCTCACTTAATTATTTTTTTAATTATTATTATTATGGTGGCGTAATTTTGATACCACTTTAGAAATTTTTACGATCAATAAATTAATCAGTTTGCCTCGATTCCTAGAACAATTTGGCAATTCCGATAAGCAAGGCCGAAGGCATTTGCCTTCTGCGGAATTCCTTCCTCTTGACACGGCGACCTTCTCAAATTGTGATGCTGGCGCCCAACTCGGAGAAAACTGACATTAAAAAATATCCGGGAATCCGGAAGAAGCAGTAACATAGTAATAATTATTTATTTATGCATACTTATAATATATTTAAGCATAGTGTCAAAAAATTTCTCAAGGCAGACAAATGAAAGAAATAGTAGGAAGCGTATTTATGTACTAAGTTTTTGGTAGCAATAAAATATTTATGGTTTGTTAAATATTTATCGAATGTCTATTTCAAATTATTTTTTGTTAGTTCGTTGACACTAATCTTGTGTTTACAATCATTACCACACATTTTTAAACAGGGTAGTTTTTACTTGAGATTTAATTACCTTATTGTGCGTTGCAACTTGTTACAACTCCTGGAATATATTGAAAAAATATTTAAATTATTATACAACGCATCGGAAAACTCTTAGAAGTTAGAACAAACAACTCATAGTGCAAATTTTATTGGATCATAATATATTGCTTTAAAAATATTTTTCTTTAGTAAATAGTATTTACTTGCCGTACACCCGTGAAAAATTACGAAAAATACTTATAATTAATAAAGACCCCTGCGTGACTCTCATTATCTTAAATTTTAATTCCAGCAAGTTACGAATTTACGGACCGACAGACAGACAGACAGATAGACAACGAAATTATTATATTTAGATGGTGTAGTTCGGACATTGTGTGCAATAACTTCACAGATACATTCATGCCTAAATTATTTATGGGTCGAAAATGTTTAAGCAAAAATATCCTAATATCAATAGTTATGGTGATGAGCGGCTTCAAAGATAAAGTGTTGTGGACGTGGACTAACTCTGTTACGCCCTGCATTTTGTGGACATCGTTTTTAACTTATCAAACATACGGCCGCTCCGCTGCACTACACATCGGGTACTAGTACGTAACTTCCCATCAGAGTGACTGGCCACTAAAACCGCTCGCAGTTACATTATTACACACGGTAATTTATACACCGACCCAAGTAAAATCCGTGTCTTTTCCTCTAAGGTAAATGAATAAAAAAAAAGTTAAATGTGTCCAAGGGAGGCTTATTATTACAGAACACAATGCATCGAGGCAAATCTTGCAGAGTATTCGTGTATCAGCGAAAGAGGAACGAATGCTCGGTCCTTATTTCAGAGCTATAATTTTGTTCAATAAAAACAGATTAGAAGCTGCCGGGCAAGATTGCATCAGAATCGTACGTACACTCTGCGAATGCACTTAATTGCAAATTCGAAATTGCGAGGAGCGTGTGCCCGAAGTAACCCGAAGGCCGCGTTCGATAAACATTTGGGCAATTTGATTAATGACCGGCGTAATCGGCGCCTGCTTCGCGGTTCGGGGTAAGGGCGTCCCGATCGGCCCGCCGAATGTGAAGTTTCCTCGATTTGCGCGGCCGGTTATTGTCCGCTCGGGACGCCTCCCCGGCCTGGTTTGGGAGCGGCGAGCGCCGCGCGGACAATAACATCGGACGTCATTATTTATTGCGCTCGGGGTATCCGCCGTTTATGGCGCTCACTTTTTTGCGCGTGAAATTTATTGACTCTTTTGAAATGAAAGTGGAAGAGATATCGTGTTATTTTTCACATCATATTTTTTCGCTCGACGCGTTTTCAAATGGTTTAGCTGCTGCGTTTCAAATATGCCTAGCGTTTGATGTTTAATTTATTTTGCGCACCCCTCAAATAATATAATGATCTATAATTGTGGAGTTGACCTAGAAACGAATATAGAAAATGGTACATTAGGATCTAGAAAACATTATAATTTGTACCTCATCATAAAATCACATCGAAATTCTTACGTCTCTACACATTACATACTTGGTTTTTAACCTAATTTTAACTTCCTCACTCAGTTCTATTCCCGTATTCATCACTTACATCTTATTTTACATTACATTATCTCTTAATTACATACATTATATAGCAATGTAACATATTTTATATAATGAAGATACATTATAGAAGTCTCACAGAGAAGAAGCTATTTATATGAAAAACTTGTATGGAAGTCTTATACAATGACCCAGAGCTAGCAACCTGCATAAGCTGGCTAAAGAGATCACTCTACATAATGCACAACGTTCACCAATTCCATCGTAATATCATCCACACACCGGTTTTTTTAAAGTTGTATATGTTCCGAATAGGAATCGTCCGTATATATCAAGGGGCTATTGCTAGAGACATCTGTAGTTTCTTTTCATATATAATCATAAAAAACGTCTATATAAAAATACATAGATTTATATTTTTATATAGACGTTTATTACACAAACCCATATGTATACATTTCTTATATTCATATAATATTACATTTTCTCCAGTTTGGTCCTACTCCACCTTTTGCACTCTTAAAACCTATCAATTGTTTTTTATTTCATAATTCTTAATTAATTTTAATTTATATGTATCTTACGTACGGCAAAAAAAATTAATGTAGTCATATTTCTTTGTGCATATAAATGCATTGTATTTAAGTTATTTCCTTTTGTTAGCAATTACATGTCCCATGGCATCGCCTCCTATGCATATGACCCCGCATGCCGACCTCACGGATTCTCTCTCAATGCAGTATTCAAACATTATCACTTCAGATTATTTTTTGTAGCTTTGCGAGCACATATTATTGGCGCAACATAATTTTTTAAATCCACAGAAGTTGTCACAGATTTTGTAACGGCGCTTATAACTTATCTCAATTTTGAAAACGTAATTATTACTATTTATTAATCCATTGTTTTCAGATTATTGTGGTGAATGCGTATCTTCGCTTATTTCAAATATCTTTGCAAACAAAAACAATATAATTTTTGGAGGATAGGAAAAAACGTATTGATTGGTTTTGTTTTATAAATCCCTGGTCATCTCTACTACTGACTCCATTAATTAATACTGTTGTATTTTGTTCTCATTCTAATACCGATGAATCATTTTTTAAACTCGCTCAAGTTCAATAATCCATCTGGTTAGGTTAGGTTAGTTTTATATTTATTTAACGGTAATGGAATAAAAATGTAATTAATAAAAATAATCATAGTTTTCACCACTTCTTTTATACAAGTGTCTCATAGCTGGTAGTAATAACTTTGCAGTTGGATTCCTGCCTCGATAATGAGTCGAAAATGTTCAAGCAACCATGACATAATATTAGTAGTTATGGAGATATGCGACATCAAAGTTTGCATTTTTTTTTCATTATTTCTCTTTTATAAAACGTTGGACTGTCATTACAATAACTTACATACATTGAATATGAAAAATTCGTTCCCTTTATTACAAGTCCAATAAAATACTAAAAACCTTTAAATTTTTGCGAGTTTTTATCATTTTATTTAACTTGTATTTAATGTAATGATTTTTTCATAATCGATATAAGTTACTATATCTAATGATAATTAAACTTATTGCAGAAAATAAGTTAGAAATATTGAAAAAATGCATATCTCCATAACTATTGATATTACTTCATGGTTGCTTGAACATTTTCGACTCATTGTCAAGGCAGGAATCCTCCTGTACAGTTATTACCACTAGCTGGGAGACACCTGTATAGTGGCGAGCGGATGGATAACAGGAAAATGTCTCTATTAATTGTTGCAACGCTTTGTAGTTTAGTGCCACCTTAGTCGCCCTTGCAAGTGCTTTTAAAAATGCGTTAAGGTTCTGAAACACATGCTCATTAGTGGCACGTGAGCATGCGCAGTATCGAGCTTCTTGAGCTATTTCTACTTAGTAGCATGTGTGTACGCACATGAGCATGCTCATCACTAGCATGCTCAAAAATCAACCGCCGGTTGATTTATGAGCATGCTAATGTCATTCACCACGAGAAGGGGTATCTTTTGAGCATGCGTTCAGAGGCTTGCTCATGAGCATGCCAATGTCATTCGCGGCTAGTGTCGATTATCAATGCGATCCTCTCAGTCCGCGACAGATGAAACAAATATGGCGCGTTGGGGAGATGACAAAGCATTACTTTTCGTGACGTATTACAGGAATCACGAATGTCTGTGGAATACTCGGTCACCGCTATTTAAAAATAATATAGCAAGAAATAATGTTTATGAAACTTTATTAAAAGACACGAATGATTCGAATCTTACAATAAAAATTATAAAAACCAAAATCAAAAATGTGCGGATGAAAACTCGGGAACTGTTTTGATTTACTGGTTCACTTGAATTTCCATTTGAACAGGAGCGTCTGTATTCTATGACAAGAGCATGCCAGTAATAAGCATTTGTGTTTGATGGTTAGCTTTGAGTATACTCAAAGTTGTTCAGACCATGCTAGTTTTGAGCATGCTCAGAAATAAGCATCATATATATATATATATATATATATATATATTTCTATAATTTTATCATATTTTTTTTACGCTTCAACAGGCCGAGAGGCCCAATTACAGAAGCGAAATACATCACAAAACACCGAGGCTTGAGTAAATCACTTAGATTTATTGTGACCTCACCGTGAATCGAACCCGGAACCCTCGGTGTGAGAAGTCAGTGTCATACCCACTGGGCTACGAGGGGCGCCTGTGCATGTGTATCAGCACCTTTAGGCGCGCACGCATTTTATAAAAGGCACTTTGCGCGGGCGACCCTTAAAAAATGCACACCGCTCCGCGCCGCGACCGGCACATCCGCACGGAGGCTGCGATGATTTATTTCGGCCGAGGCAAGGACCGAGAGCCGGGTCAACGCTTCCATCACGGGCTATCTGCCGCGGCCGCATTCCGCCCGCGCGGCTGCTGCCGTCTGCCCCTGCGAGGGCGATCGGACCGGCATTGTTGTTTCGTGCGCGCCCGCGATCCGTACTAACTCAGCCGCCCGCCCGGCCGGCCAATGTGGCCGCTGCGCAGCGCGCCCGTGGGCCGCGATCGGCCGGCCCGCCGCGCGCCGTCCTTGGCGAAGGTCGCCGCTGCGGAGCGCCGAGCTGGTTCCTGTTACGCGCGCAGTTATATCTCGACATCTTCTCGGAATTATGAAATAAGCGGATATCGAATTTCAGCGGACGTTTGCGGCGATTAGCACTTTTTTCGCGCACTTTCGGCGTCGCCCGCGGCCGCTTTCGGTCGTCAAAATTGACCGGGGAGTAAAAAATTCGCGTTCTCGGTGCGATGGTTTAGTAACACAAAAACCCACCTGCGGATTGACAAGTTTTCGGGAGAGGAGAACGAGTTTGTTTTCTAGATTGACGATTGATTTTTATTTTATTTGGTTTAGGATATCAAACAGTTTATAAGCAACAAATTAAACAAAAATATTAAAAAATACAATCAAGCCAATTAGGTACGTGATTCTACTATAAATTGGCTGTTAACTATTATCTAATTATGTAATAGTTATGTGTTAACATAAATAGCTTTCAAATTGGTATACGTCTTTCGAAAGAAAATTTTATGCTTTTCGCTTTATTTATTATTTTACTTCATTATAGGCCTTCAAAATGAAATGTCATGTAGACAGAGTGAGCACTTTAGATACCTCTTTCTGTTCGAATGACGAATTCTTCTAGTCAAGACCAGTTAATTTTTATTGCATATCGCATCGTTCGGAGGTATCGAAAAACTTCTAGAACGTTGGCAAGAAACGTTATAAATAACAGAGGCGAATACATTATTGTTGTATTCTTTTGTCCTCTTCATATTCAAAAGCGGAGACAGCTTGTCACCCAATAATAATAATAATAATAATAATAATAATAATAATAATAACAATAACAATAACAATAATAATAATAATAATAATACCATTTATTCAAACATTAACATTTAAGATTTTCTTGTGATAAGTTAGGCTGCCACACCATGGCAGTTCCGTCTGTATGCCTTTTGGCAAAGGCCTCCTCCAATTTCCTCCATTCCTCCCTATCTTTTGCTATTCTGGTCCATGCGCCACCTGCTGTAGTCTTGATCTTATCCACCCATCTTCTAGAGGGCCTGCTTCGTTTCCTTTTCTTGTCTCTTGTGAACCAATACATTATTGTTTTTGACCATTTCTCTCTTCCCCTGATTGTATGTCCAGTCCATTTCCATTTAAGCCCTCTGATCGATACTATAACATTCTTTGTTTTTGTTTGTTCTTTGATTATTGATTTCCTTATTCTACCTGGTTTTTTTCCCCCCCAAAATACTTCTCTCCATAGCATTTTGGCAGGATTCTAGCTTTCTTTCATTGGCTTTAGTGATCGCCCAGGTTTGACAGCCGTAAGTTAGGACAGGCAGAATGCAGGTATCGAAGAGTTTCCTTTTGATATCTATGCTCATGTCAATAACAGAGGTTCTTCATGATTTCCTTTAGACTCCAATATTGCTTCCACGCATTTCCTATTCGTCTATTTCCTTTGTAGTTATGTCGTTTGGTGAAATTATTTGATCTAAGTACACATATTCATCTACATAGTCAATGACGTTGTTATTGACGCAGATCGCTTCATGCTTACCATTCGTCATGGCTTTTTTTTGTGCGTTCATAATTAATCCCACTTTACGACTCGCTTTATCCAAGTCACTGAGCATCGTCTGCAGCTCGTCTTTCGATTGCGAGAAGATTATCAGCAAATCTTAAGTGTTACAGATTTTCCCCATTGATTAACAATCCACAGTTATCCCAGTTCAATTTACGAAAGACCTCTTCCAGAATGGCTGTGAATAGTTTTGGTGACACTGGATCGGCCTGGCACCCAATAATAGAAAAACCAAATTTTAACACAGGTATAAATGGTATTTTCTCTTTAAAGTACACTGAAATGTTGCATACAGTGATGAACCATAATCTGAAATTCTAATGTGAAAAAAAATATATATAATTTGTTTTCTTATTACTTCTTAATTATTTATTCATCTCCCATATATTTATTTTTATTTTGTTATCGTCTATACTTCGATTTTTAATTTTCACCATGTTGGTACTTTCAATAAGTTAGTGGGGATAACAAAGTTTCGTGCTTGTTAATTATAATATTATAATAATTGTGATAGAAATATTAATTACGAGATTTATTTTTTCATTCGTTTTTTTTTTTCAAAATATGTGCTTGCGTAAATGTCATGTCTCACTATTTCGTGTCATGTTCTCACCGCACGCCCCTGTCAATATAATAATAGTATTCTATTTTGGATAATCAGCCCTGATGATGAACCCTGCAATGGGATCCGAAACGTCGGCCGCAAAGGTCGTAATAACATGGCATACCCAGAATGTAGAATGCATACTCTAGACTGCAATTTTTTAGAGCTCTAACTTAGATAGAACCATTGTTATTATATAAAAGTAATAAACTGGACATTATTTACAATAATTAATAAAATATAAGCATTAATCGACAGGCCGCGGCCAAAAAATTGTTTTTAGTGCCCTAGGCGGAGCTATTTTCATAAATATATATTTTTACGAATAATATGTTTTTTATACGTATAAAGTATATTTCATTATCTAGAATTTTTACTAAGGAAATCAAGAAATATTCAATATTAATAAAGTTATAATGTTTTAAATTTGCAATTCTTAGTAAACATTCTAGATAATGAAGTATACTTTATACGTATAAAAAAACATATTATGAGTACATATAAATATTCATAAAAAATTAGCGCCGCCTAGAACACTAAGAACGATTTTTTGGCCGCGGCCTGTCGATTAATGCTTATATTTTATTAATTATTATAAATAATGTTCAGCTTATTACTTTTATATGATAACAAAGGTTCTATCTAATTGTCCTATTGTCCTAAAAAAACTGCAGCCTATACATTCTGATATAAATGAATAATAAAAACCCACATTTTCGTAAAAAAAAACGCCGAAATATGCATTTGCAGTGAATGTGCCGCCTTAAAGCAGACACAAAGCGGGCATAAATTACAAAATTAAATACAGGGTAATTTTTTAAAAATTTGTTTTTGTTTTATCGGCAGCCTGCGATCCAAACATCTGAATGGATTTATTCCGAGAGGCCGGTGGCCGTTGCAAAATGGCCGGTTTCTTGTGACATTAGCTCCATTCATCCGTCGCGCATATTGAATACGAAATTTTTGCGGAACGCTCCGATGGCAAAATAAATCACACGAACACCCGGTGTTTTTTTATGGAATATTAACTGCGGTAAAAATGCACACATGCTTTGTATTTATTTGCCCATCTAACGTTGCACGCGCACGTCGCGCCAGCGTGACATGTTCATGGAAACTGCCGGTTAAATGCTTAATTCGCTAATGTAATCAATAATCACTTTAGATGCGATTGACTTGGTTTGTATGTTTGTATGGTTAAGGACACTCGGTCTTCGTTCGTTATTCGGTTCTTATGTTTAAAATTAGCTGTAAGCCGTCAAAAATGACGATAAGTATGCAAAACTTGGTTAAGATCTGTGATATAATAAACTGTAGATGTGTTTCTAGCGTGAAATCTTGTCAACTCAAAAGTAAGGTAATTGCCTTACCTGCATTCGATATCGAACGAATCTTCATTTGTGATCGGGCGCGACGTTACGCCGAAAAAAAGTCCCGGGGAAAAAGGAACGGAGTATCGTACACTATTGTAAGAATAAGTTTGTTATTTTAGTCACCTTGACTTAAAATTACCTGATTTTTCTGTCTAAACGCAGAGCGTTTGTGAAATAAGTGTGCCGTGATTTGTTAACTCTTTCAATGCAGTATTTGCTACATATTAAAGCTGGCTGGTATGGGAATAACGTGTCTGTATTATAATACGTCAATGTTTTAAACGGTGTAGATTTATATAGAAAATGTATCATGGTAGAGGGTGGTGTAAAGAAGGAGGGTGAAATTTCTTCTATGTTAAAAAAAAAAATTCTTTTATATTTAAATTGTTATTTTTTTATTATTCTGTACTACTTACGCCTTTCATGTGAACCCTTTTAATTCAATTAAATATTTTTGTCGCGTAATTATACGTTCGAAACCCCGAAATTCTGCGGAAGATCTGCGATGTCGAAGATGTCGTGCGACCACGACACGTGGACACCGCGATCACGTGGACAGAGCAAAGTCGACAAGTGTGGTAAGAATAGCGAAGAACGAGATACTTGCAGGCAGTAGAATTCCAGGAAGACCACCAAAACGCTGGAGGGACAGCTAGTCATCCATATCCCAGAAGCAGGAGAGTCTTAACTCAAGCAGAAGTAGAAGAACAACATAAAAAATCTGGAACAGCAAAGAGCACATGCTGATCTAATCTAATACTATTATTTAAACTACTGAGAGGATATCTCTGGACTTAATCTCTTTTCATGTTCTCTGCAGACGTACCCGACAAAATGTGCCCTTCCATATTCAGAGAAATAGAGTATCCCATACACAAAATACATTTTTATATCACGCATGCAAGGCTTTCAATAATTTGTATCGATATTGACCTCTTCAAACATTGGTCTTACTGAATTTAAAAGAATGCTTTAGATTACATGTATTAAATCGACTTTGACCAATCACTTACTTTATCTAATCTTCTCTTCCTCCACCTCTATCCTGACTCCTACCTTCTCATCCCTTTTCTCCCATTATTTAATTAATTTCTTGATATACTTTTTCTTTTTTCACATTCAATCACTTACCATTATTCAGTCTTAACATTGTTTGTTGCTCATTAATTAATTCAAAATAATTAAAATTTAATTTTAATAATTAAATTTAATTAACTTAAAAATATATTATCTAACTCTGTTCTTAACATCTGTGAACTTTTTAATGGTCTACGAAATAAACACTACGCTTTTACATTATGTGTTTAAAAAACTGTTAAGATTCCTTAACAAATAAATAAATAATATTTTTCTTACTATTTGTTTGTATCTCATTAAACAATCATAACGATTGATTAAAGAATCGATTTAATTTTGATCCAGGTAGTGAGATTGAGCGCGCCCGGCTATCTCGCGCAATCTAGATGCACACACACATCCGCATATCGAAGTGATGCAGTTGCCAACCTCTGGCGATGGCCAAACGCCTGGGTGCGGCCGCTTGGCAGGCAGGACGGCGTTAGAAATCGATTAGGTGTACTTTTGGAAAAAATGCCCAGTTAAGGTCAGCTGCACCGGCCGTTGCGCAATGGAAACGGAAATACCTTCTTAACACCTTCACCGCGGCCCTTGCCCGCCGCCCGGGGAATCCCGCGGATATTCGGCGAGCTCGACGGCGTCTCGGCGCCTCGATCCGGCGCGATGCGGGTGGGATCAGTTGCCTTGGTAGATTTACCATTCGTGACGCCTCCTCCTCACGTCGTCCCGCGTCACGCGAAAAAATAGAATCGTCTCTAGAATGTTCGTATTGTTTGTTACATCATCATGCACATACAGCAATGTACACACGCGATGCCCGGCTAGATTAAAGGTTCTAAGAGAAAATTTAAGTGTTTACTAGGGGTGTATTTTCACGGCGGATAAGTGGCAGAGGAAATTCAGGGAAGTTCTTGAATGTATGGTTCTATTTTATTTATGTATTTACGGTACATTGCTTTTTACAATTACAATAAAAAACGTAATACATATGGACGTTCCTTACGTAAACTCGGACATCTACCAAAAATACATTTTTACTTTTTTGTACCATTACATAGAAAGTACTATTTTTCGCAATACAAAATTAAAATAAATATGTTTCTCCTTTTTTCAGAGAAAAAACTGACACAAAAGTGGACAAACATGCTAATTTTGTATTTAAGATCAAGTTTCAAACAACGCTCCTGTCAAATTGCTTTTTTAGATGCTTAGTTTATGTAGCGATCGTCATTAAATCAGACAGTAGTCATAAAAATTGCTAGTAACAAATAAAAAAAATCATATCGGTAGAATAAAAAGAAAAAATTCAATATTTAAATAATTACAAAAACGCAAAAAAGTCTACCGAATCATATGCAACAATATTAATAACGTTAGATTTATAAATGTGCTTAAAGACTTGCTTTCAAAAATTCTACAATACTATGTTACACATTTGTAACATTATTTAGGTTCTAAAAATTATTTCTATACATATAATAAAATCTGAACCTTTTCGATATATCGCTACTCGTATCATTCACCATTATTCTTAGGCCTTTATTTATTTTCCAATGTTTATTTAGATACATATATTGTATTACATTTAAACATTTGTATATAGGCATCAGTCACTAAAAATTTTCATAACAAACATTTTGCCCTGTAATTTAGATCTTTGGTAAGCTGTCGAAGATTTTGAGTCCTTTTTACATTAAGTAATTTTTTGGAGTATTTTTGTTTTTCTTCTGTAGTCTTATACTGTCGCCACTTCCTGTATTAAATAGCTGAAAATCCTTATTTTCCATTCGGTTATTAAATTTTTTATGTTCTGTACTTATGCTAAACTAAATAAAATGAAATGAAATTACGGTATTAAACGTGTCTTATTTTAAACATATTTGTACATTCACTGATTCTAATTAAGTACATTTAACATTTTTGTTATTTTTTTTCTTCTATTGCATTTCAATATAATAAATACTTAGCGATATCGGCAATTGACTGTGGTTTGTTTTGCGCCACTAGCAAACGTAATAATAATTGTGTTGTTAGTCTTGATTTATTTGTGTTCCGTCTCTTCTCATTCTCTCGGACTTCTACCGCGTACTTCCTTCGATCGGATGAATTACAGGCCCGGATCCGCCCATAATCTTCTACCAGAAATACTTGGATACTGTTTCCAAACCAACTTACGTTGAATATGATTTAATTGCTATTTTACCGTAATTTTCATACCCGTTGTGGACAGAATAAAAAATGACATTTTGGGAACTATTTCGTAATTATTTATATCATCATTTTAATTCACGCAGTGTCTTTGATTTTCTGGATCGTTTCCCAGTCCTTTGATTGCTTAAAATAGTTCTCCCCGACGACAAACGTATTTCCCGACAACATGCGTATTTCCCAATAAATATGTAATGTATGGAGCGGGCGCGTGGCGTACATTTAAATATGCTGTATATAATTATATTATTGTCTCGACACAGATTTCTTCTAGTGAAAGAGAGAGAGAGGCATGTTACAACAATAAAATAAAATCACAAACTAAATTTCTTTCTGAGAATGTTTTCATTGCAAGCGCTTCCATCTTTAGACCAATTATATAAATATTTTTTGTGATAAACGGCCGTTTTCTGAAAAACAACCACATTGTTATTTTTGTGATGATACATGATGCTAAAAAGACAAGACGGAGATTTATGACAGTCCTTATTACTGATTCGCTGATTACTACCCCAACCCTCAAAAATAGACGGGACGGATTTATTTACGCCCGTGTAATTACTTAATTAATTAACATTTACGACTTTTGCAATTTTAGATGAGACGTTTGGAAAATGTTCGTGAATCTACATGGTATAATTAGTGTGATATGGTGAATGAGTGAAATTTGAAGTAAAGGGGATTCATAAATTATTTTCATCCTGTGTTTTTACTGAGTCACCCAACAGTTGTGCATGAATGACATAATGTGCAGAGAAAAAAAATTCGCAGAAAACACTAATCACATTTCCTAACACTTCACCACTTCTATCAGTACATCCAAAGAAGCCCTCCCCGGTCGGGGTCCTCGACTACTTTTCTTAAAACTGCCTAGTGATAAAATAACAATAATACATAATTTATTTTATCCTTTTAAAACTGTCAGTTTTTTACTTACTTGAGAACAGAACAGAGTGTCAGCTGTTTTACATGTTATTAATGTATATGTATAACAGCTGTTATACATATATGATACATGTGTCTGGGACATATGTATCATATATGTATAACAGCACATGTATCATATATACACTCGAGGAAAATATTGAAAATTAAAAAAATCACACGCATTATATTTTTCGAATCAACAGCAGAAATATTTTCGACATACCTACTCAAACGTTTTATATTTATTCTGTACAGCGCCCGCCGAAAGGACCTTACGGTGCCCTTTATTGGGTCCTTCGGTGTTCACCCTAAATATTTTAATAACCATATCCACGTGTCATCCTCGTCCCCACGCTAGAGACGTGCAGTGACACAGTTGACACGTGCGAGGTGGTAATTACTTTCAACCTATTTTTGTGGCATTGTACTATTTCATCGACCTTAGCCCTGTTTCATTCAATGGATGCTATTCTATTAATAAGGTCGTTGTAAAGAAAACATTTTTTGTACACAATGTATTATGGTCATTAACTATGTTTTCAGCTTTTTCATAATGAATTTATCGTTGTAAGTAATCAAGAAATCCACAATGCAATTTTATATTACGCTTCTAAATTATATTTATTTCACAAATAAAAAGCCCGGTGATTGAAAACCATTCGAGAATTAATATTTTACGAAACGTTTTTTATATATAAAAAATTAATTAAAATTCGATGGGAAAATTAATTTTCTTTGTTTGACGCGATAACCGTACACTTCCACGGACTGGTGTCAGTCAATACATTGTTTGTTTTACATTGCTGTGTGACACATTCAGATGGAAGTACATGACTACAAATATTAGAGGATGGCCTTGTTAAAAGCCTCGAAACCCGTAGAGCCTGCATGTGTGGATGTATGCATGTAGCCGAAGCAAAAGTGATGTGCCAGGATAGAATAATATAGAATAAGAATAATTCCATCCTCTGCCTACCCCTGCGGAGGAACGGCGTGATGGTTGGTTGGTTAGTTTTTACATTGCTATGTGACATATTCAGATAGAAGTAAGGAAATTATTACAATATGCATTACTTTTATTTATATATTTAATAGAAATAAACTTTGCTTTCACCACTTTTTTATTGAAAATATCAACGTGTTTCAGAGCCCATGGCCCCTTCGTCAGGATACAATTGTATCCTAACAAAATTAAATTTAAAAATCAAAGTAATAGATAATCAGATATTAAAAAGTAATATGTGGAAAATGAATAATAATAAAGTACCTACTTAACATGCAAATAAATTTAAAAGATAACTATTTGTAAAAAGGACCTGATTATTTATAATATTCAACTATTAACACTTTTTCGTATTTCCAAAATTTCTAATTTATCAAACTGTGATTCTGTATAATTTGTAAACCCTTATTAATGTCAAAAGAGTGATCCGTAGCCAAAAGATGGTTAGAAAATTCAGAATAATGATTACTATTTATGACATGAGGTCATGATGGCTTGAATATTTTCGGCTCATAATCAAGGCAGAAATATAGTCCTACGAGGTTATTAATGTTTTCCAAATAACCCTGTGTGTACATCCACATCACTAGCAAATTCGCCTTATAATTTCTTCGTAAGTGTCCACGCTTTCGTTCCATAAAATAATACCGTGAAATAGTAACTCACCTTATTACGCTTTACAAATTTCTAATTATTCTTTGATTGATAAACTGATTGATTGCGATTATTATTGAAGTCAGTCGTCGCAACTGACGTCCCAGCAGACATTGCGGTTATCCTAATCTGTCACGCCGTTCACAAATCTACGGCAGGTCCACATACTGTTGCGGCGGTGTCCGTAAATTTCGCAACCACGTCAGCGACTCGAACGTTATGTCGACGATGTTTGTGCTTACGCCTTCACTTGTAATTAATCAGACAGACGCAGGCGCCTTCCTTGCGGTGGCTTTCAGGCTTGCTGGGTATCTGGCGTCATCTCGCCGTGTGCGTGTGGGGAGTACAGCACTACTGCATTGTTATTGACGAATAAACACACATTTAATATTGATTGTATTATTTGTATGTAGCTACTTATATTTTTTTTATTAATTAAACCTACGTGTTTCGGAAAACCTGTCCATCGTCAGGGTGTTTCACAAATGTGTTTTTTAAAACATCCTGATGATGGAAAGGTTTTTCCGTAACATGTAGATGTAAATAATAAAAAATATAGGTAGATACACACAAAAAATACGATCAACATTTAAAAATGTTAATCTACAATTTTGCTGAATAAATTGAAAAAACATATTTAACATATTGTGCTGATCTAGCATGATTAATTGAATTTAAAAAAGGGGTCGCTCAGGTGATTTGTGCATGTTGAGCGAATGAATGATGAAAGAATGGTAAGTAAGATATATAATGCAAGTGTTGACGGCGTCAGAAAGAGAGGGCGACCGCGGAAGACGTGGCATGACCAGATACTGGAAGATGGTCCCGTTAGAAGCCTCAACAACCGTCGATCTTGCATGCGAAGATGTATGAATGAATGTTGTTTGTCAGGGCAGAAGAGTATGCCGCTCTATCTTCTCTGCCTACACCCACGGGGAAACGGCGTGATAGTAAGTAAGTTGATATATTGAGGAAAGGTGGCATAATAGTCCGAGGTTTACGAGTGCTCAATTTGGCCAAGCATTGTTATACAGGTTTTCTCATGACTAGTAGCAAAAATTTTACAGGTGGATTCCTCCCTTGATAATGATTCGAAAATTTTGAAGCAACCACGACCTGAAGTTAATAGTTATGAAGTTATGCAATATCAAAGTTTGCATTTTTTTTCAATATATCTTATTTATTTTATGGCAAAAGAGTTGAACTATCATTACAGTTACTTATATCGCCTATGAAAAATTCATTCGCTTCAATACATCTCGAACAAAATTATAAAAACCTTGATAAAATGCATATTTTTAATTTTTGCATGGTTTTTATTGTTTTATTCGAATTGCATTAAAGCGAATAAATATTTCGTATAAGTAATACTGTAGTGATAGTTCAAATTTTTGCCATAAATAAGTCGGAAATATTGAGTGAAAAAATGCAAAAATATATTAAGTTACGAACAACGAAATTATTATTATTAGGATTAGATTTGGAAATTCTGATTTAATTTTGAGTACGCACGGTATGCACAACGGAAAATATTTGTCACCGCTGATTACGCCATTTGACATTTGTGAATTGCGAAAGTGCCAACATTCAACTTTGAGGTTAGTAGTATTCATGTTAGTGGGTTGTGTTGTAATTTTGGTGTTATATATGTATATGGATTGCAGCGCTGTATATTCTGCGTGCGAAAATCGTAACTGCAATATTGAATGATGATTTTATCCCAACAGTTGACTGTCTACTACACATTTATACTGCAGTAAAAATATTTATTTTTGCAAACGTAAATTCAATTGTAAACATGACGCATTTTTTAAATGTTGTTCCAAAACTCTTATTAATTAAAAACGTCTTGCAATCTATTCTTCTATACTAATAGATAAAGAGGTAAAGTTTGTGAGTTTGTAAGTTTGGATGTAGGAGGTAATCTTCGAAACTACTCGTCTAATTTTAAAAATTCTTTCACCAATATTTAAAATGGATTTTCAGGATGGTTGTAGGCTATATATTAACCAGTTAAAATAAATGGGATTTTCGTGGTTTTTCCTTTTTTATTTTTCCTATTTTACAACTAAAGTCGACGAAAAAATGGTCGAGCGATGCGTTTTTTACGAACGCTGACTTAACGGTAAGAGATATTTAAATATTTTCTATAGATAAGTTGTAGAACTCGAAAATTCGCGATGACATATACTTATATGTTAAGGTTAATACACAAATTGATAAATTATGATTAAATTTCACGGGTCTACACATCTAGTTTCTTTTGATTTTAACATTTGATTATAATATTGATTTTTTTTAATGATTTTAATCATATCGTCACTGTATATGTAATAAATTCTAGGTGACGTTTAGTACATTCTGAGATAAGTGAATAAAAACTGTTTTAAAAAATAATTGCGCAGATTAGATTTACAAAAAATATTTTAAATAATTACTAGGCAGACCTTCCAGATGAACGGCACTGTTTTTTTTAGTATATGTCCATTATTTATATGAGAAATTGACAAATTGATTCGTGTATCTCAGAATGTACTAAACGGACATAGTATTTATTATATATACAGCGACGATATACTATACATATTTCTAATATAAATAGCTTCGTCTCTGTGTGAGACTTATATAAATCATCTTAATTGAATAATAATCCCGCCGTGGACAAAACAAGTAAGTTTTAATAAAACTCGACTAACTTACCAAAATATAATTTTAAGAGTTTTCTATCAGCGATAGGTAAATATTTGGCCAATCTCTAAAATGTGTATATCCCTCCAGAACAATTTTACTACTGATAGGATTGTCACATATAATTATACACATAATTATTATATTAATTAATCATAAAATTACAAACGTCGCGATAAATTCACAGAAAATGCATTGCAGAGTTGATATATTAAACCGATGAAATCACTTGGTACGTAATTATGATTATATGTTTGGTCACATCTCGCGGATTATCTGCTGGACCAATGTTAAGTATCTTGGCGCCGTCCAAGAAACCATTAGCTGTGTTTTCTTTGTGTGAATTATTCTTCTCGGTACCCAACTGCCTTCTGAAACTTCATCAATATTAATTTTTATTCTCGAAACATAAATTATGCAACAGTTTCGACGTATTTATTATTTATTATTTTTCTCCGAAAACTTTAACGAGTTATCCGGTCTCTCGTTTATATGCGATTCGAAAAAAATGTTTTTTTTTTTCTTAATTTGAACCTTTTCGAACAATCTATATTCTTGAATATGCTAACAGGCTTGAGAGATCACATCCTTATATTTGTGCACGTATACAATGTTTATTGCATTAAAAAAAGGGTGAAGTAACCGTTCACCCAAATTTCATGTCTTGTTCGTATCTAGTAGCAAAAACTTCTGAGGAGTGTTCTTCATTCAATTCGAGTAGCTTGTTGGTCTTGTGGTTAGGACTCTCGCCTCGTGGTTGCGGGTTAGTCCTATTTTCATAGGAATAATTGGAATACGTGTCACATCAATATTCTGACAAGCATTTAGCTTAGTCAGAATATTGTTGTGACACGTATTCCATGTTCGCATCTCTATTAAAAAGAAAAAAAATTGAATAGAAAATACTCTTTACACAAGGAGGTAACCGACATCAAAGTGTGCACTTTTTTTTAATGTTTCTCGTCTGTCTTTTGTAAAACGTTGGAGTATCCAGAAAGTAACATATTACTCGCATATCGAATATTTATTAATAATTCATTTGCTTTGATACAAGTCAAATAAAATTATTAAAACGTTTCAAAAAAATCTTGTTCAAATTTCTTGACGAAGGACTTTTATCAATGCGAATGAATTTTTAATATTCGATATAAATTACATTCGTTATAATATAAAGGTTTTACTGAAAATAGATCAGTAATATTGAAAAAATATAAATATTTATGTCGTTTATCTCCTTAACTATTGACATTTCTCACCAAGTGTAAATAATGTTTTCTATTCAAAATTGAGTGAAGTATACTCCCCGACATTTTGCTACCATCTACGAGTCACTCTGTATAATATTTATTATACATAGATCATTTTACAAAATGCAGTTCAATTTTATTTATTATATGAACCTTTTATTTTTATATTAACGAATAGCCATTTCAAGAAGAGCCATTTAGTGAAAAAATAACTCGACATCTAAAGCTTTCACCATATTTTAATTTTAACAGGCTTAAGAAAATCACGTAGATATTTTGAGCTTATCGGGAATAAGTAGAATCCCGGCAAGAGAAGTTAGTGCCATGACCACCAGATTACGAAGGTTGCAACATTTTCATAAATTATAATTATACATTTTTCTACTGACAAGTAGGTATCTACTATCTACTGTCATCTGTCAGAAGGCAGTTATGCACCGTGTATCGAAGACATTTCGGGTCGATTGATAAGAAAAATCACCACCGCTAGGGCGGCGAAAACCATTATAGTTTGTCATCAGGTGGCACACGTATCGGGAATTGTTACGTTATAATTTACATTATTTTAAGAATTCGTCCTGTGAGAATGTTAATAATAATAATGGATAATTTATATAGCGCCATATTTGTAAAAAAAATATGTGTATTCAACGGCTATGTAAGTCCTACATTAATTAATATTTAAAATTGAAAAAAAAAATAGAGTTGCTCAATACGATTTTTTTTAAAGCAATAATATAACACAATTTGAATTCTACTCTTACTGCTACTTACTCTTTTAATATATTATTAACATTTTCTACACTTCAAAATAGATTTCACGAAATCCTGGCCGCACGGCGGTCACGGCGAGCCCAGAGCAAGTACCTACTGAATGCTCGCTACAACAAACACTCGCCCGCGCTAAATGTGGTGATTTCTATTTTTCCCTTTTCCTTCTCGGACCGCGTACACTCGCGTACCTGTCGATCGCCGCGCAGGGACCTGCCGTGGATAGAAAATAGAAAGTGATTCTAGAATCGTAATAATTATTACGATTATGTTAATTGCTGTGATTGGCGAGTCGGGAGCGCGGGCGCCCGGCGCGGCGACTAGCGCCGCCGTATTTTTAAACAACTCCCGTCTTACATCATTCGGAAACGCGCAAGACGCGGAGAATACTAATTTAGGCTTCTAATCCGCGACGATTCTCGCCCAGGAAATGTTCTCGCTTGGAAACGAGGAAACTGGCCGATTCGCGCGCGTTTTCTACTTTGCCTCCTGCTCCCCGGGCGATGTCTGCTGCGGCGCGGCGTTTCGGGCGATCGCTCGCCGCGTCCGTCGCCAAATTATTATTTATCACGGGATGACGGGCAAAATAGTGTGGACCCTGGGCCCGCCTTCGATCAAAGTGAATTTTGTATCGTTAAGAAGGTCTTTGAGTGCAGAATATAAAAAAAAACATGGCGCTATAGGTCGACCACAATCAAAAAACCATTCTCTAGCTTTGTCCGGGGTAAAGTTGCCTGGCAAGCCCGTATTACAAGCCTCAATATGATATTCCAAATAAATTTTTATTTTTTATTTTTTCAGTTGATTCAAGAACTTCTGTAATAATATATTTTTTTAAATAATTTGGAAATACAATGAATAAAAGACATTTCATTCGAATTTTTTTGACAGTTATACAGCACCCTGATGATGGAATGGTAATTTCTGAAACATGTTGGTGAAAAAAACTCACATAAAAGTAGATATATACAAATAAAATCATCAATATATTTTTTTATATATACTTTTTAGTTTAAAAAAGGTTACTTACATACTAGAAAAACTTCTTTTGTGTTCATTTTTTGCATCTTAACAAAACACATATTCTTTGCCCCCTTTCTTTTGAATGCGGTCTAGCTATATAGTCTTATAGTCTCCAATCGTTATCTGATCGGGGTAATCAGACATTGAAAATTATCTATTTCTGTAGATATTTTTGTCGCTACCTATTGAAATATATTCGATTTAAAGATAATTTTCTTCCCATTGACATAGACCGTTCATTGTGTGTTTGAAATATAAATAAATAAAACGAGTTTTTAGTGAATTATTATTTATTAAATTAAAATAATACAGTTTTTAGTTAGTTTATACATTATTCCTCATCATCTATAATGCCAGATAATGACTGAGGGAGGGTGGGGAGGTGCGCTGCTACCTGCTCAGGCGCATCCCTGCGCCACACAAGGACAGATTACGAATTTACGACGACAAAAATACAAAATATGATTTTATTTGATATTCTGATCAGAAAAGCTTATGAGGAGACAACTTAATAATTATCTTTCAGAAAAATACTTAATTAGGATTGATTGGGGTTGGGTTCTCGTAGTATTTTATTAAAAAAAAAACGATTTCATATTAAATTATATTCGTGTTTTAAATTAGGGAGATATGTACAAAATATACAATTTTAATTAAAAAATTATTCTACATCCTCATCATACGTAAACGTTCATTTTTTAACAGCATAAACAGTTATTTTCTCTTAATCTTCATTATCTTTAGAGCGGGGTCACCACGCCTACCTGAAAAGAATACGTTCGATTTAACAAACATATCTTCACTTATCTGCGTTAATCAAATCGGTATAGTATCACGAAAGATTTCCGTGTTTATATTAATTATTTAGGGCTAAAAACAGTATCTTCTGAGAGGTATATTTAAAAATGGACAACGAATTGCGACTTGTCGCCATATAAACTTATGGCCTGCTCGAAAAGTGCTAACCAACGACGTCACTCATCTTGATTGGACAGCGGGCCCAAAACGCCCATCATTTTTAAAATTTTATTTATCTTGTGTGGAAAATCTTTGGTCGATAGAGTGAGGAATGAAAAAATTAAAACTGAATGTAATGCCGGTTGTGTAGCGTGGAAGACAGAATAAAGAAAATATCGCTGAGATGGTTTGGTCACGTGGAACGTGTGAGCGAGGAAAGGATGGTTAAGAAAACATGTGAGGCGGGCATTGGAGACGCAGGAATAGACGGCATCCGCGAAAGACCTGGCACGATCAGATACTACAAATATTGGAGGATTGCTCTGTCAAAAACCTCAACGACCGTAGAACATGCATGAATGTAGCCGAAGAAAAATGGTATGTCAAGATAGAAGAATATGGCGATCTATCCTCTCTGTCTATCCCTGCGGAGAATCAGCGTGTTGGTTAGTTAGTTAGTTTATAAGCAACTTTTTTATACAGGATGTTTCGTAGCTAAAAGTAAACACAAAATACGTTTTACACTTTTGTGAATTATTGACAGTTGCGGAGATAAGCGACATAAAAATTTGCATTTTTTAAAAATATTTCCAATCTATTTTCTGTAAAATGTAGAAATATTACTACAATAATTAATATTGAATATTAAAAATTCATTCTCCTTAATACAAATCAAAAAATTTTAAGCTAGTGAATTTTTAATACTTGAAATGATACTAATTTTTTTCATGATAGTCTAACGTTATTCAAAAGATAAGCCAGAAAAATTTTAAAAAAATGCAAAGTTTGATGTAGCTTATTTCCCTATCTGTTGACATTTCACCCAAAGTGTAAAAAATATTTTCTATTCAAAATTAAATGAAGAAGACTGCCCCGCAGTTTTTGCTTCGTTACTAGGTAGCTGTAGGTATGACCGACCGGCTTCGAAAACAATCATTTCCTTAATCATGGTGATGAAAATATTATTTACAAAATTCTTTTTTTTTGCTTATCCGGTTATTGAACATTAGCTGTCATGCTGGCAATCATTACCTTGCTTGTCTTATTTTTTTCAGCCAGGATATCCTTCGCTTTCCAGGACCCTTTCTGCTCGCAATTTCGTCCTGAATGATGAGATGCATGATCTGCAATTATTCTGAAGGTCTCGTGAAACTGCTGAAATAATGCAATTCAGGGTTTTTATTGATTTAAGGATTTCTTTTTCCTTTCGTATCCGGATCATTATTAATTAAAAAATTTAACGATAATTTACAAAATATAAACCTGTCGTAAACCCGTAAAAATTCACGGGACATAATGAAAATCAATAACTACCTTTTCTGCGCGCTGATTGACGTGTCACACTCGGGCGCCCGGGCCTTGTTAGCGACTTAGTCATCATCAGTGTTGTTGTTGTAATTCCAGCGAGTTTCGGACAGATTGACTTTCGAAATTAGGGTAGTTGGTTGTTCTAGAACCAGACCAAAAAACCTGAAAGCGTAGTATGTTTAAAGGCATGGGAAATTGACATAAGATATCGTTAAATATTGGAAATATTTTTAGGATAGAACTGGCGGTTTAATTTAATTTGTTGTTCATGAAATTTTGATTTCTTTTTCATGCTTTTTTATTTCTAACTTGTTAACAATTATCAAGACAAATATTATTAACTTGTAAAATAGATAAAACCATTTTTTTATCATTTTCCATTAAATGATTCTATAATGTACGAGTTTTCTTTTAATTATTTTTCGTTGTGCTTTATCAATTTAATTCATAGTAAAACTGCGGATTTATAATTAACAATAATTTTATACATACGATCTTTTGCTAGGCTCCGTATAAATCCAGGTAGTGATACAGTATGTCCGGTGAGTACCCGGTGACCGGTGTCGGATAAAATATGATCAATTTTATCGACAAAACTCCCCCTATATTTATGTAAAAAAAACCACTTTTTTCGGTAATTTTTTTTTAACAATTATTTATGGTATCTTTTCTTAAATTTTGGTGAAATACTCAACGTTATATTGATTGTTTTATCTTTCAAATGAGACCTCTTTGGTATCTATAGGACATATACACGGGTAGATATTAGTAAATTGACACACCATTTCCATTTCATTATGGTTGGAGAAAAATGCCATATTTTGTCGTTTTTCTCGATGAAATTGATCGTATTTTATGCTATTAAAGATACCGATCACCGGACACACTGTGTAAACAAAGTTTATTATAAATTTGATTTAATAACTACTACGTATGTTTTTGCGATAAATAATAATAAAAATTATTATTATAAATGTTACATAATCCTTATTCTCGGTCTCTCATTGAGACAGAACATTAATATCCAAAGCCTTTTAGATTTATGTTAAATTGTTTCAGTAAATAATACATGTCGTTTTATCTACCTCGCCCTGAACTTAGGTTCGCCTTATCCAGAATGCACGATCGGTATCCATATTCATGCGCGTATTGTATGTACATCGGGAATTATCAGTATCCATTTTTAATGCACACATATTGCGAATACCAGAATATTGCACCACCGCGCAATACAATTATATAACCAGAAATATTATTTCTAAGATTTTACAGCATCATCCTTCGCAGAATTTAAGCATTGTGAAGCTTTATTTAATCCTTAAATTAAACAGAACGTAGATATTTGAACACAATAAAAAAATATATTTTCACGTACATTTGCCCTTGCATTGTGTATGTGTATAATAATTTAAGCGAAAACATTGTGGTTATAGACATTTTTATAAAATGCATACATTACATACTTACCTTACAAAGAAATTTGGTTCTAGTTTTTACTACCCTAATTAATTTTTGACTAGCTGTAACCCGTCAAAAATCACGGTACTTTTACATGCCGGTTCCTAAAGAATAAGTATTTACGTATTTATAGCCGAGACCCGTGAAATAAGTAGTACTTAATATAATCAAAATATTTTAACATATTTTTATATTTCCGCTGCCAGCAGTTTTTTTTTAATAGAGATGCGAACACGGAATACGTGTCACATCAATGTTCTTAGTATTTTCTAATTAAGCTAAACGCTTGTGCTATGAAAATAGGAATAACTTGCTGGTCCGGAGTGAGATTCGAACCCGCGACCTTTGGACCACGAGGCGAGAGTCCTAACCACAGGACCGACAAGTTACTCATAATTTTATTATTGTTCTATTTAAACCCTGCCGATTGTGTTAGGCGGAACATGAAATGTTTCGCGTTTTTGCTAAGCCCTAGTATATATTTATAGTATCTTTTTGTCGGTCCACGGAGAGGCGGCGGTAGCAACTTGCGTTAATCGGCCGGTTCGGGTTTGCTGGCCCGGATTTCAAGCCCCTTCTCCGGCGGTTTAATTTGTTTTTTAAACATGAATTCGAACGAAATTACGGACGCTACACGAAGTTACGAACGGACAGGCAGACAGATGGACAGACAACGAAATTATTATGTTTGATGTATGTCGTGAAATACAAAGTTCATTGTAAAATTTTCATTACATATATAGCTTCTCTTCATACATTCCTTATAAACAACATGAAATAATAAGAAATATGAAGAAAAAAATAATTGTAGAAAAATTAATAATTTAAACATCCAAGACCAATTTTGAATTTGTGTCTGCAAAGAATGCGAATTTATTTTTAATTATAACTGAAATTGATGTAAAACCAGTTTATTATTATTAATTATGTATGATTCATGTAACGTCCGTTCCATCAGGACGTATGAACACTATTTAATTTAAATAAATAATAAGCAAATCTTACCACAAAGTTAGCACTATAAAAATCAAAAACAATATTTATTTTATTTGTCCTGTGCAATGAAGGTTCTAAGAAACTATATTGGCATAGTAGCATATTCACTTTGTTGCGAAATACCTTATTTATTTTCCAAACAAAATTTATATACTAATAAAAATAATAAATAATATGAATGATATAAAATAATGAGAAATATTCAAATCGTTCAGGTATTCAAGGAGTAGTATTTTTGTTTTCATATGAAAACGGTGTACACGGGCGTGCGTAGTTGTTACATTTGGGTTGATAGCACCGCGTGGCAAAGATGATTGATTACCTCGTGTCATCTGTATGAAATGTGCATCGGCGAAATGTGAAATCAGATAACGAGAATGTCCGTCCAATTAGCGGGTTTCACCGCAATATTTGCTCGGACATGAGAGTTGAAAATTGAACACCGGGGGACAGTTCGGAGATGATGTTCGTGTAACTGGCAGCCGAGCTGTGATGTGCGATTACGTCGTAATTGTCTGATCTCGACACAATTCAGTTATTTGGTTATTTAAGGGTGGGTAAACACCACCCTGCGATTCTGAAATTTAGGTTGATTTTTTAAAAGAAGGTGATTTTTTTTATTTGCACTTCTTAAGGTACATTGTAAACTATTTTTTTTTTATATAATTATATAACTACCTGTTAGCTGTAAAAATGGCGGAACATTGATCTTTGCTAACCCCTGGTATATATTTATAGTATCTTTTTGGCGGTCCGCGGAGAGGCAGCGGCATCAACATTGCTATCGTTGGCGCCTCCGTGTTTGCTGGCCCGGGGGTTCAAACCCCATCTCCGGCCGTTTAATTTGTTTTTTAGCCGTGAATTCGAACGAAATTACGGACGTTATACGAAGTTACGGGGCAGACAGACAGACGGACATGCAACGAAATTATTATGTTTGACTATTTTTAATAAATATAAACTATTATTTTTAATTAAATAATTAAGGTACATATTAAACCATTATTGTGAAAAAAATATTTCCGGGACTTGTCCATTACCATGGAGCTCCTCCGCCACGACTGAGTTGCATCAGTCCCCGGTGAACGTTGGTCAGATACCTAAAAGAAGGTCATATTTTTTATTTTTTTATTTAATTTATGGTACAAATACAGTTCTTATATATAACATATCAGCTTAAACATTTTTTAAATACTTAGTAGTCATGTAGACCTCATCAGTGAAGAGAAGCTCTTGAGTCTGATGAGGGAGCCACAGTTCTTATTCCTTGTTATAATATATAGGTACATAGTATGTACAAGTTATTTATTAATACAGTAAAAAGGTAAATTGATAATGAAAGTATAGGAGTTATTTTGAAAAAATCTATAAGTTTAAATGATTTATGAATTTAAGTTTGATTTAAGAAAATTTTAATTTTTTTGATTTGCTCTGAGAGGTTACTGATGCATCGTATCTCGACATGTAAGTTATTATAGTAATTAATGGCTTTATAAATATAGTGATGCTGCATTTGGGTTGTTTTACATTTAGGCATTATGAATTGGTTTCCAGTTCTCATAAGTTTGAAATATTCCTGGTTTTCTGTAAGGTTTTTTTTTACATATTTTTAATATGGAAATTTGCTTGAAAATATCATCTACGCTTACTTATTTAGAAATGAAATATCTCAAATGTAATATAATCCGAAAATGTGCTGCAAATTTATTAGTTTAAGTTAGTAAAAAAATGAATTTTGCAGGTTCGATAGTATACGTCCCGGGGACCGTCGATAAAACAGTAAATCTGTAAATGTAATGTTTTCTCAAATTTGATGACTCAATTCTTCCCATTACTTTTATGGCATAAAAATGTTGTATCTTTGCAAAATACATCTTCGATGATTCGCAGAAAGCGAGTGTAGAAATCGCCAGATGCGTCAAGGTGAGGTCAATTAATATAAAAGTTTCCACGCGTGATAATTGAATTTCTATTGGAAATCCTTTCCAGTTCTTTTTCCGAGAATTTCCCATTGCTACGAATCGCTGACAACAGTGCCACACCGCCAGCAATCGTGTCAACACGACCATTTAACCTACAAGACGATCCCGTTCTTGTTAATAATAATACCTAGCCGGCAAGGCGAAGAGCATATTTACCAATAACTTGTCCCGTAAAGAATGGGCCGACACTTCACAACACTGCGGGCCGTACATCCCGAGCTTCACTGAGCCAATCCAAACGCACCATTCTATGTGAAAATATTGTTTGCTGTTCGTTTGTAATTTCTTCTCATGTTTTTCGGTGACCCAAAAATCTAATTCGCATTTTGCTTTAGAAATGTCAGTTGTGTATAGTGTTAATTGCTGTCGATAAAATACTACAATTAATTGTAATTCTAAGAAGAAAAAGTTGTCAAATTTTATTTTTGTCTCTTCATATATTTATTTATTTGTTCACGCCCATTTTAGGCTTTGACATATACAATTTTGTAATATACAAATATTTAGATAAAAACAACTATAAGCAGTACCTACATACAAGATATAAAAATATAAAGTCATATATAAAAATATTACATAACATTAAAGAAGTATATAGAACAATATCAGGTGTGAACAGTTAAATATATAAAATATAAAAATATTAAGTACGTGTATAAGTAGTAAAAGGTATAAGCAGTAAAATGTGAGTATAGTAATAGTGGAAGTGTTAGTATTGAAATAATATCGTCTCTTTAAATGTTATCTTTATTTTCACTAGATTTTCATTGAAAATGTCAACCATATAACCATATTCATTACCAGTCTTTAATGTTGTAAATATAAAAGGAAATGTCTGTCTGTCGAACTCATTTTGATGCGATATTCTGCAGCCTGTTATACATTTATAAGTAGTAAAAGGTATAAGCAGTAAAATTTGTGTATAGTGATAGTAGTAGTTAGTATTGAAATAATATCATCTCTTTAAGTGTTATCTTTATATTCACTAGATTGTCGTTGAAAATGTCAACCATATAACCATATTCATTACCAGTCTTTAATGTTGTAAATATAAAAGGCAATGTCTGTTTGTCGAACTCATTTTGATGCGATTTTCTGCAGCCTGTTATACATTTATCTAAGAATGTTTGACGCCTATATGTGGTCATTTATCATACTATTATATAAAATTTGTTATAGTGTTGAACAAGTCGTGAAAAAATTATGTTGCAACGTGCGATACATAAAATTCGATATGGCCGCTGAACTTGTAGGAGATATGTCGAAGCAAGGATTTGATGACTACAAAAAAGCTCCTAAGATAATGTATCCCAAGTCAACAGATAACACATCATTTTAAATAAACTAAACCTTGAAAATGAACAATTATTTTATGAATTTAATGTTTTTGTTTACTCTGATGAAGAAAAAGGTATTTTTCCTGAAAATGTTTCGTTTTAACCCATGTGGTTAAATGCAAAGTCAATTGTATAATTTTATTGAAATATGTCTGACCACAATGTTTTTGCAATAAATACAAAAAAATAATTACATAAATATTTCCAAGATTACTTTGTGACAACATTATGTAGAGTGTCTCGTAGATAGTAGCAAAAACGTCGGTAGAGCCTTTTTGAGTGAAATGTCAACAGTTTGAAAAAAAAGCAACATTAAAATTTGCACTTTTTCTCAATACTTCTGTAAATTGTTGGAATATCGTGAAAGTAATTTATGTGGGATATTAAAAATTATAATAATTAAAACTTAAATTAATTTTATTTGATTTTCATCAAAGCAAATGATTTTTTAATAATCAATATAAATTATTTTAATGATGGCTATGCGATATTTTGTATATTATTAATAATAATATTAAACGTTTTGTTTACACCACTATTTTCAACATTGGTTCCGAAACATGTCGATTTATCAATTAAAAACCAAGGGTTTTCTTTTTATTAACATTTAAAATATCAATTTATTCAATTCAGCATCGTTGCACGTGTCTCTGCACTGTCGATCGGGTTATAACGTAACTCCAACACCACCGTCAGCAGAATTTGTTTCGAAAAGACGCTTTTAAACTTACTGGCAGTTAAAATATTGTAATTGATTACTCGCAATGGAACAATCGCACCTTAATATCTAATTCAAACGTGCAAGCTAACTTGCTAAACGATATGCGCATAACATATGTGTCTCACCCACCGCCGCAGAGTCGCGCCGCTGAATTCAAATCCTGCCCAGAGACGAGAACACCATTCACCTCCAGTCTGTCCGAGTACTCTTGGCTGGGGTCCAATCGTCCCAGCCGAGCTTTTAACTTCGTGAATATATCCATTTGTTTAGATTTTTTCTGACCTACATCATCATAATATATGTACTTCGCTGCGAGGGAAATCCGGCACCAGCCTTAGGCTATGGCACTATTATTGCCGGTTTTATGATTACCCTGAGAGTTTCACCAAAGGGTGATGATACGCTCAGATCAATCTCCTCGGACCCAAAGAATAATCAAAATCCATCCTTTAATTCATCTTTAACCTTTTAAATGCCAGAGATTTAAAAAAATATTACCACACAGATCAGTAACAGGTTTCAGTACAACATTATAATGTTTAACCGTCTATAAAGTGCTGAGAATTATCGTCCACAAACTGCAGATTGATTTTAAATATACGACATTGAAAATCGGGTTTAATCCTGTCTCTGCAAGGTCGAAAAGTGCGTGTAATCATACACATGGTTTGGCGCGAAAGCACGCTTATGGCATTTAAAATATTTATATACAGTTCTCAAAATATTTCAAATTTGGGTTTCAACATACTACTAATAACACCTTGATGGTTACCTTAACTAATTTGTAAAAGGACACAGTGCTAAACATTGATCTGACAGATTTTTTTTTCAATTGTCAATCTACGTCTCCTATAGGCGACACTGGGTCCGAAGAGGTTTTATACACGTGTGATATTTATTTATTATTTTTTTGATTAATTTGTAGCTATGATGTTATCACATTTAAACATTCCATTATTCCCCCCATAAAATGAGCCAATAGCTGGATTTTAAGTGAGGAGTATTTACAAGCCAAATTGAAAGAAAAAGTTTTTTACTAAACGGAAACCATTAGAAACAAGTAGACAACGTTACAATACAATGTTGTCCAAATTCAAGGATTTGACTTTCTTCTTAAACTGCTCGTATTCCGAAATGTTTTATTCCTGAAATTTGTTTTGTGACAGCAATTTATTGATTGTATCATTTAACTTCCAATTATGTACAATGATATTGTGCCATAGTGGTTCATAAAATTGGTATTTTTATTTGCCCCTTTGTTCTATATCTAGTCTTATAGTCTAAGGGGTGGTATTTAGTTATGAAATAATCTTAATAGGTTTGTCAAAAGGTGTAATTTTTGTATAATCTTGTAAGAGATGGTACTTTAAAATCTAATATTTCATATAGTTTTTTAAGAATGGTTTAAGTGATTATTTTTTTACTATAATTAATGGCTGTACGGTGGACTTGTAAGCCCCTCCCCAACCAATAATATCGTACGTTAAAAGGGAATTCACGAAATATGAACTACGAGTATACTTAAATAAAATATCTAATACGCAACACATTTGTCTCCGACAGTAACTTTATTTTTAGCGGTGAAAATAATAAAAAAAAATGTGAGAGTATATTAGCGTAGGTTTAACACGCAGAAATTTTTATATTTATAGAATAATGTTTACTCAGCGGGTATAATACCCCAGTATAATTTGTCAAGAAATCTTAGTAAGAAATATAACATTTTTATACTTAAGGATTTATAGTGTCACTACTCTGAATTTCTAAGGAATCTACAAAACCTATAACTTATTGGAAATAAGCTTTTAAAACAAGCGCCATATCAATTTTTCTTTTATATACTTGTATAAATAAATATTTTATATTTAAATATGGATGTTGCTGTGTTCGCTGCTAAATAGTGGACATTGTTGCTTTTGCTATTTACATACATAATCATTGTCTAAAATCGACAACAACCCTCACCTTAGTATTTAGAAGCTGCCATTTTGTCACGTGACATATCCTTGAGGGTTGAATGATTAAAGTGGATATTGCTACTTTTGTTTTTAAAAGTGATTTGGAAACATGATTTTGGAAGGGATAGAGCTATATTTCGTATAAAATCTGGAATTTAGTACATTCTTAATTAGTAATCCTCGGTGACAGCATTAAAAACATTTTTAATGTTGTCATTTTTTTTGTTATTGCCGCCTTTGCTTTTATACCCCTCAAGTATAAGATTGTGCTATTTCTAACTCAGTTTTTTTGCCAATTTATACTCGGGTATAATACCCGATGAGTATACATATTCTCCAAAGAAAAGAAAAAAAATTCTGCGTGTTAAACCTACGCTGTTTTTCGTTAAGGTAAAAAATAGTTTTTATTTAGCCAAAATGGTTTTTACTAAGCCTCACATGCTTCCAAAGTTCGTCATTTTAATAAATTATTACACACGGAAAACTTTTAAAGTTTTTTGCTTGCCCTGCCGATATTATTCATCGTGCTTAAACTGATATGCATTTGCACGGATTGCATAATCGTATATAGAACGAATTTGAATACTGGTTTTAAAATTATGAATAAAACGGCTGGGAAAATACGCAATTCTTAAAATACGCTGAATGTGGATACTACCCAGACGTTATTCAGCCGGCTTCTGACGCTTCATTAAGCCATTAATTTGAGTTAGGCGCGGACGTCAATTCTCTCGAAATATTTAATCTAGAAATCACTACCTTGAGAAATTCCCACAAGATCTACAAACTTACAGTCAGTATGTTTTGTACCATGCGATGCAAATTGATATTTTTCTTTCGCTATCAAAACCAGTATTGTAATCCTCTCTTCTCTTTAAAATTATACCCATAGAGCTCGTTATATCTACTTGTTGACGTCCTGTGCGCGCGCACACTACTAGCGATTTTTGACATTTATTTATTTAGTTATTTATTAAGGAATCTTAACAGTTTTTAAACGTAATAATGAGTAACATAAACTTAACTTAAACATATGTATGAACATAGTGTATAATACGTATAGACCAATTAAAAAGATTCACAAACGTTAAGGAACAGTGAATTAAGAACAAAGTTTCTGCGAAAATAGAGATGAGGGAAAAGGAATGAGGAGGTACAGTTGCCGGCAAACTTCTTTAAGAATTTTGGCGTAGTGGGGGAATGCGCAGAAGACATAATTTGGGTCTCGTTGGTGGAATGGTACATGCGCAAACTTCCCCCTATTACGCCGTAAAATTTCAAGATGTTTGCCGGCTACTGTAGGAGTCAGAGTAGAGGTGGAGGAAGAGAAGTGTAGATGCAGTGACTGATTGTCCAAAGTCGATTTAGTAATGATGCTTTCAATCCGTAAGCCGTGTAATGCTACGGTGAAATAGTTGAGTGGTGCTAAAATAACGTACATAATGTAATCTATAGCATTCTTTTCAATGCGGTAAGACCAATTTTGAAGCGGTCAATGTCGATACAATCATCATTAAATGCCTAGCATGCGCGAAATAAAAATTTATTTAGGATGTTCTATTTCTCGGGATACGGAAGGGCACGTTCTGTCGTCACATTTGTCATCAAAATCGTTTTCATTTAATTTTTCGACATTATAGAGTTGGTAACGGTCTACGTCTACACTATCCACAATCCAAGAAATAGTGCTCCAGATACATCATCTACCCAATTTTCCATCTATCCTGTGGCGTATAAATGTTTTAGTAAGTAATTAAAAGTTGATCTGTCCACCGTTTTACAGAAGCTGTTATTAATATTTTTTTAAAAAATCAATCGTTGAACAACCTTATATGCATAACTATAAATTTTAGGATATTGTTGCTTGAATATTTTCGACGGCAGGCGACTTGTAAAATATTGTGGACTAGCTCTGTTACAAAGCTGATGATAATACAGCTAATTTTGTTTCTGTAAGGGACTGAGCTAATGTTGATTTATCGAAAACAATAGTTTTTTCGTCGGGATAATAAAAAAAAATTCTTCACATATTTCCGGTACAAATAAATATAATTAGAAACATTAGAAATAGAGCATTTTTATAATAAATAATAATATAAAAATGTTCTATTTCTAGTTATTTTAGTCTTTATTAAGCCAAAATTGTTTTTATTAAAACTGATTTTATTTCCGAAACTCGTCAAATATTGATATTGCATATTTCCATAACTATTAATATTACGTCATGGTTGCTCGAATATTTTCGACTCATTATCGAAACAGGAATCCACCTGTAAAGCTTTTGATACCAGCTATAAGACACCCATAAGACACCCTGCATTTAGTTAAATTTAATAAAATGTTAATAATAATTTTGATTAAAATGAAAGATGATAATCAATTTACACCAATTCATGGTAATTTAGAAAACTGATGTAATTGGTTCATTTTTTTCTTCTCATTTTATTGTTTAACTTGCTGCTAATAAACTGTTTGATTTGCTAAATAAAACAAAAGGAAAATATGTGCCAGAGGTTCAGAAGAATCCCGCGTGAACTATTGACCCGTTTGTCAGCCGGCTCGCTGAGCGCGCGGACGCCGCCGCAGCCGTGGTGTGTCGTTATTTGATGTGAACATGATGTCCAGCCCATTCAGCTTCCGTGTGCGAATACAGGCTCACACATCTCCTGAATAACAATCATCCTAACGCATCCAGAATATTATCAATAATCTGTCACTTGAATTTCACACCGGCAGTCGTACCAAACACACGCGGTCGTGGAATAATTAATTACGCAACAGCTTTAATGTTTGTTTGTTTATATCGATGAGAGGAAAACTCGCGGACTGCAAGAGAGTTTTCGAATTGTGTATGTCGCTGTTAGATAATACATTGTTGTGATATAAGTACTTCCCGGTCGTTTTTATTTTATTTTAATATTTTAAAAAGCATTTTAAAGATAAAACGAAATGTTAGAATAAAAAAAATGGTCGGAAAATCTCATACCATTACTCCTTACATGCACCCTAGAGATTTGACAGAGTATTACCAATTTGAAGATATAACGAAGCAATATGTTAGAACAAAAATAATCGATTTTTTTACATACACCCTAGAGATTTTACAGAACTTTTACAGAAAAATCAATTACAATATTCCACCACAAACAATGAGAGTTATTGATTCTAATATTACTACTAAAATTGTACTTGCGCTTTTTATTTTAACGGATATAAATATATGTATACTATGTTTATTTATATCCGTGTCCGTTTATACATAGAAAATTATTTTAAAACTTACTATATAGACCGGGAAATATGGTAAAAACATATTTCTAGATAAATGCCAATCTAAACTCAGCTTCAGACAATTGATTATAATTTATTTGGATATGAAGAGATAAATGGTAACCTGTAGCCACAACAAATAACAAAGCAACCTTTGCCAGAATCTTTGATTCAGCATCAGTAAATGCGCGGCGGACTGTCGAACGATGGCTTGTAATTGTATTTCGTCGTGCAAGTGTATAAACATTAATTGTAAAAATGTGAATAATTCAGAATATTTTTGAGTTTGTTTAAATCTTTCAGAACGGTAGTGCTGGATTTCTTGTCGAAGAGACATTCTCATGAAATATTTATTTAAGAACAATTTATGATTTTTTTATTAATAATTTCTACTTAAATTTTATTTGACAACTTAAAAAAAATCACACTTAAATATTCATTAAAATAGCTCAACGGCGTGTACTCAATCAATTTACTTGCTGCTGTAGAGGGAGGGGGTATAAAAAAAATTGGACCTGCAGGGTTTCTGGCAACATTTATATTGTTAATGTATAAGCTATTCTGAACTTGGATCAATTGCCAGAATGCGATCCTCATATTACATACCTATGCATACTCAAGTACCTTTGACGCCTGGACTAATAATGAATTTTTGGGCACGAAGCATAGATATATGTTTTTTTATTATTCTGTATTTTATTTGTTATGTTATAAAGGTAAACACTAAAAATTATTGCATTTATTTTTATAAAACATTCTTCAGGGCGTGTCACATTGACATACGATGCCGACAGTGGGAATATTATACACAGTTACTATTTTAAATTGAAAGTGTTCAGAGTAGAAAGGGCCGCACATACATAGCATGTGTAAGCCCCGAGTGACAGGTGCTCCGCTCGACGGAAATAATGCAATGATATATTTGTAATTTTATAACCTACTTTTCGATTTTATAGTCGATTTCTTTTTTATGTTTACGCTTCTGTTAATAGGACTTTTTACGTTACAAGGCAGTCTCCGTTATCGGGATTTTTTATGCCTATCATGAAAACATACATGGCTGGCTCAAAAAAAATTGCAAATCAGAAATACGGAGAAATAGAGCTTATTATAATTTTGGATGGAAGTAGATGCGTTTAATTGTAAATACTTTTAGGGAAATTAATTTATTTTGTCGTCGTAGTATAATAAAAATAAAAAGCTATTTTTAAAATAATGAAGCATTTTTCAAAATTATTTACGTGTATAGGTGTAATCAAAATTTATTTATAAAATTATACAAGAAGTGACATTTGCGTATATTTTTAAAAACTAAGTTTAAAATACCAATCTTACGATTTTTTTAAAGATGTTTTTGTATTATAACAATTGGATGTGTCACGGAGGATCATCAAATTCAATACGTGATATTTTCATTGTAAATTCTTGTTTATTTTATGTTACGAAGTTTATTGCGCTCGCAAGTGTCAATTTTGCCCCGCCGCAGGAGTATAATATTGCGCAAATCGACGCGACCGCAGATATCAATCAAGAGGAAGCTTTCAGTGGGACGCCTCATTTTTCACCTGCACGGAGAGATGCAGCGGATGCGCCGGACCGCGCGGAGTTCATTACCGCCCCCCTCCCCCCCGCGCCCGCTGGACCGGCGTCTTCCGCCACAACCATCGACAGTCTATCGATCGCCGCGGCCGAGTCAACCGCTCACTCACCTTCGCCCGTCGCTCGACAGCCACGCGAAACTCCGATCGGCCTACCGCGCGCTCTTGGAAAGTTGTTTCTCGCGACCGATACTCCCCTCGCACCTCGCAGTCCCCGGCCAGCAGTGCAAGCCCTGCCGGGAGTCCCGCTGGACGCCCGCTGGACGCCCGCTGGACGCGCCCTCCCCCGGGAGCGCCCCGGCCCGCCCCTGCCGCTCGCCCCGAAGCGATGTGCCGGAGCCGCCGCCCTCGCGCGTTCGACATTATTTACGATCTGAGCTGCAAAAGAACGGTCCCGTGACCGCGGACTCATGTGACAATTAGATAATTATTTATTAATTTATTTAATTTATTCGATACTCGAGGAAATAATCCGTCATGGTCTCCGAAGGAACGAAGGGCGCCCTGCCCGTGGTGTGGTGCGTGAGGGACAACCGGCTGGTCCCGCACCAGGTGTCCGCCGTGAGGCTGCAGGGGGCCGTCACCGGGGCGCACCTGGCCGCCGTGACGGACTTCCTGCGCCTGGTGGCCACGCGCCGCCTGGTGCTGCCCGCCGAGTCCCGCCAGGGGGCCGACCCTCCCGGCGGCGGGGAGCGGCCCCGCAAGCTGTCCCGGCAGCTGGAGGTGCCCTGCGTCTTCCTCAACGACAGCGCCAATCGGAATGATCTCGTCGTCAGCGAAGCCGCCACGGAACTGAGAGACATGGAACCTCCGACGTCGGAGGAAGAGGAACCGCGTAAATGTGATATTAGGATTAGGAAAATGAGTACCTTCGCTCTGTCCCCGCCGAGGCTGAGCGTGGACTCCGCGTGCTCCGACAGTACGTACGCGAATATCGATACCATCCAAACCTTAGAGTATAGAGTGGAAGAGGAGAAGTTCGAGGAGGTCCCCGAGAGTCCGCCGCCCGACCCGGTGCGGGCCTGCGCGCCGCGGCGGCCCTACGCGCCGAGGAAGAAGCGCTCCGTGTGCTCCATCGGAAGTTTCGAAAACGACGATCCGGAAAACGATGTGATATTCAAGTCGAAGCCGAAATCTAGTCAATGGTTGAGCCTGGACCGTATCGAGTACAACCCCAAGTACGTGAACACGGATCGGCTCGGGTGCGGGGACAAGGCCGACTTCGTGTCCAAGTGGATCACCGACCACTCCAACCTGGACGAAGACATCTTGCCCGAGCTGAGGAGGAAGAGCTTGCCCCCGAAGGCCAACGAGAAGTTCCTGGACTCGGACGCGTCGCGGAGACACAGCGACGGGCTCTCCTGCTGCAAGGAGGACGCCGCCAGCGACACGGCCCCTTCCGCGCGCTCCAAGTGGCACAGCCTGGTGAAGCGGCACCTGCTGGCTCTCAAGTCCGACAAGAGGCTGAAGAAGCAGCGCGGCGCCTGGGCCCGCCGCCTGTCCGGCACCTCCACCGCGTCCACCGCCTCCTCCGACCCCTGCGCCCCCTGCAACCCCGACGCGGCCTCTCCCTCCGCCGACCCTTACGTCAAGCTGACCACTCTTCCGTAAGTAGCCGCGCGATCTGTCTAGTTAATATTACTAGGGCGCCCAAGGCAAATCATGTGCGGGGTACCATCTGCATACGTAATATATTAACCATTTCGTATTGTACATTTTAATTTCATACCACTCGATAGCTCTGGGCTTCCTTCCCATTTTCATAAATTTATCGGTACATCTCTAAAATTATTATTTTCATTGCTTTCTGTATTATGACAAAAAAAATGTAAATTATAAAAAAATATGTTTCTTTTTAAGGCATACCTACTTTATTATTGACTTAATTAATTTAAAGCAAATTTTTAGTTTTAAAATTATTTTTACCTCCAAAATAATCTTGCAATTTGCATATTTATGGTTGCAGCGCTATTATATGGTAAAATACGCTTTTAACTATAATAAATATGCGTATTTAAGATGAACATTTTATTTTAGAGTAATAAACTTTTGTACGTGATATTTCAATATTCTTACTATTTTCAACGTTGACATGTAGGATTCAAGCCCCCGAATTAAAAAATCCACACCACTTTAAAATCACGAAACTTTTAAAATCGACGCAATCAATTATGGAACAAACGCCGTAACAAAGAACTGATGGTAACGAATATATTGCTTATATTTTTAACACTTTTAATAAAATTTATTTCAGCGTCATTTTCAAACATATTTATTATTTCGTAATTATTTTATTTAATGGAGGATGAAAAAATGTCAGCCAGCGTACGAACTGTTCGAACTACCCATTAATATTCCAATATTGTCAATCTTGTCTGACTCATTTCTGCTAAGGCATTATCCACGCACACCGTCAACGCGTTCCCACATTTGCCATACAACAGTTCTCACATCATTTATTCAATAAAATTCTTGTAACATGACTATTTATTTTAAAATTTAATTAGTGCATAGTAAATAATAAAATAGAAACTATGAATAATATAATCAATCGCTTCTTATGTTTATTTTATATTTTATTTATTTTACAAATGCTTGTCTTTGAAAGCATAAAGCTTGTTATTTATTTAGAGTAAGTCACGCAGCTTAATTTTAAATTCTTCTTCAATAGCCGATAATGACTTTGTGGTAACATTATTTATATTAACAACGAGAATTTTTTTGTACAAACCACCATTTATCGAATTATGAACATGTTTCGGGGTCCATCATCAGGATACAACGCATACTAAAAATTATAATTCGAAATATAGAAATTAACAAAAATAAATATGGGAGTTGAATAAATAATTAGGAACTAATGTAGAAACAAATTTAAAAATTAGAAATTTTGCAAATTAGGAAAAGTTTTAATAGCAAATTAAATATTATAAACAGAAAACCAAATCCTTTAGCTACAAAATTTGTTTTCGCATTCGTTCTTAATTATTTATTCATCACCCATACATTTATTTTTGTTTTTGTTAATATCTATACTTCGAATTTTAATTTTTAGTACACGTTGTATCCTGATAAAGGGACCATTCATTGGCCCCGAAACATGTTGATGATTCAATAAATAGTCTAGTAGTTTTCTTGATATTAATTTGAAAATGTTATATTTCGGATTATCTTGCGAGTTTTCTTGAATGTCCGTACGTACATCACGCATTATATTTATTTCATTACATTTTTAGTATTCCGTTACATTTATTATTCTGTTAAATCAACATGTATTACTCTGTTAAACTAGAGAGAAATGTACGATGAGACATCAGTTAATATAAAATGGAATGAACTGTAATAAATAACTGGGAATATATTCCTTACAAGCGACGACAGAGATATCGCATTCACTCTTTCGTTGGGCAACGCCGCGTAGCGACAGCCTAAATTTATTCGCGTGTTTAAAATGCAAATTAGTCTTTTTATTATGCAGCTTCGAAATTACTTTCAATGTTTCGTCGAGCAACAATGAGCGAATATGTATATCACTTTTTTTTCACTTTGTTGTTATTTTTTTTAATGCACGGAGATAAAATGTACATTTGAAATCGAAGGTTAGAGTCAGATTGAGATTTGCAGCTGTTATTATTTTTCCGCATTGTTCGTTTGCAGCATTTATTTTTTTGCTGTTGTTTAATAATAAATATAGTCTATGCATCTCTCTTCTCTCTTTGTGCAAAAGTACATATTTTTTGTACAGCGATTCGAAAGTAATTTTTTGTGACGGGCGTCTAGATAACACTTTGATTTTTAGCTTCTCTTCCAGCGCCGTTTGAAAATCTTTGCTTCTCGTATTTAACATTTGGTATATCCATCATATACGCCTACGCGTTGTTTCGGGACCAGTCCATTCACCCAAGGTGCCATTTTCTGCTTGACAATGCAATTGCAATTTATAACCAATGTTGACGTAACTGTTGTCTCATTGTCTCCCGTCTTCTCTGAATGTGAAATATTCTCACCGTTGAGGTTATTTCATTTTAACGGCTTTATATGTTCACGCGACTGCTAGATTTACCTTTATTCAAGTGCATCGGCGACCTTTGCGCCGCAGAACAGTAGCAATCTGATTCATTCATGTGCCTTCCTAAAAAATGTATTCGTTATTTAGATTTGTTTTTTACCTTTTAAAATTTACTTTATTACTGAAACACAATATCCGATTTCAATTTATTTTTCAGTTATGTATATTAAAAAAATATCGAATTACATTAATTAACCCGAAAAATTAACTTATAATATATTGTTTCTTTATCGATGAGTGTAGGTATTTATTATGTAATGTGTATTTACTTTATTACGTAATATTAAACTTGTCGGGTTTCTTCCTTGCCTTCATGCTCATATCATTCGATACAAATCTCGAGTTTTCCACCCTTAAACTCGTAGAAACTGCACGTTTACACATCGAACTTCATTAATCGGTTTACCTATTTAAAACGTCATTTGAATTTTCGTACTGAGATTTATCCTAAAAATCCTTCAAAAAAAAGTATTATTTGTTAAGTTTGTTGTTACCTTTTAAACTTCGCTTTAAAACATAATTCAATTTTGAATTATTTTTCCGGTATATTTAAAACAAATAATATTAAGTACACCAAAGACTTAAGACTTAAGAAAAATAATAAAGATTTATGACATGATTTATATATTTATCCAAAAATTTGATAATTTAATTTATTCTTTATCGATGAATGTATTATTATATTTCTATGTCATATCGAACCATGATTACTTCAACAACAAATATCATTTTTAATTAATAATGCAGTTTTATTCAGCATTTTACGGTTTATTTATTCCTTTAACGTAGTATCTCAATGCGTTGAGATATCTCTGAAATGCGTTATAATTGAGTTAGGGTGAAAACCATAAATTTGAATATTTTAATGCATTACAGCATTACTCTGAAATCATTATTTTTTTTATTTCAAAATTTAAAAATAAAATGTTAATACATTAGTATATTAAGTCAAAAACAATTAGAAATAATGCAAAAAAATATACATTTTTGCGTGTGAGACAAAGAACAAACGCTGATATCTCAAAACTGTACTTTTTTGACTTAATACAATAAAGTACTTATGGTGCGATATATATTTATATTAACCTTGTCGGGTTTCTTCCTTGCCTTTATGCTCATATAATTCAATACGATTTTCGAGTTTCTCCATCCTTAAACCGTAGAACCGCATGTATTTAGACGTCGAACATCAGTCATTTGAATGTTCGTACGAAATTTTATCCGAATAATCCCAAGACGGTCTAGCACTAAATTGCAAAAATTCAGTAAATAAAATTCTTAAAAATTAACCTTAATATATCTAACTACGTATTAGAATATTTACTGTGTGCATGTAAACTAAGCGTGTCTTATTTTCTGTATGAGAGGTTCTCTCAATTATTAAATTAATATACGCAACATTTAGTTACGGTAATTCATTTTTAGAGAACGTATTTATCAAGAGCTCGCAGTGAGTACATTGTAGTATGACTTTTACGTAAACATATGTTTTAGAAAAAAATCGAAAATAAATATCGTTTTAGAAAAAAAGTCGAAAATTTTTTATTTATTTGACAGAATATTACGAGATAATAATCTTTTATTTCGAATTTTTCCAAAATATATGTTGACGCAATGTTCTCAATGCACACCCCTGCTTTTATCATATTGCATTATGATTGACAACATAAATTAAGTTATTTCTACTCTCTTCAAGTAACACAGACAAATCTAGATTCATTCCGTAATCCAATTATCTCATACAGCCTTGTAAAAGTATCAGTTTGTTCCATTGTATTACTAACACCACAATCTTATCAAGGAAAGTCTTCAGATGTGCGTGCTGTTGCAAGTCGAACTTGAAAGATCACGTCTATTGCCCATCGATAATAACGATAACAGACTCTATCTCTGTCACGGGTAATTCCAAGCTTTACGGCCGTACTCTGAAAATAACTAGATTGTTATTCGGTGACTATTACCCCAACGGAAAAATAGAGAAAATAACGAAATCTATAAAATGTCAACATATCTATCATTGTGACGAAAATATTGGTTTTGATTTAGTATTTTAACTCTTTAAATGAAGACATTAATAGATACTAGCTGTATTTATAGCATCTTTTTGGTGGTCTGCGGAGAGGCGGCCGTAGCCTCATTTGTTAATCGGGTTCGGGTTGGTGGCCCGGGTTCAAGCCCCATCTCTGGCCGTTATTTTAGCCGTGAATTCGAACGAAATTACGGACGTTACACGAAGTTACGGGGACAGACAGACGGACGGACAGACAACGAAATTATTATGATTGATGTGTTATATTTTCGACAAAACGTCAGATCGCAATGACTTGTTTGCGTAGTGATATAAATACCACTTCGACATCAAATGAACAGCTATTTCTTAAGGACACTCAGATATCGTGGGAGTTCTGACATCTGTACATCAGATCAGACAACACACCAGCTCTGATGATGGACCCTGCATTGGGATTGGAAACTTCGGCCAGAAAGGTCAGATATACACGGCGGAATATTTCAGAAAACTAACTACACGCAGAATATTCTGAACGGCCACGAAAACCTGAGAACATATTTATGAATCCACATTCCCTTCAATCAACAAAATCCCACTTATTAGACGATATAAATAATTAAGTAATTACACGGGTGTAAATAAACACGTCCCGTTTAGTTTTGACAGTTCTAACCACCTTGTTTTTTGAAGGTAGTTGTTCGAGAGTGGTAACCACCGAATAAGGCGGACTGTCGTAAAACCACGTCTTGTTATTTTCAGAATACGGTCGTTAATCTCTAACGCAGCGGATTCAGCGGAATTAATTCGACTGTCGTTCAAATAGAGATTTATGTGACGCAACTGGTCCGCCGGTGACGTCTCGCCCACTTCCGAGGAGGAACCGTTACCTCCTGGCTCTGCATTCGGACGTCGAAGAAAATGGATCCGATTCGCCACGGGCCCATCTAGCCGATCCTGCGCTGCCTGCGCGCGGCGCGACGCTAATTTATGTAATCGGTTCAGAATTGTCGGTTAACTAATTCAGCGACAGTGTTCTAATTGAGATGTGGGCTTCTAGAAAAATTTGCTCGCGTACGTTTCCATCGGCAATCGCTCACTAGGGATTTTAACGCAGAGTACGCTCTTACGGGGGTTCATTAGAAATATTTTGTACAATTTTCATTTACTCTCACTTTTACCTTGTATTTTATTTTCAATTTTATTTCAAAATTATGTTAATTCTTGTTGTATCTTTTGCATATAGGTCGATTTTTTTATTTTGCCATTGACGAATCTGTTACTATATATTTTTTATTATTATTATTACAATTTGTTAAAGTATATGAATAGGGAACAAAATAATATTAATCACATCTCAAGTAATAATAATAATGATTCTGTTGATAGCCTTCATCAGCTTAAACTAATGGATGAAGAAAATAAAATGCTTTTTAAAAGCGAGCAGTACACATTTCGGGAAAGTTTTAATAATTATTATTATCGAGGTGTTTTTATTTATTAACGGTTCCATACCTCCTAAATCGTCGTTTATTCAGAGGACAAAAGAAATACAAAAACAAAAAAATAGCATTTTGACCTTTCTAGTCAAATTAAGTATTTTTTGAATGAACGATTTATAACTTTGTGGTGACATTTAATAATGAAATAAAACACAACTTGTGGAGGTGTTTATTCGTATTGAATAAATAAAATAAATATTTAATGGTGTATATCTAGTTGTGTTTTATCTAATTAATATTATTTATAGAAAAATATTTTGTCTGTGTGTGCCTATTTTTGCGATATTTTTGTCACCAATTGCGAAAATTCCAATCATTAATTTTTTGTAATCCAAAGCAAACTTTTAAAAGCTGTCCTCAATTTTTCAATTGTTTGTTAGCAATTACAATTCTAAACTGTTAATAAATACATATCAAAGTATGATATGATGTGTAAAACAAAAGTCAAGTTCTTTGTTGCATCACTGTCTAGGGTGAAGCGGTCACATAACTTGGGTTCTTTCTCGCACAGATATCGCTCGACACGTACCTGTACATAATACATTCAAGTACCTTGAGTTATTGACTTATACAAGACGAGCTCTCTTACAATCCTTACTATAGGTTAGGGGTAAAATTAACTAACTGTGTTGCTGGGAATATTACTTATAATATACTGGGAATAATAACACAGATAGCAGAAATACTTCACATATGTAAAATTGAAGATCGTAATTGTTTGCGTTTCTGCAATATATGGTATGACATGCACAGTTTTGCGTGTTGACACACTAATTAAATGGTTAATTACTACCTCCAATTGGCTTCCGTGTCATTATATATAATGTTGATACCTACGAATCTTTATTATTAATAAATAGAAAATCAAGATAGTAAAACTTATTACATTATTACTATAGAATACGTTTTATCAGAGGCTATCCTAGAATTTCAAATAGAACGAATAAAATTTCGGAACACCGCGTGGGAGGTAACAGACAGCAAAGAGGTTGAAATATGTAGGAAAAAATATATTCCATGCAGAGAGGGGTGTTATGATTAATGGGTCTGAGACATCTTACGCGTTTTTCCCTCAGTGATAAACCTACGTATTCTGAAGTTGACAGTTTCTATCCGTATTTAACCTCTTTTATACAAAATAGTGGGTTTTTCCAATGTGTCACTTGTTGCGGAGAAAACTTATTGTATTATAATATGCAAACTACATTTTAATTCCTAGAATTTTGCTGTAAAATTTACGTCACTGCGAATATGCAAATCGGCATGAAAAATGGGGAAATGTAATTTACTATTTGAAATCTCTATTACTTTTTTCATAAACTGATATTCTTGTCGTTACTGTACAGTTTAAAAATTAGTTCCGATATAATTTCTGTTTATAACTAGTATATTTAAAACTACCCATCAATAACTGTAGGTACGTACTCGGAACGAATTTTCATAAATCAAAGATTGTAGATTTATTTATTTATTATTAATATGATGTATTAACAAGTTCACAATTTCAATAACACAGCAAAATCTTGAACTATTTTAACTGGAAAATCAAATAAATTAAGGTGTTCCCCTGCAATCTCGTACGATATTTCGGAATTGAAAAAGGATGCGACTGTCGTGTTGAATACTTAGGGATCCTGATGCTAATCTTTTCCAGTAGATAAGGACAGTTGGTTTTGCCAGAGATTAATTTTATTAAAAACGAATATTCGTCGGAATATTCTCTTCTAAGTTTCAATGGGGGTAGGAGAGGTATTGGGTGATTGAATTGTCTTCTACTCAAGAACTTTAAGAAAATTCTTTGGTATGTTTCAATCCTATTAATATGCACCAAGTATTGGGGATTCCAAAACACCCATCCATATTCTAGAGTGCTCCTTCCTTACATATGTATTAAATAATATAATAAATTTATTATAGTAGTAGGATTCTTAAAGGGCTTGGATGTCCTGAGTATAAATCCTAGCGTTTATAGTATAAATACTAGTCTTTCTGAAAGACCCATATATAAAATGGGCTATATACGCACGGTAAAGGAATTATACTCGTATGCGATCCTTGATTAAGATATCCCAAAGAATTCCAAAATTCGTCCTATCATTCAGAAAGCATTAATAGTTCTCAAATCCACGTTACGCTCTTTAATCCTTACTTCAAATCATTTTAAGGATTTTCATGGTTTTGTTTGGTATTCGATCTTTGATATTAATTCAATGAGAATTATTTGTTGCCAGGATGGCATAATGTTGAAACAGACTCAATATCTTGTGATGTATCTCGAACCAATAAGAAAATTCTGATAATACTTGTGATAATCATAATAAAATGAACTCATCATAATTAAAGACTCAATCTTCACCTGTAAAAGTCTACAATCAGTCAAATTAATGTCATTATTTATGTTGAATCAATTAAAATTTTATTGCATAAGTAGGATATAACATTTTTTAATTTTTTGGATATTGTTGCCTTTGCTTGTATATCCCACATATTCGGTCGTATTCTGAAATAAGCAGTATTCCTATTTTTGTATCTTGAGAGTTATTGTACAACATTGTGATGCCGCCAATTTTGACGTTTTAAGTTTGACAGGTTTAATATTATTGAATTCAATTAACCAGGAAGCCCTAAAACGTAAACAAACGTTAAGTTATTCACAATTATGAATAATGAGCTTTCTAATTGATTGAATACATTAATTTCAAACCTGTCAAACTTAAAATTGGCGGCATTACAATGTTACCAAACAATAACAATATTGCTCTTATTTTAGAATACGGCCGATTATCTAAAATATAACACGAAATATATTTGTATTTTTAATTATCTGTAATTTAGTACTAGTCATTGAATGCTATTACGTTAACAGAAAGTTGCATCCTCGTTGATTAACTGAAATATTAAAAGAATGACAATCGTAGCATTGTGATGTATTTGTCATACTGCTAACATTTTAGCGGTGGCGCCATGTAATTATCTGCATACAATATAGTAAAATAGGTACTTGTAATGCACATTGCATGCTTGATAATAGCGTAATCGAAACTATAACATTTTTATGCAGGTTTTCAATTCACCGAAGCGCAGGCGCGCAATTATACAGTACACGTATACAGCCCTCTAGAATCTTCGCACAGAACCTCATTTATCATACAAAATTCTCGCGCGGGAATGTTGTTCAATATTCCGCATGGTTATGCGCGCTTAACATTGATGCGGCTTGCGCGCTTTATGAAATTTTTCCGTTTCCACTGTAATAGATGTGCGGCTTGTTTGAGATTATGCAATTTACAATTCATTGTTATTGCAAAGCTCCGCGCGATGCCGCCATGACGTAACGTTTCGACATTTTATTTTGCCAAGTTTTTGCATCGAGTCGCGTTCGCTCTCCGTTACCAGGGGATCTAGTTGTACCGGCGACCTTTAAGCCATGTATTCACTAGGGGACAAATTGTCCCTCAACAGCACGCGCGGCATAGAGTCTACGTGACGTTGCAACGTCGTGCACTGTTCCGCGACCTCGCGCACAACATAGCGCGGCATTTCTACGTGCCGTGGCAACGTTGCCATGCGCACGGTACCCGAGCGTACTCACTGCAACATTCCGCGGAGCGTCAGTACCACGTGGTATGTTTACAAGTGAATACGCATGCGCTGTATCTGTCAAGATGACAATGCGGGGAAACGAAATCGTTCTCGAACTCATCGAGCTGTATCGATCGAAGATCGCATAGAATGTCCGTCCTTCTTTCTCTTTGCAGTAAATAATTTCGCATTCTCCTCTTTTTTCTCCTCTTACTTTTCGATAAACTCATTAACATAAACAGATACGCGGCTATCATCATAACCTCATAGGGCGATATATTTCCGCAACGTCTGGAAAACAATAATTATTTGCAAAAAGAACCTTGTATAATATTCAATTTACTACAGTAAAACCTCGTTAATTTGAAATTGCGACCCAAAAAAACATTTCGAATTGCGCGGAACCCCGTTTTCGCCAAATGAGATACCGCAGCTGTCATCCATAACCTCATCGGATGACATTTCCGCGACAAGATATGCGAGTCCCGGTGTGTACACGTCAAATGACCGCGTCATTGTACCCGAAACATGAGCGTAGATGTTGATGCGACATGTCGAGCGGAATGTTTCGCGATTTGTCCCCTAGTGAATACATGGCTTTATTGTCAACCCAGATTGATTGCGGATTGCCGCGGTTTTTTCGCCAGTGATTCGGGTGAGTTGACTCGTTACTGCGAAATCCGATTCCACAATCAAGTTCACGCTTCGCTTTTTCACCACGTAAAGGCTTTAGTTGGTCAAAACTGTTTTTAAGTCCACGACTGACTGGAATTTGACGTTATCCAAAAAAAATTAATAACAAATTATGTTTTAAATAGTACCTACCTACTTGAAGTCCCAAAACCTGTAAATAAATACACTATATTATTTAAAATATGAACAATTGACTTTTTTTTATAAAAGCACACCAACCAATACATGAAAATTTATTTAGAATATGTTTAAATTTTTCAAGAACATGATTATTATTGTTATTCGTCAGTCGTTCTTACTAATTATCCATTACTTATTTTAAACATGTTAATTTTCGAACCGGGTCGTGGCTACCGTTGTGGGGCCCTTACCCCCTTACAAGTAGATACTTAAATGGGATATATGTCAAATAGTGGGTTATTCATAAAATTTAACTCGTTATTACTTGTATTAGCTTTAGTGTTCAAGCATTTCTTGATTTCAAATATTTCTAAAGGCCTCTATTATTTATGTGAACAATCCCAATACCGTTTTCCTTTTTAAATGTGTGGCCTGTCTCCAAAACATGGTTTGAGAATTCCATGAAGTTATCATTAATGTGACATTCTAACATTAAAATTACGTGCCGTTTTACTTATATAAAATGCCGAACAGTCATTACAATTGAGTTTTAATAGGTATATACCGGAATCTTTTATTTATTATGAGTTTAGCTAAGCCATTATTAGTAAAAACGCTTTTGTTCGGTAAACTTTTAGTCACTTTATCTGATTTTTTTTAATTATATGTAATTTTATATATTTTTAATCCAAAAGTTATTAAAATGATGAAGATTACGAATGATACAAAACTTTCTCGAGTCGTAATGAGTTCTACGAAATATTTTTCACGTAACCGGCCGCCTTCTAAGAAACATTTTCTTCCAACCAATTTCTTAATAAAGAGAGGTCTCACAATATGATGAAGCCTACATAGTGCTGACCAGTTATTGGCATACTTTCGCGGCCTTCGGAGGAGATTTCAAAGTGGTTCGTAACATCCTTGTTGAATAAATGTCTTAAGAATACATGCTCTTTTGATGCTAAAAAGCACGATGAATAATTTACGCTCGACGTCACTGTGAATTTTTATTTTTATTACACTGACATAAAAAATAATACATCAGTTTTATTTGTTTATCAGGAATTACGAATGTAATGCACCAAATTATTTATATGATTTTTTTTTATGAAAATTCAGGTAAAAATTTACTAATATGAACAAAAGTGAAAAAAAGTGAAATTATATAAAATAAATTTTACTTTCGTCGAAAGATTTGGCAGTTACTTCATGGTGCAACATTTTAACTTAAAACATGATTTTTATTTAAACTTTGTACTTTCTATTGATTACTACTATGCTTTCGAGAGGAACAGTCCTTCTCATCATCGGGTTTTGAACTAAAACCGATAATGATAAGGTCTGCTCCCCTCGATAGTAGTAATCGATAACTCGTATTGTGTTTTAACCGGTTACACACGGTACAGTTATTTGAGATTTGCATCTGATTGTATTGTGATCGGTTACTGAGATTTAACCGTTGTCTAGTATTGAAGGTTGCCGGAAAATCATAACAATCATGGACACAATCAGATATAAATCTCAAATATCGGTTAGTGCATCACCGGTTAAAATACCATCACCAGTGTCTAGTACAAAGTTTAAATAAAAATCATATTTTAAATTAAAATTTATCCTAGTGATCGTTCAGTTGAGGGTTCTATCCTCGTTCTAGGTGAAAAACAAGTTAGTTATATTTGTCATAGCACAGGCGCTTATTTTATTCGATGTATGCGAAAAACCTACAATAGGATTTTCGTTACTTCTATCACCCGTTTTTTAAATATCCTCTCAATTTACTGTATCAATTGTGATAATATTAGGCCTCTTTCGAGATAATCAGCCATATTCGGAAAATAGTAATATTGCTGTTCCTCTCGACAGTTGTTATTGTATAACATTATAATGCCGTTGATGTTTTAAGTTTAACAGGTTTGAAAGTAATGAATTTAATCAATAAAAAAGCTCTACAACTTAAACAAGCGTTAAGTTATTCACAATTATGATTAATGAGCTTTCTAATTGATTGAACTCATTAATTTCAAACCTGTCAATCTTAAAACTTCAAAACTGATGGCATTACAATATTATACAATAACTGTCAGATACAGAAATAGCAATATGTATTTCTATTTTCAGAATACGGCCGAATGCATTTTTATTTTTTGTATACAAACGTTACAATTATTTTGAAACTAATAAATTGAAAAAAAAGTTAAAAGTAAAGACACATGATAATGAAAACTAAGTATGCCATTAAGGCCGGCGCCACGCTAGACGTATCTTCCGTCGCTTCTTTGATGCGCTTATCGGACACACTACGCGGATCATCGGTCGTTCCGCCGGCGGAACGCTCGCTTCGGCGTCTGATCGGTTCTCTGCCCGCGGAACTTACGTCAACGTAAAATCGGTGAAGTCGCGTCTCATGTTTTAAAATTAAACGCGCCACATTCGACGGATTGTCCGCACGCGTGTTTGTTCTCCGCGCGGTCCGCCGCGGAATATTGTATGTGACTGCTAAATTCGGTTGCGGACTTGACGCGACCAAAAAGACGCGGCGTAAGGTACGCTCAGTGTGGCACCGGCGTAAATGTAATAAAACCAACAATTACCCTTACAGATTAATTAAAATGACGATTACGCATGCTGGTAGTGACGATTCCCCACATTTTTAGTATAATTTATTGTGATGATTTATTTACCATTAATCGATACGGTGCGTAAGAATAAATTGTTTTTCTCACTTAAGGAAAACTGAATCTTTATTTATGTTTTTATTATTATGCAGAAATTTCGATCTCGGCATTCCAACTTGCTTAGAGTTAAGGCAGAACTTCGTGGAAGGCTGTGCAAAAACAAAATAATGTGTGTTATTTTAATGGTCGTTTTCTGAAACGATCCCACTTACCGTTTCGTCAGTAGAGCTTAAAAATGTTATCAGGAATGGTTAAGTTCACAACTCTTCTTCTACAACTTCTTGTCTTAAACTTTGCTCATAGATATTTTTAAATGTTGTTTTGTTTGTGGGAAGCGTATCTTTGCCAAAACGAATTTTAGGAAGGGCATCCGGGATGTAAAATTATTATATTTTGTTTGTACGATAGTTAAATTGGAGCCAATGCGCTTTTATGATCAGATTATATGTCATGATTAGTTTAAAGAAACCTATTTATTGCTATCATTAAATTAAAACATAAGTGAGATATTAAGTATTAAAAAAAATACATGTTTCACAGTGCTTTTCATGGAGTTTCTCTCAGCAGACTGGGAACATTGAGGTTTCAAATACATATTATGTGAGAAAATGAAAATATTTTAATTAAAAATATTAACATTTTACATTTAGTTCATTTTACATTCATTACTGGTACTCATCGAACATATCGCCCCAATATAACCAATGTCATCAAGTAGATTTCAAAACTTTATAAGTTAAATTGTAAAAATAATAGTGTGGTAATATTGGTGCCTTTGGCTGTTACATGTAAATCAGTATTTACGCTATTTCGTGATGAATAAGTCACATTTTCATAACCGTAGCACTTCGGTGTGCTTCTGAATCACGGAAATCTATCAAATTCTAACTAGAAATTCCAACCAGAAAGTCAATCTGGCTAAAATTGAAATTTTGGTTCTAGTAGACAATATCTACCCATCCGACAACGGCCTTTTCTTCCATGTGGACCAAGTCAGTATCACTGAATGGTTTATACTTATATCCTTCTAAGCTTTTGCATTAAATTTCCCTAGCATTAGGTCCAATATTTTCCTCTCCGTTTTCCTCAGTTACTGTACAAGGCACCGATATCCAGAATTCGCGATAAATTATTGTATCTATCATTTCTAAAAGTATGACAAACGGAAATAATTTCCAGAAATAAGAGGAGGATATAATTATTCATAACATTATATTTTATTATATGCATAAACGTAGGTATATTATATTATACGTAGGTACTTGACGCCAAACTAATGAAATAAGTTTGGTAATATTAATTAACTTTCGCACATCACACCCCAATACAGATACATACCTAATTTAATTAGTTATTTACCCAATAAGGTCATCACCTCTTCCATGGCGGATGAAGGATTTCTTATATTTCTTTCTTACATTTCTGTAAGTGTCGGTGTAAATAAATACATTTATTCAGGAAAAGAAACTGTATCGACCGGGCGTTACATAAAGATACTGCTTAGGTCACCCTTTCGTTTTCTCAAAGAGAAATTTAAGGTGAAGAAATAATTAAGTCTATAACTTTTATGTAATTAACAGAGATACGAATGAGAGTAAATATTTTTTTATACGTTACATCAGTATAATTAATTAATTTTTCTAACATGTTAATTTGTTTAGTAAACAAATATTCTAAAGCAGGCTAGTTTTAACAGCCATTCAATGTATGCGTGATATTTCCAATATATAAATATATAAAAAATAAATAGTGTTAGTGGTATTTTTTAAATTTACTATTTTGTTTTTACCTTTCTCTCCCAGTACATTGATTTAATTAATACCTTGGCTTTATCATCTTTATCCATGCATTTTAAAGATAAATATTTTAGCCACTAGATATTATGTTATATTATTTCCCAAGAGTCGAACGGTACTCGCATATGTTGTCGAGTTCATTACCCTCTGCAAGTATCAGTGACAGTACATTTAAATTGGAGTATATTATTGTACAAAATGCGAATAATCACAGATTGCTCCTCACCTCCATATATATATTAGGTCCTTACATATGAAATTGACGTTTAGTATGGGAGGAACATAAAGTCGATTTTTTTTTATTATAATATATTTATTTAATCAAAGTATGTACCATTGCTATCTATGCACTTTTGCCATCTCATAGGTAGTTCATCGATCCCTTTACTAAAAAAACCATTCGGAAGGGAATCAATAAAATCTTTGAAGGCGGTTTGGACTGCCCCATCGGAGTTGAATTTTTTCCTTTGCAAGAAGTTATCCAAATTTCGAAAAAAATGGTAATCTGTTGGGGCAAGGTCCGGAGAGTACGGTGGATGTCTTAGACATTCCAATTGAAGCTCCTCTAATTTGGTAGCCGTCTGTTGTGCAGTGTGTGGTCTAGCGTTATCATGAAGCAGCAGTGGCCTAGAGCGATTAACCAGCCTCGGTTGTTTAGCAGCTAGCTTTTCCATCATGGTTTGCAGTTGCTGACAATAGACATCTGCCGTAATCGTCTGGCCAGATTTAAGAAAGCTGTAGTGAACGACACCAGCACTAGTCCACCAAACGCTCACAAGTAACTCGCGTTTGTTGATTTGCTTCACTCAATTCGTGAGGTACCCACCTTTCAAGCTTTTTCACCTTACCAATTTGCTTCAAGTGGATTAAAACAGTTTTATCACTAACACCGCAGCCTGCAGCTAACTCGGATGTGGTTTGCGATGGATCCGCTTCCACAATAGCCTTCAATTCTTCATTATCAACTTTGGTCTCCGGCCGTCCACGGGGCTTGTTCTGCAGGTCGAAATTTCCAGAACGAAAACGTTGGAACCAAAAACGCACTGTGTTTTCTTTTGCGGCACCGTCGCCATACACATCATTAATCCTTCGAGCCGTTTCTGCAGCACTGGTGCCACGGTGGAACTCGTACTCGTAAATAACGCGATATTTCAAGTTTTTCATTTTGTAAACTGAGTGACGCAAAGAAAAAAACAATTGAGGAAAAAACAAATGAATTATAATTTTCAAAACACAAATACATGAGTAAATAGCTGTATAAATTTGGATTTGGAATTCCTAACCAAAGAGAAGATATTTGAGATCAAATTTGCCAGTACGGCAAAACGTCAATTTCATATGTAAGGACCTAATATATATATATATATATATATATATATATATATCTCTATATATATAATATATATATATATGTGTGTGTGTGTGTATATAATAAAAAATCTTGCCTTTATATAATTTTTTATATATTTTTTATTACACTAAGTATTTTTTCTGTTAGAAAATATATTATAGCTCATACAATTGAATGAAATCACAAAAGGGAATCCATTACAAGATTATGTTGTGTAATTATAACTATTATCAGAAAAGGAAATTAACAATTATTTCATGTAGTAACAAAGAAGTTCCAAGATGTGCAACCTTCATTATGAAGTGCAAGGACACCTTAAATAATTACTAACTTGCAAAAGAAAACATTAAAAATCATAATTCTTCTATTCTCGACGCTTCTACTTGTTTTAAACGAGTCAATTTTTTTACAAAATTTGAACCAGATTCCTAGTATTATAAAAATATTTACGGAACAAAATGAGCTTATGATACATACGAAACTTCTACGCAACTGTGACGTACAAGATGAATTTGAAAAAGTGCAAAATAATAATATTGTTTCATAAATTAAAGTTTTCATAAAAAAATATATTTACTAAGGAATCTTATCAGTTTCAATCATTATAATGTTAGAATACATTATACATTGCATAAACCCCTCGCGAAAAATCACACAAGTTTTAGGAGCAGTAAATTAAGCACAAAGTTGCATTATAAACTATTTTTAAGTAAATTTATAGTTAGCAAGAGACAATATTAAATTTGGACTAATGGCAAGCCACTGAATATGAAAAGTAAAAAAGCATTGAAAGATTTGGCAGATACTTCGTGGTGCAACATTATAATTTAAAATACGTTTTACTTTACTTTGTAATACACCCACAATATGAGCTATAAAATTACAACTATAGTTTCGAGAGGAGCAGCCCCTCTCATCATCAGTCCCTCTTATTATCTATACCTGATGATGAGAGGGACTGCTCCTCTCGAAACTATAGTTGTAATTTAATAGCTCATATTGTGTGTGTGTGTATTACAAAGTAAAGTAAAACATATTTTAAAGTAAAAAAAGCAATGTGTTACTCAAGAAGTTTTGATACTAAGTAACACGGGAATAGGGATGGGGGGAAAGAATGAGCAGGTTGAAGTCGGGCAGTAGTGAGGAAATTAAATGTAGTGAGTTGAATAGTGCTAAGATTAAATAGTTGAGAGGTGCTAAAATTAAATAGGTACACCTAATCTATAAGATTCTTTCCAATGCGGTAAGACCAATATTGACGGGGTCAATATCGTTACCGTTTTTAAATTTCTCATTAATTCTTATTTTCCTTTCTGATTAGGTTAGCCAAAATCAAGAATACAAAATTTTGGACAATTAAACTTATTTTTCACGAGCATGCAAAAAAGCGATTATTGTTTTTCTTTAATAGTCAAAAGCGTAAATTATTATATTTACAATTTAACTTATAAAGTAAACCAAAAATGATTAATATCTTAATTAAGAATGTATTTTAAAAAAAAACAAGAGACTAAGTAAAGATTCTATACTGTTAACTGTACGGTTCTTATAAATTATCTGTTTTTGTTTAAATGCCTAAATAAGTCGAACGACCGTAAAGTAAACCTTAAAATAAAAATTTATCAAAAATGTTTAAACACAAACTTACTCATTTACGGGCGAATCGTTTCGGTAGCTTTGGGAATTTGGAAAGCGGCAAAATAAATGCATCCTGGATTGCGCAACACGTGGGTGTGCATCGAAATTAAAAAAAGAGATCAATAAAATGATTGTTTCGATCCCTGATTAATGAAAGCATTCTTCGGCCGAACAACGAGAGCGGGTTCGTTAGCGAAACGAAACCGGTCGCCTTTCTTCCTCCGGCGCCAGAAGCCCCGGCCGGCCGATCGATGGCGCTATGCAAATCCGCGGCCCCAGCGCCGAACCCCGGACCAATTACCGGCACGTGATCGTCTTGTTATTTACGCCTCGAATTGGGCTAAGAGAAATATCAATTATTTCTCACCAAAATCGGTGACCTTCTTAGTCAAAGGGCTCGCGGTTTACTTCGAACCCTGTGTCGATCATTTGTCGTCTTGCTGTTGGTATAAGTATTTTTTTTATCATTGAAAATAAAATAGATATATGTTGCAGTATAATTATATATATCATTTTTTATTCACTGTCCCCAGAAAAGTTAAAACTTGGGATAGGAGTACATGATGCATAATATCTACTGATTATGTATGTAAGAAAAATATACAGGGTTATTTGGAAAACATTAATAACCTCTCAGGACTATATTCATGCCTTGATTGTGAGTCGAAACTGTTCAAGCAACCGTGACGAAATATGGGACATCAAAGTTTGCATTTTTTAAAAATATTTCTGACTTGTAAAACGTTGAACCATCATTACAGCAACTTATACCGCATGTGAAAAATTCATTCCCTTTAATACAAGTCAGATAAAGTTATAAAAACCTTCCAATTCCAATTGGATAACATTTCTCAATTAATCAATTGTCTGTGAAAACACTTCTTTATCGCTTGCTAGAATATTCTGTTCGTATTCATCTCGATGTCTTTCGCTTCGAATCGATGTGCGCGTTGGTAACACTGCAGTCGCCGGTATTTAATCGCTGGCCAAGTCGAGTCGGTCAAACGTCAAAACAAACCACGAAGCGCCGCGGCACTGGTTCCGCGGCTTTTTTTTTTATTATTAAAAAAATAGAGATGCGAACACGGAATTCGTATCACATCAATATTCTTACTATTTTCAAATTAAGCTAAACGCTTGTTCTATGAAAATAGGACTAACTTGCTTGTCTGGAGTGAGATTCGAACCTGCGACCTTTGGATCACGAGGCGAGAGTCCTAACCACAAGACCAACAAGCTACTCAAAGACCATATTACCCGTTTTATACGAAACACGTTGGTTTTTCGAACTTCCGAGAATGTTCCCGTCCCAGATGTTTATAGATTGTTTGCAGAGTGCTACGGAGACTCGCGCAATTTAATCCGGATTTTAGCCCGAAACGGTCATTCGCCAAAACGGCGCGGCAGAGTATCCCAGTAAACAGGGTACACCGCGTGTGTGCGATGTCTCGGAAGTAATAGTTGGGTAATCGCGACATTGTTTCGGCGCGGGCCGCGTTACACTTCCCGCGGAATGTGGGCCCGCGCGCCGGAGAGCCCTCGACAGATTTCGCTCGAGACGACACGGATGTGAAATAATGCGACGATTATCTGCGCGCTCGCTGCCGAGCAGCCACCTGCGAGATCGATGGCGGCACTCGCATTTTGTTTTATTTGACCGCCGTAACCGTAATTGAATCCAGACTAGACCGGCAGCAGCAAAAATTCAAGTTGGACTAGTGCCGTTTTTGAAAGTGGCGGATAGCAATTGCGGCGCGCGATCAGCGCTTTGAAATGAGCCGTACTTAGCGGTCACACCGCTGTGAGAGCCTGAAATTTAGATTTTTCACTGACAGTTTTGTCTGACATATGACATATGACAGATAGACACATTATTTCATCGGAATTTTTTTGAAAAAATTAAAAATGGCGGCGCCACGTCCATTCCCGTGGAGCTCCTCTGCCGTGACTGAGATGCAACATTCGCCGCTGCACGTTTGTTGATACAGAAAAGATAAGCCATTTGTTTTTTAAACTAACGCTTAAAAATAACTTTTTTGAACAATTTTTTTTTCAAACTGCTTCCACATTTACCAAACCTTTTTTTTCAATCAAAAGCACATGACCTTTTTTTCTGCATTTTTAAGAAATGAATTGAAATGAAATATGTACCCTATTATATGTATCGCAATTTTCATGAAATTATTCAGATTTTAATATAACAATATTTTAAGTCAGGTAATGTTGTCGCTTGGCAGCATGAAAATCAATGTACGATAGAATGAACAAATTAAGAGTGAATGTGAATTTAGCGTAGTAGATAGAATATAGAAAGGAAAGATGGTTTGGTCAAGTGGTCCGTCTGGGCGAGGAGAGAATATCAAAGATATATGAGGCGTGAACACCCTGGCATACGAAATATTGGAGATAGTCATGTTCGAAAACGGAAGAGTATGCACGAGAAAATGTAAGATATGCGAGGCAAAATTAAAGCAAAAGTGGCAAAAGGTGCGCTAGGACAGAGAGATTTTGCGTTATATCCTCTCTGCATACCCCGAAGTAAAATGCCGCGATGGTTAGTAGTTTTATCAAATCAAAATTATTAAACAAAAATTACTGATTTCCACCGCGATACAAACCCGAAGATTTTTCTATTCAGAGAATTACCGTTAGCAATTTCGCTATCTTGACATTATAATCTTTCGATATAAGTGATACATCTATTATGTTATTTTTAAATAGCTTTCAAACACATATTACGCAATGAATCCCAAAAATCTCTGAGTGATATGCACTGGGCGACGCCAAGACAAATTTATTAATTTATTTTTTTATTAGATCTGTAAAATGTTCGATATATCCAATGCATTTTATTTTTCAAAGAATACACAATTTATTGTGACGTTGCAAAATCATAAAACTATGCCCTGAAATTGCAACTGCACAAGAAAATGTTTTTTATTTTTCATAGCGATTATTTATTTATCTCTCTTTTTGACCTTCGTGTCATGAACCTTTGTTCGTGAGTAGGTGTATAATTTATGCATTTATTTTGTACATTAACAATTAATTAAACTGTTGCCTCATCGCCTGTTATAAAAATACAATGACCCTGTTGTTGCATATTTTATATCATTTGGGAATCATTATTTAACCGCTGAAAGCTTTATGAGGCTGTTCATAGAATGTTCGTTACATACATTAAAATATTAAAAACGCATTTAAATGTTACACCACTTCGATGTTAATATCACTTCATAAAAACCTTTTTGAAAACGATCGACAATTGATTACATCGAATTGAAAGTCATCAATGTACTGATTGCTGGCAGCATTTATGACAAATTATTGATACAACAGTTTTTTTTAGTTCCTGCACTGGTATTACTTCTCTTGAATTCCTTTTTGTCCAGGACTAATATTACCGGAGGCACGAAGTAGAAATTTTTTGGAATATAATATCACAACAATATCGTATTCTTTTTATTGATGTTTTATCGTAGCCGCATTCCTTATAACATCTAGGGAGGATGATTGTGGCTTAAGGACCTTGGGTTATAAGGAAAATCTGGTTGGGTTTTTACCTTCTAATTTTGTTGAGGAAAAATGTTCACATGGCAACAAAAATGCTGGCGCCCCAAAAGAATTAATTTCTGAAAAACCTTTGCCTTCTTTCATTTAATAAAAATGGACTGTTATGATTACGTATAATTTTAAAATACTTTTTTGAAAGAGTTTTACAATCGTGAAATTAGCTAAAACGGTTTATTCGCGTTTACAAGTAAAACGCTTTTTGTTAGGTAACTGTAAATATTAACGAAAGTAAGAATGTATTGAAGAAGGGAGGGAGATATTTAAACATATTATTTCCTAAAATCTTTGGTCAAATGAATTAGTAGAAATTACGTAAATAAGTTTAAATATTGCATAACGGCTCACTTATTGAAATGATTTCGCGTCACTTCGCCATCTTAATTCATTACGCTATAATCATTTAAAGAAAATTTCAAACATCCCTTATTAAAAACATTGAAAGTAATTAGTATTTTAAATATTCTTTTTAATGTAATTTCAAAAAAACACCATAATAATCATTAATTAAGATAAATTATAGAAGAATTATATAAATTAAAAAGGATATTGCTTAACACTCCACTTCAAAAATTAGCGGTGACATCTGTCATGTCATGGGAATTACTAATTTTCGATCATAGATGTTTATATAGCATAGTCTCTACAAAATTTGAAAGAAGAGCAGATAAAGAACATAATATAATATATACATCTTTAAAAGTTGGATAATACGTGAATATTCTTACTGTGGAATTGGTGAATGGCGTATTGGGCAAATTGATTACTTAAGCCAGCTCGTACAGGTCACGAGTCCTGTGGCCGGCCACCCTATAAAGACTTCCATAAAGTGATGCTTCTATAATTTATCTTAATTAGCAGTATTTTTAATGTCTACTCTCTTTTAAATTCTCTCATGTTTGGTTATTCCCTGCTTTTGACTTTGATTCTATTGTAATTGTATTGTATTCTTGTGTAAGTTGAACGCAATTGAAGCACCCCATTAGTGTTTTGAAGTATCATTGTATTTTGACACAACAAATTGATAATCTCAATAAATTCGGTATCTTATCAGTTCAAAGAGTTTTTATGTACCTCTTTGATACCTCTCTCGTGTTTGTATTCTCGTTTCCGCGTTTTGTGATAGCGGACCGTTTCAGAGCGCAAACAAAGTACGCAGTCGGTGTTTTACGAGTCCCGCTCCTTACTGATATTGAAATATTTTGATAGAGTTCGTACAACATCCGTGCACCTCGTCACACGCTGTGAACTTAACTTGATTTATTATTTATTACGATGTATTCTCGGTTTTGTAAAATGAAATAAGGTATTTAAAATCGAAACATCGCGACCGTGTCAAATTGATACTATGATCGTGCGACGCGCGTCGGATTATTCGCAGTTGTGAGTTCTTTTCAGTGAATGGTGGATACAGATTTTTGATGTTCTGTGAAAAAAGTTGGGGCGATCTTGTGGTCAATTTTTTCGGTCGAGTTTGAACAAATCTGCAGGTCTGAATTGTCAATTGTGGAGTCATGACGTACCGTTTTTGACATCTCGGCATGTTGTGCTTTCGCCAAACGACTGTGAATGGAAGCGGGGCTTCAACGGGGCTGGTGAACCATGAGGATTGGTGATTTGGAGTCATCAGATATCTGGAATAAAAAGTTGATATGCGAACAGAGAGAAAGTATCGAGATTTGCGGGTAAATATTATCATTTTTTTGCTCGTACTGCAAACCATACTAGTGTAATCGGAATTTTAAATAAGTTTTTCGATGCCTCTGCAATAAAAAACATCCGGTGTTGAAACAGAAGGTGTCGAAAGTGCTCACTTTTGTCTACATGACATTCCATTTTGAAGGCATGTAATAAATTAAAATATTATAATCAAGGTAACGTAAAAGCGAACACAATGTCTTGTAGAGCAGAAGAATTTCGAATGAAGCACAAATAATCTTTTTGGGATGAAATTTTTAATTTGAAAAAAAAACTTACGCTACTTATGTTAATATCTAATATTTCTAATTTATTATTACTTAATAAAGAAAACTACGCTCAAAGAATTTCATTATTCAATAAAACTAACCATTACGGCCTTTCATAGGGCAGAGAGCATAGAACGCCATACTATTCTGTCCTGGCATTCTACTTGTTCCTCATCCACTTTCATAATTCTTCTTCTTATGCACGCTCTTCAGTTGTTGAAGCTTTTACAGGCTTGTTCTCCGATATTTTATTAACCTGTGTGATCATGCCAAGTCTTTCATGGACAGTCTTTTCATTCGCCTCTTAAATTTTCTATGCCATAATTTCTTCACTCATCAATTTCACGTGGCCAAACCATCTCAAACCATACTTTTTATATTCTACGTACTACGCTACAGTCAGTGTAAAATTAAACTCGTCATTCTCCACTCTGTGGTATAAAGATTTTCCATACATACGCCTAAGCCACCGCATACAGGCACCAGTACTCCATTATGTACCGCTTAGCTTCTTTTGACAAATTCTTATTGACCATGGATGCAAATGGTTGCGTTCGAGCCATTTTGCCTTTGCAATACGTTTCTAATCTAATATTAAGTTCAAAGTATATTGTATAAAGTATAATCCTGTTGGATCTGTGCACGCGCGGCTTCGCACGCGTAAATTTTTAGGAACTTCTAGTTATATTTTATCAGTTTGTGTATTAACCTTAACATGTCGTCGCGAATTTTTTATAGAACTTTTTGAGTTCTACAACTTCTTTATAAAAAGTATTTAAATATCTCTTACCATTTAGGCAGCGTTCGTAAAAAACGCATCGTTCGACCATTTCTTAGTCGACTTTATTTGTAAAATAAGCCACTACGAAAAGCCCTTTTATTTTAGCGAGATAATACATAGCGTACGTCCACCCTAAAAGTCCATTCTAAATATTGGTGAAAGAAACTTTGAAATCGGATGAGTAGTTTCGAAGATTACCTCCTACGTCTTACAAACTTTATTTCTTTATATATTAATAAAGATTATACAAAATTACTAAATTACTAAAACTATACGTCGTATCATATGTGCAATTTCTGACATCGATTTAAAAATTTTGCGATAAGACTTAATTGATTACAATTTTATCGTTTTTATTAACGCCTTCTTGATAAATAGTACACATTCATAGCCGTGATGGTGATCGAACAATATAACTTTATCGGGCATTATTTTTGTCCTCTAACTACAGAATTTGTGATTGCACATGCCCGATTAGAAATCATGTTGTTCAAAATAATGTTAGTTGTGTTTAAACAAAACTTTATCTTGAGATAAAACCCTTCGCAGTTTGTAACAATCAATCCAAGTGAAATTAAAATTTAATGTGTGCAACGTCAACAACCAGATATACCGTTGAAACTCGTTAATTCGAATTGCCTAGGAATTTAAAAAAACATTTCCAATTACGCAGAACCCCGCTAATTCGGAATTAGCCAAAACTCATGAAAAATCCGTTAACGTTTTTGCATAATTTTTCAAGAAATCACATTGAAAACGTAATATTTATTAAAATCGCGACATTTCTACAGTAAAGAACCCGATATCGATATATTTGCTTTGTTTTCTGTTTTATTTACACACTTTTTTGTACCTGTATAACCTGTTATCTGCCCAAATCCCCCGAACTCAAATGTCATAATATCCTAACCTTTTTACCTACTATGGTATTTATCTACAGAAATCATTCCTAAATTGTATTTATTATTTTTGTGACAGTCTTCATATTATATAATATATTTATCATTAAGACATTTTTTATTATTAATACTAACTAACTAACTAACCATCACGCCGTTTCCGCAGGGGTAGGCAGAGGATTGAACGCCACACTCTTTTATCCTGGCACACCACTTTTGCTTCGGCCACATTCATACATAATAATACATTATTAATGTATTTTTTATTTATATAAAGTGTTCTGTGTAAAAACTTGTTAATCTGGAACTCATTCCTAAAATTGTATTTATTGATTCGCGTTAGTCTGAATATTATTTACAATTTATTCTATCATTAAGTCATTATTTATTATTAATTTATCTTAAAAAGTGCATTGTGTAATTATATCATAATAGTCAAAATGTTCACAAAATATTCTTACTTCGTACTCTAATGTCACTCTAGGGTCATTAGTGACCTGTTGACGATCTGTTTGTTAAAAAATAAAGTAAAAACAAAATGCAGAAAAATTTTCCGGTTTGATCTATAACGTAAGTCTGGCGGTCGCTGGCTCCTACTGTGTTTTGGTGTGGAATCGCCTATGGTTCGTGTTTATTTTTATTCGTCCGGGATATTATGTGATGAACGATTTCCTGCAAGATGCCCACTGCGGTGATCTGCATTTTTGTCGCTACTTACTAATGTAGTCTTGTGTGGTGAAGTAACGTGGTGAGGTGGAGCACCCTCGCTCCTGCGCGGCGCGCTGGTCTCGGCTTACTAATCACATTGCTTTATTGCCCCTGCCGCTGGTGTTACTGGAACTGATGGAAATAATAATTGCACGTTTGTATTCGCCGATCATGTCGACGACGTGATTTCACCTGCGGTTTATTTTTAGCGTCAGAAAATGGAGCAGTTCTTCTACAGATTAATCGATTCTAATGTGATTCCCGAATAGGATACGATATTAAAAATATTATTCGATTTTTTTTTGTTAAGTTTGTAATTATATTCCATATTGAGTAAAATTATACAGAGTGTCCCGTATCTCATAGTCATAATAGTTATCAGATAAATATTAAAAAAATTTAAAAAACAGTCAATTAAAACTGGGCAAAGTATTGATTTTGAATACTTGGTTTGGTCAAAAAGTGACATTTTCTTCCAAGCTAGAGCAGTTGGCTTTGAATGTTGGACAAAAGTTTACAGAAGCATTATTCAGGATTACATAATAATAAAAAAAATGAAGATTTGTAGTACAGGAATGAAAAGACCGTCACAGGGTGAAGACTTTTTTGATTTTTTTAAATGTTTATAATTTTTAAAACACATGACTTAGATTTTTTTTAAATATTTTTCTGATAACTTTTATGACTTGGCCTATCACTCGATTTCGGCTTGACGTCGAGATACAGGACATCCTGTATACTATGAGTGTATAAATAATCGAATGTGAAGACGTTCACTTTGTGGAAATCCATTTTAATAAATAATTATAAATAATGAAAACACTTTTATTTTTTTACAATATTTTTATTTGACACTTTGTTAGTTTGTCATTATATGTTTCAGAAACGTTATTGTTATAGAATGGCTAAATATACACATCCCGCACAAACAGACATGCGGAATAATTCCGCTTGAAATTCATAAAAACTTACGCACGCAAAATAGTATCATCAATAATCAAATACAACCCTCCAGCTCACCCCTTCTCACAACGTTCCCTGCTCCCGCTACCTAGACACCCCCTCTGCTTCCATTGGACCCGCAACCCATACACCAGACACACACTCTCACACACGTCAGTCTACGCTCGCCTGAAGAATGAAACGGACGTTTCCGAAACGTAGTGAAATATTCGTGTCAAATAAAAGTAATGGAAAAACCCGAATAGTATTTTCATTTATAATTATTTAAATTACATCGTGATTGTAAAATTAAAGTCGGAAGGAGGGAAGACAAAGAAGAAAAAGACATTTAACAACTAAACGATTTATCATCGTGCCGTCTCCCCGCATAGGATACAACGCCACACACTTCTGTCTGTCCTGGAATATCATTTTTGCCTCGTTCACTTTCATACATCTTCTCGTGCACGGTCTTCGGTTGTTCTGCTCCTGCTGCCTTCTAAGTATATCTCGCTCTACACGCTCAAACTATTGAACAGCGTCTTTAAAAACGAGAATCTACTACTAGACATATGTTGTAAGTAAGAAGCAGTATAAATATCTTTAAAATTCAACATGACCAATATATGATCTCATGGTAGGCACGCATTGCGCAGTTTTTGTTGTATTGCAAAATGCATTTTTTATCTCGAATATCTATCTATCGGCAAGCGGCGCTTGCATTTATCCCATTCATTTTGAAGATCTTTCACATTTGAAAAAAATACCGTTTGCCTTGGAACGACTTCCAAATTGGTTGGCTGGGTACGGGTATACAAAGTAAGAAGCGAAATAATGTCAAAACGCCATTTCTAAGATTTTTCATAGCTCGTGTTCCACATAGCATTGACCCAAATAGCGTTTATCATTATTTCGATAGATAGCGAGGCGTTGATCGCAATATCGTTCGTGTGCGAAATCAATTTTGTTTCTTCACTTCCATAAAGTTCTAAATCACTTCTCAAAACACCCCGAGAACACACTTAACACTGAATCACAACGGGTCGATTTTTTGGTCATGGCACTTAAGGATGTGTTGTGTATGTTATGCGGGAACGATATCCGTGCGAAAAAGAGACAAAGTCATATGACCGATTCGTGCTGGACAGTAATGCAACAACGCACTTCACACATTTAATCAAAATATAGTAATATTGTTCCCTGTCTGTCTGACGGTCCGCAACGTCCGTAAATTGCTGGTATCAAAACCTTACGTAATTAGAGAGTGTAGGCTCATACAAGATGCATGGGTCGCTGCACCAAATTACACTGTCTTCACATTTTTAAATTATTATTTTATTATATTTAGTTTCAGGTTTAAGCGAATAAAGTCAATAAAAAAAACAAATTGTTTTCTGTTCATGAATTTTCATCTCAAAATCCTGCAATTATTATGTCCCGTGATTTTTAATTAAATTTAAATTTACGACATTTTTAATAATTATTATTAAACCATGATATTAAATATAATCTAATTTTACTGTATAATATAGTATTTAAGTATAATAGTATAATAGAAGATTTATTATCAAAGTACAATTACTTACGAGATATATAATCTTTACTGGTATTTCTAAATCTTGATTCGCAGCACGAATCGCATTTAAGTCCATTTTTCGAGCAGAGAAAGCGCTGAAATAATTTTCAGGGAAGTAATTTATCATTCTCAAAATAATTGATACAAACAAATAATACACGAATTTAAAAACCTTTCTAGAACTTATAAAATGCATTTTTAAATAACTTATTTATCCTTCTTTTTCCCTTTGTCTCCTTCCTTATATCCTCAGCAATTCATTAGTAATCTTCATTGCGCTGCGTATCATAGATTTCTGAGATTTTTCCTTCTTCCTGCATGACAGTCTCATTCTCATGTTTGTGTTTAAGTTTTTTTTAATATAAATTCCGATATATGTTTCCAGTGAAGATTTTTAAAATAATTACCATGACATCGCAAAAATATATTTTCCGTTTAAAGGTCATCATCCTATTGAGTTCTTTGAATATTTTAATGAACTGAATATAAATAATTTTTTTTTATATTAATATTATACCCATAGCTAACAGTGTTAATAGATGTTGCACTTCTTCTTCCTTAGCTAAAAATATAATTATTCATTTTAAATAACTTTGTATAAAGCATATTGACTATTTAGCATCGATCGCTTTCGTTGTCACTATATCATCATTAGGACGGACGCACAATAACTGTTCCATAAATTAAAATACGTGAATTGATCAATTGTCGGATGTGGACGTTGTCTTATTCGTGGTGGAGGTGTGCGGTTGTAATGCGATTTTAGCCGATGAAAGACTAACTTTTATTTGAGATTTGTATCTGATTGTATCTACGAAATTGATTTTTCGCAGTTCGGTAATCATCAGTACCAGACAATAGTTATATCTCAGTTACTAATCATCAACACAATTAGATAACAGTACCGGGTAACTAGTTTAAATAATAGCTATTAGACCATCATTTGTGGATGGTGGACATCAACTGCCAGACGTTAAAGTGGGGAATTTCAGTTAAATTCAAATGTTTATTAATTATACTATATTATACTAGCCATACCTAACTAGTAACACCCGTGAAAAATCACGGAACATAATTTAAGTATTATTTATTAGTACATAATAAAAAGGCTGCCAAATGTTGAACGTAGGAGGCGTAACTTATTGGATCGCGTCTTAGCTAATACGCGTGTAATATTTACAGTATATTTTTAACGGGCTACGTAGAAGCGTTCGAGGTTCGAGCTTCTCCAGCCGTGTAATTCTTTTTTAGCTGTGAATTCAGTCAACCAAATTATTATATTTAAATTAGATTTAGGATTCTCAAATATTTGTATGTAAAATTTAAAAGCCATTTTTCTTTCTAAATGTGTCTCTAAGATATAGTTTGCGAATTCTGAAAAATTATTAACAATACGACGTTCGTTAACGCTGCAAACATCGAAAATAAATCGCGCTGCCGCAGCGGCTCACGCGAGTCGCGGTAGATATTTTGCCGCAGTAGCAGCCTCCGCGTATGATGCAACATCCCTGAATCATATCCGAGCTGGACCGGTAGCGGGCCCTTCGGGTTCAGTGGTCAGCGAGCGCCCGTATTGGGTTTTTATGTTATACAACATCTCCGGCTGCAGGCGGCCGCGGGCGGCGGATGCGCGCACGCACTACTGCATTCTTACCTCGCACACACACTCCGGGCGGGCGCTGCCGGGCGGACGGGAGCGCGGCTTCCAGCGCTGGCCGCGTTTTTATCCGGAGGATAAATAAAAGTGTTTGCCTATTTAGCCGGCCGGTTTCGGAAACAATTGTTTTCCTTCGTCGAAAAGACGGAAACTAAAACACAAATTTTGACGTTTCTAGTCAATTTTCGTATTTTCACTAGTAATTTAAAAAAATCCTAGAACCCGACTGCGCCACCTGCCGGGTCCAGTTGTGAATCTAAACCGTCCAGGGACCTACTCGAAAGCACACGAAAAATTTCATTAAAATCGGCCCGGCCTTTTAGGAGTTCAGTGACATACACACGTACAGTACAGAAGAATTATAAATGTAAAAATATGTAGGTATGTTCTGAGAACACAATTATTAGATTCTGTCCACAAAGGGATATTTATTGATTAAGATAAATTACAAATCTCAAAGAGACAAAAATTATGTGTATGGGAAACATGTAAGGAAGTCTTTATAGGGTGGCCCAGGGCTTACGACCTGTATGAGCTGGCTTAAGTGATCACTCTACACAATGTAACGTTCACTAATTCCACTGCAAAAACACCCACACATTATCAAATTTTTGAATGTTGTATGTATGTGCAAAATCAGTTTTCTTCATATATTCGATCTGACTATACTAGAGACATCTACAGTCTTTCACATTTCGTAGGATATATATATTTTCGCCTCTGCTGATGAGCTTAAGCCAGCTCGAACAGGTCGTAAACTCTGGGCCACCCTATAAAGGCTTCCATACACATTTCCCATATAAATAACTTCTGTAATTAATCTTAATTGAAAAAATATTTTGTCAAATGAGTGTTTGATAATTTTGTCACCGGTTGCTAAAATTTCAATAATTAGTTATCCATCCGACAGTTCCTGGCTTGTTTCGTATTATGTAATACATAATATTTACGAAAACACTAGTCATAAAGAATTCTATTTCATATCAATTAATCGTATAACCATCGAAGCAACTGGTTTTCATCTTATTCCTAAATATGACATATTTGTACGCGCGTTTGCGTCGAATTCACTTTATTTTTCCAACTTTATCAAACTGTATCGACTTGAATTGAAAAGATTTCGACTACGATTAGAGTTACGATCTACCAACCTCTGGTATTATATTCCACCGTGCTGTAGAATTGGGCCCACGTAACGACATCTGGATGGGCGCGGAATCCGACAGGCAGGTACCTTCCAGTATTTTCTCTATCCGGGTCGCGTGTCGATAAACTCGAAGCTGAGCGTCTTAAAAAACAAACTTGCATCATTTTAAATGTCTGTCATTTAACCATACCAAAATCACTGCCATGGCCAACAGAACGGGATCGCGGGCGGCCGCGGCACGAATCACGACCTCTCTCAACGTATCTGGCTGCCTTAATAACGGGGCACTTTTTAGTTGCCCGCTCGTACTAGACAATCAACCGCGCTCTGAAATATGCAGTATTGTATCTCTGTATCTTGACATTTATTGTATAACACTGTAATGTCAATCAATTAGAAAGCTCATCCCAATTATAATAATTTCGTCGTCTGTCCGTCCGTCTGTCTATCATCTGTCCGTCCGTTCGTCGTTACTTCGTGTAACGTCCGTAACTTATTTATAGTATTTTTTTTTCTTTATGGTAATTTTTTATATATAAATAAATGCGTATTTCGTAGGAACCGACATGTAAAAGTACCGTCATTTTTACCGGTTACAGCTGGTTATTCATAGCTGTGAATAGGTACCTTAACGTTTTAGAGCTTTCTGATTAATTGAATTCATTAATTTCAAACCTGTCAAAATTGGCGGCATATCAATGTTATACAATAACTGTCAAGATACATAAATAGCAATATCAATTCATGTTTCAATGTACTGTCTGCACGTGCGCCTTCTTGTATTATTCTAAAGAACTCTGTAAAACAATTTTATGACATTTAGGGGAATAACAATGTTACAAAATACACTTTTTGTGGTTAAAAAAATTAGAAACACTAGAAAATTAAATTGAAAGTAATATTCCAAATTTACAAGCTTGCGTGAGTTACAATCAATGAAGTGTTACTACACGACTGTCACCGTTGGCGAATATTGTGAATTTAGCGAACTTGTATGATGAGCACGCATTTCACGTTCGAACGACTGTTAACTATGTATTGTCTAGTAAAAATTCGCCTTTAAATTGATCAATTTTTAATAAATAATTACTATTTACAGCAATACTAAATTGTTCTTAATTATCATGTTCATCTAGCTACCAAATTTAAATTGTATATACTTCTAAAATCGTGTAGCTCTTTGAATATCAATTATTGTTTACAATAATGACACCTTATTTTTCGAACCTTGTATTGGTACGTGATTAATTATATGTAGTGGCCATCAGATATTTGTATTGTTTCAATATTACTCGTGATTATCAATATATATCTAGCTCATTTTTTCTTCACTTCAGTTGCAGCAATCCGCGACGTGTTGTCACGGTTGACTGTAACCTAAGATTTCACCATTGGTGTTGTGTTTTTATATAAATGATCCATTAAAAAAATATTTATCATATTTGTATGATTTTTTTACCCAAAATCTACACTCATTGTCTATATTATAATTGCTTCAAAAACGATGCTGCATGTACTGCACAACAATACCATTACCAGTTTAAAAAAATAACGAAATCATATGAAAAATTTTAACAAGGCGTACAAGATATTTTAAAATACATTTAGATATTATTTTGTTGTATTAACAATTAAATTTAATAATCGAGTCACTACAAGAATATCATTTAATGAAAAAAATCAATAAGATAATTCTTTTAATAAACGATTCAGAAAATATACAAAAATGTATATTTTCTTTAATATTTACTTTTCTGCTGGCAAGTATATTTTTGACGTAACGCGAGCAACTGCCGTGGAAATTAATTTCTTGATTAAGATGATGTCAGACTCAAAGAAATCGAAAATTTTGACAAGATACGCAAGTGAATTGAAATGAAAATAATCGTACCTAATAATGGTCAACTATCGTGGGTATATTCATTTCTATGTCAAGCTGACACGTGTCAAACGTTTAAATTTTAATTGTTTAAGTTAATGTTTTGACGATAAGCTTTTTAGCAGCGTTTATGGAAGAACGCAAGTCGAAGAATTCAACATTTGACTAGAGATCAGCGTGAAAGGAAGAACGCAGGTCAACAGTAAGTTGAGAGAAGAAAGTCGCAGAAATATGATTGAGGAACTGCGCAGCAGCTATTTTGTTTTTTGATATTGACAATGTGCGCATGGTTGAATTTTTTTTTGACCTTTTGTTTTAAAGAAACTTTAAATATTTTTAAGAAAACGTCCTACGCAAGTGTGAATGCATATGGCAGACTTCAAAATCTGGCTAAGAGTGTTAATTTCACAATTGATGACCTTTTGAAATTTGAAATTAAATTAAATCATATAATGATGTAACAGAGCTAGTCCACAATACTAACGCAAAAAACATTTTAAATTTATTCTAGTATGCCGTGTATTGTATTGTACCTACGTGTATTGAAACAAATGAACTTTTCATATTTGATACATTAAAAATAGTTCACGGTTTTGCAGAAAATAAGTCAGAAATGTTGAGAAAAAATGCAAACTTTGATGTCGCGTATCTCTCTAACTATCAACATTAGGTTATGTTTGTTTCAACATTTTCCACTCATAATCAAAGCAAGCATCCGCCCTACGTGTATTGAAACAAATGAGTTTTTCATATTCGATGCATTAAAAATAGTGGTTTTGCAGAAAATAAGTCAGAAATATTGAAAAAAATGCAAACTTTGATGTCGCATATCTCTCTAACTGTGAACATTAGGTTATGGTTGTTACAATATTTTCCACACATAATCAAAGCAAGAACCGCCTATTAATTATTGTGCGCTAGCTCTATAAGGATCTAGATCGAGCTAGCTCTATATACCCTGTATAAAGTCGCCCACTAGGCCTAGCAGCAAGCAATTGGCGATCGCTTAGCTGCTAGATTTTAATGATTTCTGTCTCGAATATTATATACGGTCCAATGCGGTGTCACCATTTTACATTGTCATGGTACATCTTTGTCTAACAATTGACTGTAAAAATGGTCCCGAACGCCCCTTGCGCGTGTACAAAGCCGCGCATGAGTCACGGACAATGTGTCTTCCTTTTGCAAGACGTCCCACAATGGGTTTGTACACTAAGTATTCTGAAAAAGGTTTTTCGCTTAAAGAATGAAGCAAACTTTTTTGTTTGTTGGCAACAAATTCTGCAACAGACACGCAACTCGGCAGTCGTGCGTTTGTTGAACTTTGTTAGTAATTTATTCACTTGTGATTTTTTGGTGATTGGATGACTAGTAAATATTTATTTTCTGTCTAATTATCCCTATAATAATGCATAGCATTAAAAATACATTATTTTAGGTCATGAGAATATTATATTTTATTTTGAGATTTCTCACAATAAACGCAGTCAACTCTCCTAATTATTATTTTGAAACGCACCTGTCTTGGAAATTATTTCACCCTAAAAAGTATAAACTTATTTGCAATTAAAAAAATGTGATTAAATATTCTGATGGTAAAAGTCGACACCTGACACCTTCATTTAGTGATGATTCTCGAGTCACAATTATTGAAGTCAAATATTCATTCGACTCGTCGCAGACGGAAAAAATCTTTACAAATGTGGAAAAATATATTTGTGAAAATATATCTTGCAATTGGCTGACTTAACTTTTTAATGATTGGTTGTGCGTCTCGCGTGTGGCTTGGCGCGAATCGGCGTAGCGAAGAGACCGCTTTAGTATTAAAATAATTCCAACCTGGATGGCGAAAGTGAAGGGCCAATCCGGGAGTTTTTGCTGGTAGAACCCCGCTGGGTTTGAGGCAGGGACGTGCAGTTAGAATAAAAAGCATGACTTTTATTTTAAACACATATTTGGTAAAAATCTAAATTAAATATATATCTTGTAGAATATCATGAAATATTAAAATCTGAATAATAGTTATGTTCATTATTGCGGTAGGAATATTACATCTTATTTCGGTTTATTTTCAAATATATGCTTAGGAAAAAGTCTTGCTTCTTGTTTTCACTGCACGCCCCTGGTTTGAGGGTCCATTCAAAAATTAAAAAAATGTTTTAAATGCAGTCATCGAAGATTGCTAATTTAATTTAATTTAAATGTACTGAATTCTACATTTTATGTATCCTATCTCTTCCAAAATCGTATTTCCTATTAATTTATCGGCTATGTTTCCCATAAAATCTCGATTTCAGTACATTATAAATTAGTAATCCTCAGTGACTGCATCCATTTTTTTTTAGATATTGCTATCTTTGTTTTTATTTTATTATAAGGATCTGGTGTTATACTTGTATTGAAATTTTTTGTACAAATATCTTTGAAATCTGTCTGAGAAAGGGGGCAATATCGGTGCAACAGGCGTATTATACATCTTTTCATTTAAGAAAGACAATAGAATTATATGTGTAAGCCGTGAAGAGGCACATTGTTTCGTTGTGTTGGTGTTTATTACCCATAAACACCAACACAACGAAATAATGTGCGTCGTACGCACGGCTTACACATACTAATTCGATTGTCTTTCTTAAATGGAAACACCTACACAAACGAACGCTCCTTATAATAGACACGCGAATAGTTTTGGAGGCTTTAGAGACTCGATTACAGAGAATGTATGGAGTCCTATAGACGTACCAGTATAAACTGGCGTGCGAGGGAGGGCGTCCCTGTCGCGTAACAGAAGTTGCCAGGGTGTAAATTTATTTCACAATACAGAATGTCCGGTGACCGGTGTCGGAGCCTTTAATAGAAATTTGGTCGGGCAACACTAAAGAAACAAACCAGTAATAGCAGCCGCTCTATCTGTCAACCTGTCAAACGGTAATATCGGTCCATTATTTGCTTTTTCAGCTTCGCAAAACTTTAATACTTCATTGGCAATTGTTCTTGCACCATCCTGGACTGTTTTGGACATAATAATTCATAAATGTTCAAGTTTTTTCTTTGTAACATTGTGGAAATTCATTTTTAATATTTAAAAAAATGAGGGTAAACAACAGTGCTTTATTCCACTATATTTATTTTGAATTGTTGTTATTTTGAATTTGAACAGTTGTAAACGTGTTGTTATTGACAATGGGAGAAATCCCGAAAACGTTCTAACAATTCAAAATAAATATAGTGGAATAAAACAGTGTTGTTTACCCTCATTTTTTTAAATATTATAATAATTCAGTGTATATTGGAAATCAATATGTCACAGCTCACGCTCAAATACGAGAATGAACTGAATGACAGGGCGAGGGGTTACCGCCGGGCGCGGGCGGGGCGGGTTTCAGTTCCAAAGTCGCCGCACGCCAATTTACGTTGGGCAAGCAATACAAAGATAATTTGTTTCGGTACATTAATTTATTCGGATTACTTCTACCGCATTGCTGATTTGTACTACCGATTTGTACTCACTTAACCTTGTATGCTTTTCGGCAATATGAATTATTTTCAATCGGAGTCCTCTGTCACCCCTCCGGATACGTGTATTAGTATTCTGGGCGCGTTCAGCTTCAGACAAAGCGTTCGGCGGACTGTCGGAAATCCTCCGGCCGGCCTGTCAGATTTAATATTTCGTATGAGGGTCCGTAATGACCACCAGCGCCTGCGGTGGTCGGGCGCGCGCGCTGCATACTAAGCCCCGCTCTTCTTCATATAAACACTCCATTTCGTGTCTTCTTATGTAACGCCAATGTTAGACAACTTTGTGGCACGATTGCACTCGAATGACATTTATATAAATGTTAACAGTTTGTAGAAAATTACATAGAAAAAAATGTTGTCGGTTAAAGTAGCGCTTTTCCTTTGGAATTTGAAGAACTGCATTCGATTATTATTCATTATTTTTGGAATCAGAGTTATACATTTTCAGGAAGCTATATACCCTCCATAGCTCTTCTATTTTGCTGTACATAATATTTTCTATGATTCGATGTGTTCATAATTTTTTGTCATATTTAAAATAATGTTTTCAATCGACAAAACGCTCGCTTAGCCCAATCAAACATAACGCTCACTTAACCCTACAGAGGCACGTGTGTCCGTATGGACATACATAAATATTTTGTTGTTGATGTACCTATCGTATTTTTTTTCTTTTTAAAATAATTTATTTGTATTCATAAATGTATATTATACATCAGTATGTTCCAGTGAGCTAACAACTGAAATTCAAAAACCATTTTTGATCGAGTGACATTAACGGTATATTTTTTAATTTATATTTTATTGCAATGTGTACATATATAGAAAGCTTGGTCCATTTATAATTTTGTTTTATGTAAATTATTATTGCAGTTTGGTAATACTAAAAATAACATACACATACTTCTTTCTTGTATATGTTTTAACCTTTATTTTATCTCTATGTTAGCCGTGTTCACATTTAAGTGATGAAAAGCATTTAAACTAATTGAATTATAATTGTATTATCTATATCATGTTGTGTGTTATTCGTTGTTTGTGAAAGAATTAAAATAAATAAATAAGTAAAATCATTTATTTGTTCGCAAAAGTTACATGAAGTTACAAAATTTTATAACCGCTGCGTTATGGGGGGAGAACATTATATTAACGTGTTATTTTATATATTGTCGGCAGTTCAATTACATTTAATATAATTTTTTTATCAAATGCACGAATTTTTACGTGTTTTTAATCTCTAAATAATTTTTATGAAAGTGTATTTACTAAATGTCTTGACATAGATTTTCGGTATTCATTATTTTTCAATATTCATTTCAATATTCATTACTTTTATTACACACAAAAAGATTAGATGAAGTTTGAATCATTATTATTTAAAGTTTAACTTTGAAAATTCTGTAGGGAGCGTAGGTACTTATTAGCGCTGAGATATTTTTCCAAAATCAGCTGTTTGAATGCTCTGAATTGACAAGAGATATCATTAGTATTATATCGAATGGGATCAATAAACTCTGGCTAACTATTAACATAATTCACTCAGGTTTAACATATTATTATGGAAAATATTATCCGGTTTTGCATTTCTACTGCATATTATAAATGATACGTCACGCCAATTACACATAATATTAGAGGCTCTTGTATCAGAGAGATCGATATATACATCTTTTTTCTTTATTTTTTTATCTTTAGAATAATTTCAAAAAAGACAATTTTTAACCTTTAACGAAAGATTTAACTAAAGGCGAAGTACCATGTTAGTGTGAGACCCGTTCCAAATTTGTATCACAATTTTATCCATTAATTTTTTATTCATTTTTTTTTTTACTTCCATTCTTTTAACTCGTGGCGTCTGCTGTTTTCTTGACAAAAAAATTTTGGATCGATTTTTCTCTTCTTTCGTGATCCTTCTTCTTCTCTTCTCCCTTCTCCCGTGATCCAATCGAGCTGAAACTTTGCAAGCAGACTCGTGGCGACGATCAAAAAGGTCTATCAAATTTTCGTTAAAAAATAATATTAATTATAGTATAATTTTGGATTTTTAGAAATTTTAATGGTTTTTTCAAATTGGAATCATTACAAAAGTTTGATTACTACCAACGGCGCCGGCGACCCGATAACGTCACGGAATATTTATTCATTTTCAGTCAATCAATTATTACATGATGGTAAACTTAATTTACAAAGAAAGGGAGTAAAATAAAAACATGGTTTTTATGGGTTAGTTTTTTAAAATATACATATATAAAAAGGAATTAATTAGCATAATAAATTAACAACAATATTACCAAAGTAATATACGATATACAATTATATAATAGAATCAACACTTGGGATAAAGTGTCCACCACTCTTTGAATTGAATATTCAGGAGATCCACTGAATCCGCCAAACAAATCTCCACCGCCAGCAGCTTTCCTACACGTTCCACAAATGTACAAATAACTAAATATTCAAATATTCACCTAAGGATACCGACCTGCTATGGATCGGCTTGGACGCGCCTTGAATTGGCAATTAGAATATTCTGCACACAAGGAGCGGAGTTCTCCTAAAGGAACAATATTGGCTGGGAATATCGGGCTGAATCTCTCGGGCTCCTTTGTCTCGTGAACTCGGGGACTGTGGAGACGGAAAGAAGAAAAGTAAAAAAATTAACGGCACCAGACGACCAGAACTGTAGAAGACAGGTCCTTCAAAAAGTGCTGACTCGAACGACATGAAATGAAAATTTTCGGGAAAGTTCGACGACCGTCATTTAAATAATATGCGCTTGTTTATTATATATTGTGTCGTAACCGCCGCGTTGTAAAATTATTCATAAGTTGACAGTGAAAACAGTGAATTGTCACCGCGAAGGTGATTTTTTGATGATAATGAACCCGTCTTCGCATATTTTTGACAAATCAGTATGTTGACCTTAAAATCGTATCAATATTTAAAATTACACCATTTTCACGCAATATTAATTAGGTGTAGATTGCTTGCTTGTTAAATTCACATACAATTTCTTTACATTAAATAGATTTTTGGACGGGGAAAATAAAAAAAAATCCTAAATGATTAAACACAATAAAAATATTGTATAATGTACAAATAAATTAAAAACAATTTTGTTTATACTTTATTCAAGAAATCAATATTTACATGATTTTCAGTTTATTTAGTATACTATATAACAGATTTTATAAAAAAAATAATATATACTAACCAACCTACCACAACACTGTTTCGAGGATAAGCAAAGAGGATAGAGCACCTTACTTTTCTTCACATCTCCGACACATTTCTTATTTATTTATATATAAAAAGGACAGCGCCCAGTACATGCATACAAATATTATTTTTACTTACAATAATAATTTTTGCACTTCTTATATTATGATACTTTTTTATATTACATTTCGAAACTGAGATGGATAATAAATTATTAGGAATATAAAAGAGAGAGAGAGAGAGGAGAGGTGTATAGAAAGTGCATAGGTATTATATATAGGTACAGAAAGAGAAAAAAAAAACAAAAAATGGGTGTTGGCAAATAGACACATATTTTGTTTTCACTTTACGTTCGATACTAGTTTATTTTTGAAGATTGTCCGTGAGTTGAAAAATATATCCATATCTATTATTTTATCCTAATAATTAAAATAAGTTATTTTCCTATTAATTGAGAGTTTATACAAGCGTAGAAGCGTTTGTTTTTCACTTTATCGTCCATGGACGTCCTCTATTTCTGGTGACTACCACAACACTCTTACTTATTACTTAGAATTACAACAACTTACAACACACTTACAATTGTCTTCTCATTCGTTCGTTCCACATGTTTCATTTATAAAATAAAATCATATTACACTCAATATATACGTTATAAATCTTTAAAAAATATATTATTTATGCGTTTAACTTAATTGGATTTTAAAATTGACCCTCCCGACTGACATTTGGTGATATTAGCAAAAAATATTTGGTTCGGCTTGTAGTGCATTGCAAATATCTGAATAAAAGTTAATACTTAATATGTGAAAGCCAATATGCAATTGTTTTATTGCATTTTATGTTATTAATAAATATATTTACACTTTAATGCTATTTTAATACAAATAAAGATCCAAAGCGCTATCTCGCCTGATAACGCCTCACAATCGGCTTCTGGATGTTTCCTGTACGCCCGCCATTTAGAATTGCGTGACAATATGGCCACCGCTCAATTTGTATGCAGCAATTATTTTTTTCAATCAGCTCCTCGCCGCTTATAGAATGGGCGAGGTTGGTCATGAACCATCGTTATTGCCATCGCACGCCGCGAGGACGGACGGGCGATTGTCTTCGGGGCAATTTGAGGTCGTGACGCGGTCTTATTGGATAATTTCTGGAAATTCTCGCACCTCTAATGGCTCTACTGAAAGTTCAGTTCTGAAACGACACTGAGAAGTGAACGTTTCGGGGCGGCTACAGGAAGCGTAAATATTTTGCAAAGAACACCAACGGTACATTTCACATTCGGCTTGCGTTTCGTTGTGATCCTTTTAATAAATATTTGCCTTGGAAACTGTAGCTACCAACTACGTTTTTAATTCCCTACTGCAAAGGCTTCCTATACTAGCGAACAAATAAGAGCAACTTGACGTTTTTGCCACCAAATATACAATATTTTAACATATTTTAAAAGGTGTATTGAAAGACTACTAGTAATTGTCAAATTGGACTTAAATAAGTGGATTGTATTTCAGTTGTTAATGATGGGGAAATAACAAACTATTATGATTTTTTTATTACATTATGCTTTACTAAACTTGTTGCTATTGCTTTCTACTTTATATTATTATTTTATTTTGTTGTTACAAAATAAGCATAATATAGTAATAATACTTAATATTATTATTATATTATGCTTTCTTTAAGCTTCTGGTTTTGCTATATACTTGCTTTCCACTTTATATTATTATATTTTCTTGTTTATATTTCTTGTGCAATCACTATGTATTATTAAAAGTATTCTTTAATTTAATGTACACTATACCTTATTGTTTGTAAAAGCTCTGAAGGGCGTTCATTAATAAATAAATAAAAATAATAAAAATATATATATATTATTTCTCCGAATGTATTTTGAAGAATAAAGAAATCTGTTGTGAATGTAGGTAATTCTGACTATAGCGTAGTTAACAGAATAAAGAAAGGATCGCTGAAATGGATTGGTCAGATTTGAAGGTCATCTGCGAGAGACCCGGTCTTTGGTACGGGCTGCATTCGTTTGTTTCCTATTCCCTATCTTTAATATCCTAGTTATATTCAGTTCTAAAAACGTCATCTTGTGTGAACACATTGGCCATTGAAACATCTCTGCATTGTACATATAAATCTGTCTTGTGGACATACAAATCTTAAATAACAAATTGATTTCAAAATATTCACGAAAAGTGAATATTTTGCTATGTCCTACCGTATATGATTATTATATATCTTGAAGTGAACGATTTGGTGTAGTTTAGTGTAGACAATATTTGAATACTGGAAATGAAAAAAGCACTTAGTGACAGAATGTTCATTTTAAGATGCAAGGTAAAAAGCGAATATAGTATTTTTCGCTCTTTGTGTGCTATTTTACACGTATTTTCAATAATATTTTCAACACTACTGCCGGTACCTCACGTGAGTTAGTCATTTTAATATTAAAAACTAAAATAGTCATGTCGTTTAGTGTCTGATTTATAAAAAGTGACGCGGCACTTAATATTTATGCGATATGCATTCCCGTATAATTAGGAAATTTACACATAGTGCAGTGTTTAATGTATTGGCGAATTCATACATTAATCTGTTTTATATATATATTTTTTATATATTATTATTGATATATTAAAATATATTTTTGGCACTTAATGCTTTATTCATTTCCAGTATTCATCTGTCTTCTGAGACAAAATGATTTGTGTTTTATTTTAATAATAATGTCACTGCAAAGTTCAAACCTTCATTCGGAAGAAAAAATATTCCTCTAACAATTAGTATATTACAGTTCACATCATTATAATGTGGTATTCTCTTTTCGTGCAAGTTACAAGTTCATTTTACGTTGTTTTTTTTTTCTTATTATTACTAGAGTTTATAAATTTTTATCCCACGCATTATTTAAGTTTTTCTTTTCTTTTTTCACTTACTTTACATTTATATTAGCATGCCTCTTTCGTTTCGACAAATAAGTATAATAAATGTCCTATTTAATTCCTTTATATGTCTCATTCGTCCCTTTTGCACTGTTGAAATCCAGAGAATATTCTCATATCTCATCAGGGAAATATGGCAACCCTGCTTTAGATATAAAAATATTGAGATGCCACACATTTTATTTTTGACACAAAGATCAATCATGATTATCTGATTTTGAGCTATAGCTTAGTTAGGGAAAAACATAATTATATAATATTTTAATCTTATTGAAGAAAAAAATCATTATCTCATGTATAAATCAATATTCCTTGGATCAGGATACACTTACCTTTTCTTAAGGTTATTGAGTTATGAAATGTTTAGAAACATTTGGAATTCTTCTGTGAAACATCAATTTTTTCATTTGCAGTTGTTGTAGTTTAAGCAAATATGTATCTTGAGAAAGAATTTTGTTTTGCTGTCTGCACACAACTCTGTCGTATCCTTGTAAAGAATATCTCGATCTCTCTGGAAGGGGTTAGGACAGCGGCGGACGTCATGGCAACCATTCGGAGACAGTCCTCAATGCGAGGGTCGTCGTCCTGCCAATAACACGCTCGCGCCCGCGAGCAGGGACGATGGCACTCCGTGATAATAATTCTTGTTTTAGCTCCTTTGTACCGATGAGCTTGTCATCAAAGTGCGCACCTATTCAAAAATATTTTTGATTGAGTAAAAAAAAAACAATGATAAGAATAAGTGAGTGACGTGTTCCCAACAATCCTTACAGGAATTTTGCGTACCTACTGTTGAAGACATTTTTAAAAAACAATCTATTATCCAAATATTTAAATAAAAATAAAAAATATGCACACAACTTTCTTGAAATACAAGATGATTCTTAAATTTTAACATCCCTAAATATAATACTAGTGCAGGGCAAAACGATTATTCCTATAAATTTCATCTATCTTAATGTATTACTTACTTCAATTTATCTATTATTAAATATTCCATTATTACTAAACATATATTTTTACAGTACATATATTTAATTTAATTATTTTATTATTTATTAATATTTCATTTAATTAAATATTTCATTCTACTTTTAACATATGTACATTAATTTTATTACATTACACTGTTATAGAACTCCCTCGCTAAACTCGAGCAGTTCTGTTTACTTAGAGAGGTAGCACTTAAAATATTTTATTATTAATACGTTTGTAAAATCATTTGTTTTCTAGGCGTATAGGTATTTTTAATTACCTAATTCGTTTGTTATTAAAAAATATAGTCCAAGACTAATTTTATTTACTTATTATTTCATTTACACGTAGGAATAATGTATTAGACAATTTTGATATCACAATAAATACATGTATATATCAAATTATCTGACATTTGCAAATGTCAGCAGACAGACACGTTCTTTCAAACGATGGAGAACGTCTGCTATTTTGGGAGTCTTAATTTTTTTACCCTTTCAAGGCCTAAAAATAATAGTTTAAGAATTGTACCTGTTTGGTTTTTGTTTAGCATTTAAAATGTTATAATAAAATTGTATTATTTAATATTTTATCATGTTTCTAAACGTGAAAATATGTTAATAACATATTTAATTAATGTTGGAATAATTAATGATAGTGTTTTAGAATGTGTCGATAGTGTTATATTTGCTAAATTCAAACTCAAATCAAAATCTTACTAGCTAACCCTTAACATTTCAATCAATATATATTATAGATGTCTCATAGAGACGAAGCTAGTATGAAAGTTTTTTTGTGTGTTTATACAACCCATCTTACAGCAGGCTTAAGTGATCTCTTTACACAATGAAACGTTCACAATTCCAAAGTGACCATTTAAGCCAGCCGTACGATAGGTCGTAAGCCCTTTCAACACCCAAAAAGACTTTCATTCACTCAGACTACTTTCCCATATAAAAAATCCTGTACGACATCTCTATTAATGATGTTCCTTCTTGGGTTCTTGAAATTTTGAACATGCTTAAAATATTCTTTAGTATTTATTTATTTTGGTAGTGTATTATTCACTGCCAGAGCTATGTTTTTCATCAAGTATTAATTAAATAAATCGAAATAACTCTTATAAACGATCGTTTATAAGAGTTCTTTCGGCATATAATGTCTCAAATTGGCATATAATGTCTCAAATTAAATCAACTACACGAAGTGGAAATGAAGTGGATTATTATCGTATCTGTCAGTGATTGCAGTGATTTTGTAAGAGTGGAAAATACTGCAATTGCTTTCAAATGGAGTGTTTAGAAGTGCTTGTAATATTACGTTTGTTTATCATCAGTAATGCGCAATGCTTTCTCTTCAGTTTTATAATTAAAAATGAAAAACTCATTTGTGAGATGTTGAAGTGTGTTATTATTCATTATTATTCTTGTTTTATTATTTAAGATTATCTATTGTAGACAACGGGTGATTTTATCGAACTTGTAATAATCAATAAGTTAACGGTAAAACTGTGATCCGAAAAATATCCGATTCTGGATCAAATTAAAAGGCGAATATCTAATGACTAAAAACTAAATGTTTTATATAAAAATGAATATATTTAATTTTTTAAAAAGAAGAGGAAAAGAAAGAGTAGAATATATGAACGATTAAGGTGATAAATAAGAATGTAGGGCTTGTCTGAACATAACAAAGTCAAAGGAATAATGAAGAAAGATTTACTCGAATATGTCCGATGAAAGAGGAGTTAGTTATATATGTAATCAAAGTGGGGTACACAAACTTGGTTAAGGCTTTGAGAAAGGCGAAATCGGTTTAAGGTGTAAGACGATTGATTAACCTTCGGGTATAGGAAGATCGAAAATGAGGTGGGGGGGCGGAGTGGGGTAACAAAGTGACCCCAGTCAAATTTGCATTTTAATGAAATAATGGTTTGAAAATATTCTATAATATTTTTAATTACATTTCTTATACAATGCGAACAAGTTTCTATTAAACTTTTCGTAATTTTATAAGAAACCGTATTATTTTGACATCTCGTGACTCACAAGTGTCTGACTGACAGAAGCCGTGCAAGCAGAATGGAAAATCTTTTTTTTTTACTTTTGACTGTCTTATTGCACATTATTATTTTATTTTATTTGGGTGTTATATTATTTGGGATATTTATGAGGATTACAAAGAATACCAGCTAAATATCATTAATAATTATTAAATAGTTTTAAAAATAAGATTTTGTAACCCCGTTCCGGAATGGGAGTGTTAAGAAAGAAACAAAAAAAAAATTCATGTATTTGTATCTTTCCATTTAATTGCATCCAAAGTCGACAAGCTTACCGATTGTTTTTTTTTGCAACACTGATAAAAATAAGCAATCTTTTCTTGATTATGTTATATGTAGTCTTTTCCGTGTGCTGTTCTATTTAGAATTTAATTAAGGTGTTTAAGCGGTGAATCGCCTTATCATGTTTATTTTATCTACACAATATTACCCGTGTCTAATTAATTGTATTACACATAGATCGCCTTTGATTAGCTTTTATATCGATGAAATTAATATGATACAGTTCCAACATGGAACGTGACAAGTCGATTTATGTCGATGTACAACCGAGACGAATTTTCGTTAACCGTCGAGCCTGCCTATCATCATCCTTGTATCGGTGTCAATTAGATTTCACGTGAAAATTCAATTCGGTTAGTGTGATGGTTACCATGCGCGCAATATTCAGGTGTTAGTAGTATTGATACACCTTATAGTTTTTTATTTTAATTTTGTTATTCTTTATGTGACCAATGACCAATCAGTTTGATTGGTCAGTCGATCGTCATGGACTGAGCCAGTCGTATAAACACGGTGTAATATAGATGCCAAATATGTAAATTAGGAAAATTCTTTGTTTGAGATTTTTAAAACGAATTCTTTCTCATGTTTTCTCGTATCATTCGCGATATTTATTTTTAGTAGCATTTTCCATTGTTAGAAATACTTATAAAACTATGCAATTACTATAAAAATACTACAAAAAGCAATATGCGATCCGATAAACCATTTTTTCTGTATATACTATCATCATCCTTGTATCTATATAGACGGAGTAAGAAAACATAAAAATACGTATGTTCATCGCAAAAAAATAGCTCTTCTTACGAGTTTTCCGACGCCATTATCAGTTATTATTTTTGTTAATACTATTTAATATTTTTGGTAAAGAACTGTGAATGGTACCCACCGCTTACCCAGGACCGTTCTAAGAGCAAAAGCTTCCATATCTATCCTACTCAATCGTCTCCAGGTTGACATTTTTTTTTCAACTACAATGCAGGACCATGCTCCCTCGCTCGGGTCATAAACCTTTGCGAGGGGGCACGGCCGCAAACACAACCATTCACAACCCCCGTCGCAAGGAAATTATCTTTATTAACATCATACATAACATAATAAACATAACATAACAATATATAAACAAGAATAATAATATTAAAAAAACAGAATAAAAAAATAAAATAAAATAAAAATAATAAAATAAAGAACTGCTACGCATGCCAGTTGAATCCTCGCGTAAAATGCAGTGTACCTGTCAGCTGTTTCCGGGTCCGTTCAATACATTGTCCTCGCGAGCGGCAAACTCCATTGTTTGGGTGTTCGATTTATCTGAAGATCTTCGGCCCACGCCCCTGCGCCGACCTTGCCGAGGGAATCATTTATATCTCGCTCTGTGACAGGTGACCGTTGCTGAACCTCCATTGCGTCCCTCGCTGGCGCCGGTGATGCAGCTTAAATCCGACTGCATTCTTCGTAAATCTGTTTAATGCATCCTTATATAAAGGCGGCATAACAAAGCGCTTGCATGAAACCTGCATCCCGGATGCCAAACTCTGAGGTCAGTCTTTACTTCAGCTGCAGGACGGGCTTTAGGACCGATCGAACATTGCCAAAAGACTAAGTTAACTTTTTGATTGCCACAAGCGTATTAACACGCCAAATTTTGCTTGTCGCCAAACTGTGAGCGAGTTAACGCGCAAAGATTTTTCTGTCACACTTGGTTATGAGTGATCAATCATACATCATGTTTCTTACAGACACGGTTTTAGACACCAGACAAATGATTAAATTTAATGCACTTCTATTTATTTATATATATATAATTATTAATGAATACAGCACTTTTGAACTTAAAAGAAGAATTTTTAAAAAAACTACCAGGGGACATTAGGGATGAAGAAAATATAACAACTTTTAAGAGGAAGCTAAAATAATATGTGATCTTCTTATATTTGAATGAAATATATATTCTTCAAAAATAGCAAAATACTTTTATGGTGACATTATTAATATAATTAATAAAAATGAGCTTTGTTCTCACCACTTCTGTATTGAAAAATATCAACATGTTTCAGACCCCATGGCCCCTTCGTCAGGATACAATTGTATACTAACATATTGAAAATCAAAAATCGAAGTATAAACAATCAAAATTATAAATAAATTTTACATACAAATTATACAGAATTACATTATACAGTTTGATAAATTAGAAATTTTGGAATTAAGGAAAAGTGTTAATAGTAAATTGAATATTGTAAATAACCAGGTCCTTTTTACAAATAGTTATCTTTTAAATTTGTTTTCATATTAGTAGGTACTTCATTATTATTCATTTCACATATATAATTTTTATATTTTGACTGTCTATACTTCGATTTTTGAATTTAATTTTTTAGTATTGTTCCCTGACGAAGGGGCCATGGGCTCTGAAACATGTTGATATTTTTCAATACTAAAGTGATGAGGACAAAGTTCATTTTTACGAAATATATATATTAATTTTATCTAATTTTGTTTATATTAGGAAATATAAATTCTTTTATCACCTATTTAATGAAAAATATGTAAATTTTAAGTCAACACCTTTATGCCCTATGCCTTAAATGTTGACAAGTATTGTTGGCGGTTAAAAGATTATGAAAAAGGACATCTTCATTGGTTGGCCCAAAAGCATGGAACTCTACCCTCCACAACAGTGCTTCAGAAATATGATTTTAAAAAAGGTTTGAAAAAAGAAAGAAAAATCATATCCATAGGTTCACAAACAATTTTCAATTTTAAATACCAGAATAGGACCAAACAGTTGTGTAAAAATAACAAAATGTGGTGCTCCATAAATCATCACGGTAGCCTCAATGTGTCATATTAAATATTTAACGTCCCTCAACATATTATTTCGTGTTAAATATTTAACGTTCGCCATTAATTTGTGAGTTATTCAAATTTGCACATTTGTTCAGTCAAATGATGCACCTAAGCAGTTTGTTGTGTGAACTTTTTTTAACGATATATTTATAATAGTAATTATTATTAATAGGCGATTGTCTCGACGCCTTTATAGCAAAATAACAATCTTGATTAATGTTTTATCTGTTTCGTAGTCAGAATCGGACCGTCTGAGGATCAAATCGAGGACTGCTGATAACGAACGATGTGAAACTGATTTCTTTCATTAATAAATAATACTAAAGAAGATTCGCTAATTTATCTAAAAATTTATTGATTGTAATTTAGTCTTATAGGTAGTAGCAAAAATTTTAGGGAGTCTTCTTTATTCAATTTTGAAAAGAAAATATTCTCTACACGTTAGGTGAATTCAAAAGTTAACAGCAACATTAAACATTGAATTTTTTTCAATATTTCCGGTTTATTTTTTGTAAAATTTTATATCGTCTTGAGAGTAATTTATATAGAATATTAAAAATTCATTCCCTTTAATACAAAACAAATAAAATGATTAAAACATTGCAGAAACTTGAAAAATATTTTATTTGACTTGTATGAAAGTGAATGAATTTTTTATATTCCTGTTGCTGTAGAGATAGATAGTAGTAAAATTTTACAGAAAATTAGTCAGAAATATTTTTAAAAAAATGCAAACTCTGATGTGACTTGTCTTTGTAGTTAACATTTCACCCAAAATGTAAAGAATTATATTAAAAATTGAATGAAGACTCCCCTAAAGCTTTTGCTACCAGCTACGAGTCATCTGTGCATATATTAGGTCCTTACATATGAAATTGACGTTTTGCCGTACTGGCAAATTTGATCTCAAATATCTTCTCTTTGGTTAGGAATTCCAAATCCAAATTTATACAGCTATTTACTCATGTATTTGTGTTTTGAAAATTAAAATTCATTTGTTTTTTCCTCAATTGTTTTTTTCTTTGCGTCACTCAGTTTACAAAATGAAAAACTTGAAATATCGCGTTATTTACGAGTACGAGTTCCACCGTGGCACCAGTGCTGCAGAAACGGCTCGAAGGATTAATGATGTGTATGGCGACGGTGCCGCAAAAGAAAACACAGTGCGTTTTTGGTTCCAACGTTTTCGTTCTGGAAATTTCGACCTGCAGAACAAGCCCCGTGGACGGCCGGAGACCAAAGTTGATAATGAAGAATTGAAGGCTATTGTGGAAGCGGATCCATCGCAAACCACATCCGAGTTAGCTGCAGGCTGCGGTGTTAGTGATAAAACTGTTTTAATCCACTTGAAGCAAATTGGTAAGGTGAAAAAGCTTGAAAGGTGGGTACCTCACGAATTGAGTGAAGCAAATCAACAAACGCGCGTTGACTGCTGCGTTGCATTACTCAACCGGCACAATAATGAAGGGATTTTAAATCGAATCATTACCTGTGATGAAAAGTGGATCCTGTACGATAATCGGAAGCGCTCATCGCAATGGCCGAACCCTGCCGAACCAGCCAAACCATGCCCCAAGCGAAAATTGACTAGAAAAAAGTTACTTGTGAGCGTTTGGTGGACTAGTGCTGGTGTCGTTCACTACAGCTTTCTTAAATCTGGCCAGACGATTACGGCAGATGTCTATTGTCAGCAACTGCAAACCATGATGGAAAAGCTAGCTGCTAAACAACCGAGGCTGGTTAATCGCTCTAGGCCACTGCTGCTTCATGATAACGCTAGACCACACACTGCACAACAGACGGCTACCAAATTAGAGGAGCTTCAATTGGAATGTCTAAGACATCCACCGTACTCTCCGGACCTTGCCCCAACAGATTACCATTTTTTTCGAAATTTGGATAACTTCTTGCAAAGGAAAAAATTCAACTCCGATGGGGCAGTCCAAACCGCCTTCAAAGATTTTATTGATTCCCGTCCGAATGGTTTTTTTAGTAAAGGGATCGATGAACTACCTATGACATGGCAAAAGTGCATAGATAGCAATGGTACAATTGATTAAATAAATATATTATAATTAAAAAAAATCGGCTTTATGTTCCTCCCATACTAAACGCCAATTTCATATGTAAGGACCTAATATATATATACATATGAAACGATGATTGGTCCACGGAATCATCAATCGGTTATTACTTTAACTAGGTAACTAACATCATTATTTTAATATTTCCAGTTTGCTTCTATTGCAATTCAAATATCATTGTACCAGTTTTTTTTAATAATGTTATTTCTCAATCCTGGCCCGGGTTCGAAAACTGACTATTTACTTCTTCAATAGTAGTTTTTCTCGCCGAGAAATTAGGTGATCACTAATAGATGAACAGGTTTTTTCTGATCCTTACGTACATTTGGCTCTGTACTTTAACTCATTTTCTATCTCATGTTATGTAAGTTGTGCAAAGGTTACATTAGAGGGTAACATTTACTGTGCGCTTTGCTTATATCACGACCACGTTTGGTAACACGAATACAATACATGTCGATACTTTAAAGCGGAAGCTCTCTTTGCCGTAATATTGAAACTTAATCTTGGAAATTAAATATCCAGTGATCAAAGGAATTTCTCTTATTATGTCTGCGAGAATGGGCACTGTGCAGCATGCAAGGATGTTAATAATAATAATAATTGGATAACTTATATAGCGCCGTTTTCGCGAATACTCACCTCAAGGGCGCTTTACACAGAAAAAATATTATCTTACAAAACAACTTACTGTTAGAAAAGAAAAAACTTATTTACTATTACTTATTCACTAGGTGGCATACAAGAAATGGAATTAAAATGGAGTACCTACTATAATAGTTGGGAGTGCCTGAAAGAATTAGGTGTTTTCGTGAAGTGCACAATAGGAGTGGAAAACATTAGCTAGCGTTGTTGTGGTCAGATTCTATAGGTTTTTATAGGATTGTCTAAATAAATGCGTCTTAAGATGTTTTTTGAACTGTGGTAAGCTGTCTGTTTGTCTCAGTTTATTAGGTAGTTTGTTCCATAACTTTGGTCCAGCCACCGTGAAAGCACGATCACCGAAATTAGTTTTGTGAACGCGATTTACTTCAGCTAACCTATTTGTATTAGATGTTGATGCTGAGCGAAGTGTTAGTTGTCTATTATTTGTGGAGAATTTGAGAATTTGAGATGTTGAGCGGAAGCAACCGATCCTGTTTTCGCTGTAGATCAATCTCGATAAATTCACGCAGGATGCGGATGCAGATTCTCTCGGACTACTTTCACTTTTCACCTGTTCCTCGCTGGTGAAGCTTAAAATATTAGGATGGTCATATCAGTATCGCCGTTTCACCCGTGCCTGTCGCGTCCGCCTCCCACGAGGCAGTTGATTCTTTAATGGCTTTCGAGGTCTCAATATCGCCGCGATCGCTGCAACCAGACCGCATGACGGAGCGCCATAAATCGCCTTCTGATTTGCCTAACAGGGCGATGATTGTTCGATTGTGCAACCTTACAATGCGGCGACGATCATGCGACTCGGTATCGTGCGGCCGTATTTAGAGTAAAATTCCTGTTATTTAATTAATTGATCCATTGTCACGAAGGGTAAAAATACACTTCTCGGTAATAAATGGTACGGAACCGCGATTAGGATATATTTTTGTGTCATCTTGAAAATGGCGAATTCGCGCCACGTCATTCCGTCGTAATTATTGCATCGAAATGTTTTATTTTGTGTTTGGTGTCTTCTAGTATCAATAGATAATAATCGGTGAAAGACATCGAGTGACTACTATTTAAAATCGTTTGATCATCAATGCATGTCCCCTCTTTTTGATGTCAGTTTTTCCTAACTTTGCGCAATTGCAATATTAAAAGTCCTCTCATGTTAGTGTAGTTCGAGAGACTATAGTTTTATTCGCTGTTTTTAACTTTTGTACCCAAAATTATTGATTACAATTACGATAAAGCGAATGCAAAATAAATATTGTATGCAGTCGAAAGTAGCGACAGTTTGAATAGCCCAATGACCCTAAACGTGTTTGTATTGTTTGTTTTTTATTCTATTTTCTCCATCTTCAAATAACACCTTCCACATCCATCGAATATATTATTAGACTAGCAGTATATATACTGTTTACGTACGAACTTATCACATAACTGAAATAGCTACACGGAATGATCTTAGTACACATCCAGTAACAGGTAATTTAGTATGTAAATCTGCTAAGGCCCGACACACTTCTAACCTCGCAAATGGAAACGGTATGCAAGTACAGATTAATAGTAAACCGGGCAGCTATTCAGTTGATTGTTTATTTATTACTCTTCATATTTTACTGCCTGGTTATCTTCGTAATATTCAGTTTAATATTTTTCTGCGGAAGACCCGGCTGAAACATTAATTACGCAATATATTTGAATGCGCTATCGACTCGTAATAATGAGTTTGATTGCCGCGTGAATATATTCCATAATGTCACTTGTGCAATTGCGTAATCTATAAATATCTCGAGTATTTCAATAATTTTTTAAGTGCCATAAACTTGCGCGGTAGCGAAGCTGCCCGCGAGAGCCGCGTGTCGCTCTAGCGCCGCGTTGTTTTTCTCTTGTCGAGGAAAACTAGATTGTGACGCATCGAGTTTTCCAACGCGTGCGCCATTTCTCAGAAGGCAAACGCACGTAAAATTTATCATTAATACACGCGTGTAGCCGTCAATTACTCAGACGTGATGTGAAAAATGAGGTTTATCACCCGAGTAATAACAATTATCCGATTTACCATGGTAATATTTCCCAATTAGCGCGTCTTTATCACTTAGCGTCGAGAAATTTCTCCGCGATTTATATCTTGTCTCGAAATTACACCATCGTGTATTATAATCGAAACAATAATTATTGCAGACGTTTGGACTAAAAATCGACTTTTTAATGTACCGCGCGCAGTTATAAATATTGTTTGATTTTATTCAGGTTCCGAGCGGCATAAGGCCGTGGCTTGACTCGTTCTGGGAAACTGGCTCCGTAACACGTCTGATTAGCCTTAACTTAAGCAGCTTTCTTTCTTTTTGTTTCTATCTTTGTATTTGCTCTGGACACTAAAGCGCGATTACATATTTTACTGGCTGTTTGTACCCGGTGTTGGACGTGTTAAGGATTAAGTTGAAAGTAAAGTAAGGGGGGGAAATATAAATTAATTAAATCAAGGCTGGGATGGATAGGAGGATGTCTAGGGATAGAAAATATTACATATTTTTTCCGTCGTGAATTTGTATGCAAAATTTGGGTCAAATCGGTGAAGCGGTATATATTTGTACAGGAAATATACCTTGAGGAGAGGATGGTTTAGAAGGGGAAGGAAATGTCACCTATGTTACCTGCCGGATCCTAAAGAATAAGTTTCCAAATTTTGAGCCCGGTCGGTAGAACGGCACAGATTTGCATTGAAAATATATCAGAGGGTGGGGAAGGGGTAAAAGAGGGGGGAAATATCGCCTATGTTACCCACCGGGTTCTATAGCATAAGTTTGCAAAATTTGAGTCGAATCGGACAAACGGTGTAGATTTGTATAGAGAATAGACAGACAATTTGAATTTTATAGGTAGAGATGGTGTATCTGTTGTGAATAAAATGTATATTTTTGTCTATTTTTTTCATTATTGCGTTAGATTCTTAACCAAATCTGAGCGACTTCAACACATCAGTTGCTAACTATTTGTCTGTCTTGTTTCAGATGGTATTTCCGGAAGATCAAGAGAATCGAGGCGGAGAAGAAGCTGTTGTTACCTGAAAATGAACATGGAGCCTTCCTCATCAGAGATTCCGAGAGCAGGCACAACGACTTCTCCCTTTCTGGTTGGTTTTCCCTATTTCCTTAGTTCTGTTTTATAGCGCCTATTTTTTACGTAACATAAATTAATTTTTCGTTCAATTATCTACTATTCTATTTTAACTAAAATTCACACGTGGTTAAAAATCTCATTCTTGAGTTTGAGCTTTATCTCATTGAGAATCTAACGAAAGATTTTGAATCTAAAAAAGACGAAACGTGAGTTCCCCGATGTTCCTGTAGGTAGGTTAATATTTTCTGGTCGTCTTTTCAGTTTGAATTTGCGCATATTAATTTGTGCTCCTGCTGAAGATAAGTATTTAAATTATATCCGCCATCGAGTATTCTAAAATTGACTAAATTATTAGTCACATCACGTCGCCTAAAATAAGTGCCAACGTCTATCGTTCTTCATATTCTCGATCTATCGACCCTGGCGCAGTGACCTGTCTCAACTAATGTTTAATATCAACTATTCTTAAATTTTATTAATTTCATTTTGACCGTGTAAGTACAACTCTGGCCTCCTAAAATTAAAACTTTATTTTGTCGTTGTGAAGAAACGTTTAATAAATTAAATGAATTTATTGTTGAAATCATTGTTTATTTAAACAATGCCTTAAATATATTTTATTTTTATACGCTTTCGGGCACAAATGCTTGGTGAGATTTACTAAGGGGTTGGTTACTTTGACATTTTCAAAAAAAAAAGTTTTTTTTATTTTAACGAATGGTTTGAAGATTTGAGAATAATTTTAATCATCACCAAAAATTGGCTGTGTTATAGCATTTTGAAGCTTGGGTCGTAGGTGAATTTTTAAACGAATTTCATATAAACTCCTTTATTCAGATTGGTGGATAAAATATCTCAAAGACTGGGCCGATTTTGTTCAAATTTCGCGCGTATCTTACTAATAATATTATCTACAGTGTAAAGTGCATTTTTTTGATAAAATGCATCCTTTGCTTACCGTGAACTTTTACTCTTTTTTTTTATCCATTTTTTTTAGGAAAAAGTATAAAATTATTTTGTAACTGCTCTTATTTGCATAAAAAAAATTATTTTCGATATAATATTTCATTTGCACATATTTTTGTGTGTTACATAGAAATTACATAATTTAATAAATAATTAACTTTGGTGTATAATCTTCTGGGCTATTTGAACTCTCTGGCCGACGTTTCGGATCCCATTGCAGGGTCCATCATCAGGCCTGATGTGAGCCCACGTCGGGAAAAAATATTTAGTTTATTAATTATTTTCAATTCTCTCCAAAAGAAATTTAATTTCAAAATTGCTTGATGAAAACATTTGTTTGTCTAAAGTCTTAAGAGTTTCATATCTCAAACATTAAAATACAATTTCCTTATTATATTTTACTTTGTTAAACATTACATTGAAAATATAAATAAACAAGTAATGATACACAAAAAGAAAAATATAATGGTATACTTACACACATTCTTTGGTTTCTCTCTGAGAAATGAAACATTGATTCCAATTATCTCAGAAATCCAATTTATGACATGTCATAGTCTACTATGGTTGCGATATGGCTAACTGTTTCATAGAGAAACGTGCGACTGAATTGCAGAAGTTTGCACTAACTGACGATTACGCCGTTTCTCCGCAGGGGAGGCCGAGAGGATAGAACGCCATATTCTTTTATATTGGTGTTCTCGTTGCCGTCTCTACTAAACATACTTCCCAAGTACACAAACTCATTCATTTGATGTAAGCATTCGTTGTTTACAATTACATCACACTTATAGTAGGCCGACGAGCTAAAGAAAGACGAGCGGGGACTGAAGTGCGGTGAGAGGGGGTCTCATCCCCCTGCCCGTCTCTCTACCTGTTAGCCACCCCTATTTAGTGCTACATCGATTCCACGAATTCTAGCGGGCGTAGTGATCGTACCATTATCTATAATTCACTCACCACGCACATTCCTTACGCTCGCCCTCAGTTCGTTGGCCGACTATAGTCACCACTCTCTCTGTCTCTCTCTTGAACCAGCGTTTTACAATTTGCAGTGCGCGATGGCGACACGGTGAAACACTACCGGATCCGGCAGCTGGACGAGGGCGGGTTCTTCATCGCCCGGCGGACCACCTTCAGGACCCTCCAGGAGCTGGTGGAGCACTACAGCAGAGACGCTGACGGCCTCTGCGTCAGTCTCAGCAAACCCTGCGTTCAGGTAGGCCACATTTCTTCGATTATTTAACGTTTGTAAGTCACTTTTAAATCTTATTCAAATCGAGTTTTAAAAAACGTCCCTTAAGGGATTACATCATCCCGGAAACCTGAAATTTAGGCACAAATTGGGTGAATAATTGTTTTGAATTTTTTACTGGCACTTATTAAACACTCATTTGCCCGAGTCCAAAATACTGGACCCAGAGATCTCTTAAAGCAGTCGTGTCCAAAAATGTGGACTTGCGATCGCCCGTAAAACACCTTTTATGTATTTAAAAGATTTGAAAAAAAACTCATCACGATAAAAATAATCAAAAAGTTTGTTCATATTGCCTGGTTATTTATCTATGACAAACAATTATCATCTTTATACACTTACGTAGAAAATAATGTAATTACCTAAATTCTTGATTGCGCGTCGAGCGGCCGGACGTTTGTCCCGGAGCAAACCTGATTTTGTTAAAATGCGCGGCAAGTGAGTGGTTAAGGGACATAATAAACTAATGTTTTATTGGAAAATTTTTGAAAAAAAAATGGCCGCGTTATGTCCATTCTCGTAGAGCTCTTCCGCCACGACTGAAATGCACTTTGAAACAAAGTTTTCCCCTATACGTTTGTCAGAAACCGTGCACGTATTTAGAAATGGAATATCTACAATGTAGCTTACGAATTTTTTAATCCGATAAAAATTCATTTGTTAATTAATTTTTTTCAAATTGCGCTTAATTTTATAAAAGACATTTTTTCCAAATCGGATGTGCTTCATTTTAGATGTTTCATTTTTAAATAAGTACACGATCTTCGTTTCTGAATCAAAACGCGCACTGGGGGAAGTTTCATCTCGATCACTGCGAAGGAGCTCCATGGATATTCCAAAAAAAATTCAATATTCCACCTTCTTGTAAAAATCGCCAAATTTCAACCTAAATTTCAGGTACCCAGGGTGGCGTAGTAAATAAACCCTTAAACAAAATTATTATGAATGACGCTTCTTTTGGTCCAAACTGCTCAAAAAAAGAATGAAAGATGTAAATCGTTTCTGAGTGTAAATATATGGCAACGTGTATTTTAGAATATTTTTACTTTTGAATTGATTCGTCACAGTATTATCTAAAAATAACAATGATTTTTTTGAGAAAGTAAAATTCATAATCAAAATACCTTTTATATCTATTTTTATATATTCGTAATCTCAGCTGATATCTCACACTTTTATGTACATATAATATTATTTTATCTCATCGCACATGATTAATGTTTTATTATTTTTATTCGAGACAATTCATTTATCAATATTATTTTGTATTTAACTAAAAATAAACAGTGTTTTGTAAATATTCCGCTGAAATGTGTGAATATTCTGCATAACACGCCATCAATTTGCGGTTTTATTTAAGTAGCAAAGAAATTAATTACCGAAAACACCAAAGTAATTAAATTTGTCATCAGTAGGTACATGCAACGTAAACCTATCCGTCTAAAAAAAAACACAATATGAAAAATGTACATACTCCGTACACAAAAGTAAATTTATCGATGTTATTTGTTTTTGTTATTTCATTTTGACAACAGAACGACCAAAATTTATTAATAACCTTACAATAAGAATGCAGTCATCGTCTCTCTTACAAATGCTCACCACACACACACGTATACGATAATTTGAAAGAGTTATGTAGTTCTACCGAGTCACTGATATCTTCTTCTTACATAAGTTGTCCCGTCGCTGTGGCTCTCCATCGATCCTAATTCTGCGCCAGTTCTTTTAGTTTTCGGTAGCTTCTACGGCTGCTTCACTCAAGCGGCTCATGAACGTTTTCCTTGGCCGTCCATTCTTCGTTCTACCACTTGGGTTACAATGCGTTATATCGAAGTGTCACCGTTCTGTTGTTATCTTTATCTCTTAAATAACAGTTAGTGTGTCACCGGTTAAAATACCACCACTTAACCTTTCCAGCCAACTAATAGTCATCATTATCCTCTTCTTCTTCTCCCTGGCTTCATCTCAACTCACTGTCGTCGTCAACTCTTGAGTTCAGCTCTCCTCATCCATGCCTCTGCATCTGATCTCTTTGCACCATCTCATGCACCATCCATGAATGTCTTCCTCTGGATGTAATTCGGAGATGATCCATGGAGATCGTCTGGCTAACAATGTGATCGGGTGCTTTGCGTCCAACGTGACCAAACCTTTCCTTCATCTTGCCATGATGTATGTGGCGCCCAGGTTTCCACGAATGCGTTAACTTTTTATTTTCTCTCTTAGGGACATTCCACATGTCATCATTATCCTCTAGCACCACATTTCGAAGGCTTCCTGTTTCTCTTCACGCCCTTATTGTGTTATATATACTCCAACATATATAGCTCTCGTAGAAACTTCGGAGAAGACTTCTTCATATTGAAAAAGATGCAAACTATGATATCGCTTATCTCCTTAACTGTTGACATTGCACCCAAGTGTAAATAATATTTTCTTTTAAAATTGAATGATGAAGTTGTTACTAGATATAAGACGCCCTCTATATCTATATATGTCTTTTTTCTTCATATAAATAAATATTTTGTTTCTAAACAGTATGGGTAGGTCATTTTAAATGCTTGTTTTGCTAAAATTTTCTTTTTCACTTCTGCCATTTTAATCTCTGAGTACGGAGAGTCTTTTACATAATCAAGAGATTTACCGCTTAATTCTTATCTGGATTTCAACATTTGTGTTCGATAATTTCTAATTAAAACTGATTTCATCAAGAACATCGTATTACCACTTACTTCTGTCAATATACCTGTTACCATGAACTTCATTCAGTTTTATCCGCATATATTAGCAATTTGAACTGTGTTATTATTACACTTATGTGTTGGCGCTTGATGTAGCTAACGGCCATATGCAAATAAAATAAGAAAGTTATGTAACGCAGCATCGTTAGCGCAATATTTACAGCCCCTTACACGCCCCGCAAGGTTGGATTAAACGCCATCGTATCGCGTTATGTCCATCCATTAGTTCTTATAGACAATACTCGTCGATCGGCTGACACGAATTAGTATTTACCGCCTATTTACCCGCAGTGGGACAAGAGTAACGTGTGTGAAACGAGCATTATAATTTGCCAAACGAAGGTGAATCGGGCATAAATACAACAGATAACAGGTGGATTCAAATCGAGCGTGGCTCGAGAATTCATTCCTTCCTTCTGTATTACTTCGTATTTGGAATTGGAATTCATTCCTTCCTTCTGTATCATTTCATATTTAGAATTGGAATTTATTCCTTTCATCTGTATTATTTCATATTTGGAGTGGAATTCATTACTTCTATATCACTTCGTATTTGATCACAAAACTAACAACTAATCATTAATTAAGATAAGTATAGAAGCCTCACAGAGATGAAACTAATTATATGGGAAACGTGTGGAAAAATTTAAAGGGTGGCCACAGGGCTTATGATCTGTATACGCTGGCTTAAGTGATCACTTTACACAATGCAACGTTCACCAATTCCATCGTAAGAACATTGACATATTATCAAATTTTTGAAAGTTGTATGTGCGTTATTTTATCTGTCGTCTTTAAAATATTTAAGGGACTGTGCTAGAGCCATCTATGATCGAAAATTAATAATTTCCGTGATGTAGTACACATAGATGTCGCCGTTGGTAATTATACCTCTGGAGTATTAAGCATTTTTTATGTATATATGATATTCTTCCGAACTATTTAACATATACCCTAGAATACGTCTGAAAAATATTATTTTCAATTAATTTAACTCCTTTTATAGACCACTTTATATTTTGACAATATTTTTATATGTATGTTCTAAGAACACTACTACTGGATTTTGTCCACAGAAGGATTAATGTTAACAACTAATCTTGTACGAATTCATTTTTCTGTACTAGTATGATAATGTAGTCCCAGATTACCATTATATTTCTTACATTGCTTAAGGCGATCGTCTAGCAGAGTGAGCAAATTTCACAATTTTTTCTCATATCTTTTCTTGCGTTTTTTATCACATTTTTGTATGGAAATATCTCATTTTAAAATTTATTCATCAGATTATGTTTATTTTAAATACGAATATTTTGTTAAAATTTTACAAAATAAATTATATAATTGATTAATAAATTACAAAACCTTCGACGTTTTAAAAATGAATAAAATTGCTCCACTTTGTGGGCCTTTTATGACTGAACGGCCTGTTGAGATGTCTTTTTTATTCAATAATATTACAAAGTAAACGTTTATTTTAAATTTGTTATAATTATTGCAAAGTCTGTTAGTACGTTTACATGCAATTTATGTTTTAAAAAATACTGTTTTTTAAATTATTTTTATTTTTTGGGTGTTTTTTTTCAATCCTTTATAGATAGTTTATAACTTTTTTTCTTTGACAAATTAAAGGAATAGACATTATTATTTTTAAATTAATGCAAAAAAAATCAAAAAATTATTCTCGATTTCAGATATTAGCTATTTAATCAAGGCACTGCGTATTGTGTCATAAATACGTTGCGTCTTGATTAAATATCTAAAATCGGGAATATCGACAAAGATGTTGATTTTTTTTTGTTTTTATTATAAAATTATAATATCTATTCTTTTGACTATTGAAGTAAAAAAGTTGTCAACCATGCAAAAAGAGTTGAAAAAAACCCACAAAAAAATAAAATATTTTTAAAAACCGGTATTTTTTAAAACATAAATTGCGAATAAACAAACTAACAGATTTTGCTATAATTGTAATAAATTGAAGATAATTGTTTACTTTGTAATATTATTGAATAAAAAATACATCTCAACAGGCCGTTCAGTCATAAAAAGCCCACAAAGTGAAGTAATTTTCTTCATTTTTAAAACATCGAAGGTTTGATAATTTATTAATCAATTATATAATTTAGTTTGTGATATTTTAATAAGATACTCGTATTTAAAATATATGTAGCCTGATGAATAAATTTTAAAATGTGATATTTCCCTACAAAAATGTGATAAAAAACGCAAGAGAAGATATGAGAAAAAATGATGAAATTTGCTCATTCTGCTAGACGATCGCCTTAAGCGAAAGAACCGAAATACAAATAAAATATTATTGGAAAGCCTCCTTATGCGTCCTTCGATAACTGGGATTATTCTAATATAAACGCTTGTCGATATCATGACTTATACATCTTAGTACACCCACAATTGCAGTAAAAACTTCATGACCAAATTTAAATTTAAATTTCATCTTATTCAGCAATTCACACGAACCAACAAGCCAGTACGACACTATATCCATATGTATTGTGTTTTGCCTGTTGGCGGGCGTCGAAGACCACCGTCGTTTTATAAGTTCCTGGTATAATGTATATATTATTTATTCATCAACCTAGTGGGCTTTTACAGTACAAGAAAATTACTAAGATTTTATATATCTAACATAAAACACGTTTTAAAGTGAATAATTATGAAATAAATACTAGAAATAAAACATTTTTGAGAGAAAAATAAACAATGTATATAAACAATGATTAGTACAAAAGCAAACAGTAATAATTATAAACCTTTAATAAATAAATGACAAGGTAAAATAAAGATAATTATACCAAATAAATAAGATAAGAAGATAAAATAAATCAAAAAAAAATTTAAATGGAGATGCGAACACGGAATACGTGTCACATCAATTATTCTTACTATTTTCAAACTAAGCTAAACGCTTTTGCTGTGAAAATAGGACTAACTTGCTGGTCTGGACTGAGGTTCGAACCCGCGACCTTTGGATCACGAGGCGAGAGTCTTAATCACAGACCAACAAGCGACAAGAATTAAAACACATTTAAAAGGGAAATGGACAATAATTAGGAAGCTTTAAAATAAAAATTAAAAAAATATAATTCATGGGAAACAAAAAATAAATTAAAAAATTCATCCATTAAACTTTAATTAGTTCTACTGGCATATTCTAAGTCTAAGTAATTATTTAATTCGGATATGCTCCTACAATGCAAAATGTCTACGAATAATATCCAAAGTTCCTCAACCAAGACTATATTACAATTAATTAAAATTAACACTTTTTGGATGAACGCACAACACCTTAAAAACGTAATTTGTGATTAACTTACTAATATTAATTTTAATTTTTACTTTAATTACTAATATTAAGTTTAATTAATTGTATAGATATTTAATTAAACATATAAATAAATAACCTAACACTGAAGTGTAATGGCGCATTAAGAATCTGATAACTGATAAAAAATAATGTTCAAGGAATAAACACGATTTTGATACCCTAAGTAATCATGCATAATATTTCGACATGCTTATTTACGCTGATAACAAATTCAAAGACAGAATTTCACCATTACCATTCATTTTTAGATATTACCAAAGAAAAATGTCCTTCGGAGACTCAATTAATTACTACACGATAAGACAGACAAATGACTAATGTGAAAAAAAAATAATCCGTCATACAACGAATTTTCGACGACATTTTTAATCTCTTTTTTAATTTTTTTTCTGATTGAAGGCGTCTGTTTACTCATTTAAAAGTCTTAGCAATTGTAATGCGTACGCGGGTGGGATATACTGGGTACATATTATTATCGTTTTATTTGCGAATCAGATTGTTTAGTCTAGGACATATATTAATCTGTTTATACAATGAGGAAAAAAAAAACAAAAACCAGTTCCAAGTCTAAAAATGTTGTTTCCAAGTGACCGAGAAAGTTTTGTGTCCAAATTTTTCAAGAACACATTACTTCGTAATGTTAATAATTCGGAAGAATCTCATATAAAGGATATTGCTATAAAAATAGTGACATCTGTAGTGGATTATAGGAATGACAAAGCTTTCGAATGCAGGTGGCGTGAAATTCAACTCACACACGAAAAAAGTTGTGCAAGTTAATGTTAGATTAGTTAGATGTGGTAGTCTATCATGGGTGGAATTGTGAACGTTACATTGTGTAAAGTGATCACTTAAGCTACAGTACGATAGGTCATAAGCCCTCTGAACACCTAAAAAAAGACTTCCATATCTACTTTCCCATATAAAAATATAGCTTCGTCTCTGTGAGACATCTATAATATATCTTGACCGAGAAAGTATTTTTATCACCACTCATATTAATCTACGCATTATGAAGAGTTCAGATCCACGTAGAAGGGTGACCGTTGCTTCTACCAAAGAGATACAAGGGTGGCATTTCCTCCCTCTCAATTTGCTGCTATTGAAAAAAAATCCGTTCCTGCAGTATCTTAAAAAATGAGACAAATTTCATGGGTGTGAAAGTGTATTTTTTTTTTCTAAATCCAATGACGCAATTCCAAATATCTAAAGTTTTTCAATAGAATTATTTTATAGAAAATTTGGCATAAAATTTTCTTTATCCATTTCAAGTTTAGTTTAGTTCCATATTACATAATGGCCTAAACACATGATTTTACAATTGATTTTAATATTTTGAAAAGTAATAGTCACTTAACGATTTTTAACAAACTTTTTGTATTGTAATTTAAATTCTTTTATTTCGACTAAGTACTTTGTATTGTCTTTGTCTTTGGTAGATTATAAAATATGTATTTTTTTTATTTGTTTGTTTATTTCTATTTAAGTTGAATATAAAAATTTTGGCTGGACTGTGCCTGTCTCACTAGAAATATCTGTGTTGAGACATGCATACTTTTTTTGTGTCCTTTGTACAAAAAACAATTTTATGAAATATTTTTGTTTTTCTTCTGTGGTCTTATACTGAAGCCTATTCTTGAATTGTACGAATAAATCCTGAGTTATTAGTATTAATGTATTATTAATAAGAACCATCATGTCCACGGAATACGTAATAACGGAGGGTGGTTTCAAAGTCTCCTGGCCATGAGCGAAGAGATCATGAGGTTTAATTAGTAGTATTTATATCGAAATCTACCTAAGAATGTCGAATCAAGTAAGCATGTTTATCGAGAGTAGAGTCACCGATGCTCTCGAGACCACTCACAAACGGAAGTTGATCGCTAAAAAATCTGAATTGCCAAAATTTAAATATTGAAACACGTGTTGGAATAAATTTTGCATGTTGTCGACCGCTCGTTTCCTTTCAACTGAGGCGATAGAAAAATTTACATGATTTATGTAATCAGTGTAAAAACATTTGAAATGTATCACGTTTTTCATTCAAAAATATTATTATCAGTGTTATAATTTATTTCCTTTAAATCTCAAATAATAACGCTAATTACTTACGCTTCCAAAAAAACATTTTCTATTCCATATAAATTTTCCCGATTGATCCGGTGTATTTATTTTCATGTAAATCTTACAGCTTTATGTATAGTAATTAATGTACATATTCTCAGCTCACTATGACTATCCAGTTTTAAGCTGCATTAATTTACAAATACAATGAATAATAACAATATTTTTATATGTAGGTATGTTCTGAGAACATAGTTACTGGATGATTAATTTTAAGATAAATTATAGAAGTCTCACAGAGACGAAGCTATTTATATGTGTATGGAATTCTTTTTTATACAATGGCACATATTAAAAAAATATATAGAGGAATCATTACCAGCTGCGAAATCTATATATACCTACTTCATGAGAAGTTCATGAGAAAAGACTACAGATTTCCTTAGCGTACATAGTCCATTCAAATAAAGGATTTTCAGATTTGGAACATATATAGATGTTATTACGATTGAGTAATCTTTTTTTATGAAATTTAAAATTAATTAAATTTTAGTAAGTATCAAGTTTTGCGGGTTAAGCGTTATTTTAAATGTGACAGCTGTTTGCTAGGCCATTCTCAAACAGTCTTAACCTCCAGAACTTAATAATATTTATAAAAAAATAATTTATTTTAAATTTTATTAAAAATAAACACGAAGTTCTACAAACTGAACACAAAAACCATAAATAATGTAGAGTGATGACTTAAGCCAGCTTACACACGTATACCCTTGGCCATCGTATAAAAAAGACTTCCATGCACGTTTCTCATATAAATAGCTTCATCTCTGTGAGACTTCTATAAATTATCTCAATTACAATGAAGAATAGTTATTTTAAGAATACATAATACATAAGTACGAGTACAAAATACAAGGAACAAAAGATGTCCAATTAAGTTTATTTTTTTGCTTAATTTAGTTAAAAAAACACCGCAGATATTATTATTATTTCACATTTGTCATCATTATAGTTTTTTATTTGCGGTAAGTAAAATGTCAATATATATTTTTTTAATAGGAGAGAAACAGAAGTTGTTATGATGACGTTCTGCTTTAATTTGTTGGGATTATCAAAAGCAATAACAATTCATCGCGAACTATAAGTCTCTAATGCAGTGTTTATTGGTCGCTATTAGGGAATCAAATCCCGAGCCAAAATTGTGATCCTGAGGTTGACATTTTTTGTATAGCTAATATTAAATTTATATATAAATATATACAGATAACATCGATAGAATCGGTCAAAAATATCTAGTATGATTTATGCTAGATATGATTTATTGTCAATATTGGAAATACATATGTTTAAAGAGTAAATAATATTTTTATATAGATAATAATGTGATAGTAAAACAGTGATGTTTATTTAAGAAAAGATAACGAATACAAAAACAAGTTCAATTAGAATAAAAGTAACATCTGTGTTGACGATATATACAAATAGAAATACATATTTTTAAAGAGTTAATAATATTTTTATATAGATGACAATGTGAAAGTAAAACAAGTTTTGTTTATTTATTTAAGAAAAGATAAAGAATACACATACAAGTTCAATTAGAATAAAAAATAACATCTGTGTTGTCATTTGCGTAAGTAGAGAGGATAGAGCGCCACACTCTTCTGTACTGACATACAAATCCCACCTCATCCACATTCATACATCTACGCATGCAATCCCTACAGTTGTTGAGGCTTCTGACGGGACCATTTTCCAGTATTTGGTTAATCTGGTCGTGCCACGTCTTCCGCGGTCACCCTCTCTTTCTGGCGCCGTCAACACTTGCGTTATACCTATATCCTTCTTATCACTCTTTCCTCATTCGTTCGCTCAACATGCCCAAACTACCTAAGCGACCCCTTTTCAATTATATTAATTATGCTAAGATCAGCTTTACATCCATTCCTAATATCTTCATTCTTAACTCTATCAAAAATGGATTTGCCACATGTACGTCTAAAGGATCTCATCTCCATTGCAGTCTACTTTCATTCCTCTTCTGCCAGCTCCAGGCTTCACTTCCAAACATGAGTGTCGGTACCAGAATTCCATTATGTACGTCGGTATTTATGCGGTAGACATTATTATTATGCGTCGGTAGACATTAATAATTTAATAATAACATTAATAATGCAATCAAAGCACAGTTCACCCCATTCCCCGCAGTCACTCTCGTCTTTTTTCTTTTTCTTCTTCTTCAAGTTTTCTTCTTAACGTAATGCTTATCCGGTTATCGAACGTTATTAGAATGTTCATGTTGGCTATCGTTATTTTATTTGCAGCAGCTCAAGATTGTTCGAATGTGGATTTAACGGACTAATAGCTTGAAGTTTTAAAAATAATTCCAGTCATCATTCATTAAAAAATTCCAAAAATTGTCTCCGTTATAGCGATTTTAATCTAGAGTGGTAGGAGATTTTTTAAACGAATTTCGTTATTCTTTCGCGTTTTTCTCAAAACTCATTTTTTTCAAAATATTTTGTTCAAACTTTGCATATTGAAAAATGTACTTACGCCGTCAACGACGATAATAAAACGAATTTTGTATAATATGCAATAGTTACATAAAAAAATTGAATTTGCCACATTCATAGGCCGCATTGACAGATCGGATTCATACGCCACGCTCACGGGCCTGATTCACAAAAGCCCGGACCGATCGATTTCCTTGTGGGTTTCTTCCATTGTCATTGAAATGCAATTTTTCGTTGCCGATCCGCTGCCGGGTGTAACAGTATCCGCGGATAACGCTCGCATGGCAGCGTGTGACAGAGTTCTCACGCCGACTGTCGGTTTCGCTTGCGAGCCGCGTGCACGGCGCAACGCTAGATTTGTCGCCGCGACATTGAACTTGCAACTAATATTGCCTCGCTCTCGTGTTACCGTTTGCGCTTTGCCCGCGTTTATTCGGTTACACCTTGCAATGTACGTATTATTTTCCAGCCTTTGCCGCGATCTTGTCGCAAAAAATGCAACATTTCGCACGATCACCGCAACAAACCTACTTACTATAGGTCGACCACAATCAAAAGACCGTTTCCTAGCTTTGTCTGGTAAGAAGAAAGCGGGGGAAAGTTGCCTGGCAAGCCCTTATTACAAGCCTCAATATGATATTCCAAATAAATATATATTTTTTAGTTTAAAAAAGGTTACTTTTTTACTAGAATAACTTATTTTGTGTTCATTTTTTGCATCGTAACAACACATTTTTTGCGCACATTATTTTGAATGCGGTCTAGCTATAGATCGACATATATACATCGTCGGGTAGAGGAAACGATGTCGCTTCCTAACGATTATAGGTATAAAATCCTAATAGAGCAGGAGTCAGCGACCGCCAGACTTGCATTATAGTATCAAACCTGAAATATTTTCTGTACATGCACACTATTGTAGGTAAGAAGGTTTGGATATTATGACATTTGAGTTTGGGGGATTTTGGAAAATAACGTGTGAGTAAAACGTTAAAATATAAGGTACCAGGTAATATTGATAAATAGTGGCCCGAATTATATATATAAAATTAAGATTTGTTACTATAACTGCCACTAAAACACTCATTAGGGAATGAACGTGCAGAGGCGGCTAACATTTTTGCTGATAATATAGCTGTGTATAGGAAAAAGTTGATACAATTCTTCACATCTCAACTAAGTGGAAATGGATAATAAATTTTTCTTTTTTTTTTACTACTTAAACTTTTCAATCGCTAATGATCCAAAGTGGATGAATGGGTGGATATTACAAAAGTAGAATTTGCTATCTTTACATTTTTTCATCATCATCATCATCATGTTCACCCCTTGTAGTTCGGGAGGCCGCGTTGCATTTAGCCGATCGATCGCCATCTTTTTCGAGAGATTTCGAATGACTAATAAGTGAGTCAGCTGCGCACCCGCGGTGGGTGTGGGATTGGAAAATCGGTAAAAAAAATTAAATTTAATAGTACGCCGGCTTAAACTTTTTTCATAAATAGTTGACATCATACTGAGCTGAAAAAAAATCGTCAGCTGCCTCGTGGGGAGGGGATTATGCGTCGGCTGCTCGCATGAACTTGTAAAAAAAAATACACGTAAAATAAAGTTGTAGTACGCCGAATGAAATGTAAATCGGTGATTGTTTAAGTAATTAAAAGTACGAAAACAACAATAGGCATGATTACAGATTTTGAAATAACATTCTATATTGTAGGTACACGTCTGCTAGGTATTACCGAAAATAAGATTATTTCAGTAATAAACTAAGTTTTTACGCAAATAAATGCATTTTCATCTACATATTTTTAATTTCGCGCAAAAACGCCCGCAGCTGTCATTTCGTCTACGTGACGTCAAGCCTCAGTAAACATTGCATTGTGTCTATGGCAACGTTTCAAAGACACGGTGGTGGGTACTGAGGCGTGACGTCATTCGCTCTTCCGGTTAAAATGGCGGATTGCACAATTTTATACTTTTATTTTATTGAAAATCTTATTAATCTCAATGTGTATATTAAAAATGGATCATTTTTTAGAATCCTTTCAAAATGTTTTCTTCTCTAAAATAACTTATTCTTTAATACTGTCATCATGCCTATAGCTGTGGTGAAGTTTAAAAATATTGGAGCATTGCTACTATGCCTTTTCCATTTAAACAAATACTAAGATAGTCTCAATCGTGCCAAAAATAGTCTAAAGTGCAAAGGGTTAATTGACGAATATCGCAATACCGTATGTGGAAAAAAATCAAACAAAATACGGTTTGCACCTTATTAACCCAAAGAGGACGACCTCATATCCGAAACCATGCATAACAGCCTTGGCAGTTGTACTGTGCAAGTGCCCTGTTTCATCTTTGGATTTGGGTAGCCTTAATTATTGTAATGTATCTTATAAATTTGTAAGCGAGGTCGTTTACGATTACGCGAACTTGGAAATTGAAAAGATTCCGCGATGATTTCGGCAAATACGCAATGTAAATATTGTGATTTTTGAAATCTGATAATATTGTATATAATACATCTATACCAATATATGAAGAGGTAAAATTTGTAAGTTTGGATATAGGAGGTAAACTCCGAAACTACACATCCGATTTCAAAAATTCTTTCACCAATATTTAGAATGGACTCTCAGGGTGTACATAGGCTGTATATTATTATCCCGTTAAAATAAAAGGGCTTTTCGTAGTGACCTATTTTACAGCTAAAGTCGACGAAAAAATGGTGAGCGATGCTTTTTTTTACGAAAGCTGCCTTAACGGTAAGAGATATTTAAATACTTTCTATAGAGAAGTTGTATAACTCAAAAAGCGATAAAAATATCCATGTTATTATTACATTTCTATTTTCGTGAATTAGCAAAAATACCGTTTAAGATAAATCACTTACGCAGGTGTTCTATATATTAAAAATACAAATAATAGTATGCTTTTTACATGCTTTTATTTAACTCTCTTTGTCTGTTGTTTGTGGTGGGATGTTGTAATTAATTTTTCACCAACTTCCATACTAGCTAGAACTCTGAAACTTTAAACATTTACGTATAGTTGATGACTGACTATACATTATTAAATCATTTCGACATGATTTCGATTAAAATAAATTATTTTCCATTATTATTGAGCGCTCAGCCGTAAAGTTTAGCATTTAAATTTGGATAAGCAGATTAAATTTAGATACTGCATCGGTGTGTGTATGTATGTATGGGTGATGTTGAAAAATCGATTACGAATGTATGCAATGAAAGCGTACAAAAGCTTGTCTTAAATTTTTTTATTTACTTATTATAAGTCATGTATTAGATCCACGCAGAATGACTTTGTATTTAAGATCGTGAAACCATGGAAACAAAAATCAAAGGTTTTGTCTGTCTTCTTGATCTTTACCCTCGCTTTAAAATGTATTTTTAAATTAATTTCTGGGTGCCAATTCTTTGGCATTTCAAATACCTGCGTACAAACGGGTCGATTTTTTGTGATGGCACTACAATAATGTATTATGTACCGATACACACATTGGTGTGCGTTAGCGATGTCTATGTGAAAAAGAGAAGAAGGTTCACTGCGTGTTGTTGCGTTATTGTCTAGCGTGACGCATAGTAACGGTTATGTAAACCGCGCGCAGAGTATTGTTGTTTAAAAAATAATAATAATTTTAGCACATTAATTATTATGAAACTATTTTTCCAACTTTTCGTAATTTTTTGGTGGTTATCATAAAATATATATTTCATAAAATATACTACTGGCTTTTAACCAAAATTTGTTTTCTTCATCTGCTAGTTTCAGCTGAACAAGAACTTCGACGGTCATTATTATTATTACTCATACTTTGATATTGTTACTGAATTTTAATCATGACAATTCAATTTATGAGCACCTACAGCTTAGCTCGTTACATAAAAAAACTTATATATAATAAGCGTATATTATAATATAAGCTTTATTAACATTTTCAATTGTGAATTTTATATAATAGATATTTCCGCGGTACGATAGCAAGGACATCGTTAAAGTTCACATATTTATGGAAATTATTATAAAATGTTTCTCTTTTTATAAATAATGTATGAGATAAACAATGTCACCTGTATTGCAATTTTAAATACAAATTACGTGAAGCTTATTAGAAATGGTCGCATGGTCAGCTGCGTCACAGTAGAAATTAGACACGACTCATTAATATTTAATATTCCAATACATGCGTCGAGACATCTTTACGAATGTCCGTTCGTTTCGAATTTCAGTTCGTTTGACATCATCATTTATCGATTTATTTAATATCATTATTATTATGATTTTCTCACCTAGCTTTTAAGTATCACGTGTTGATTTTAAATTTTCTTTCATTTGGAATATTTCGCCTGGCTCATGTTTCATGTTTGTTTTGCATTTATTTTCATGTCTGTTATTTCGTGACGTCACATTCCGTCATTCAGGAATTCGGCGAGGAGGTATGTTCGGGGCTCTGGTCACGCACAGTGGACAGCGAGGACACTCTCACGCATACTGCCCATTAGGGATGGACATTCAAAATATACATCGATGTTTTTCCGATGTAATGCATCGATCGATGTATTGAGAAATACATCTATGTTTCCGAAATATCGATTGTATTTCGCAATGGACATGTTTAGGCTAAAAATATAACAAAATTAAGGGGAAAAAGCTTTGGCGACCAAAAAAAATATCGAACAAGGTACAGTTGCCGGCAAACTTCTTGAAAAATTTTGGCGTAGTGGGGGAATACGCAGAAGACAAAATTTGGGTCTCATTGGTGGAATGGTACATGCGCAAACTTCCCCCACTACGCCGAAAAATATCAAGATGTTTGCCGGCTACTATACTTATTTGATACTCGTAAAAACTGTAGACATTCATCTCATAGTTTGCGTATTCGATGCATCGAATAAAAAATCATCGATATATATATACGATGTTGAAGTACTAACAATACATCGAGTGCTTAGAATACATCGATGTATATCGTCCATCCCTACTGCCCATTCACTAGGTCCCCGTAGAGATTCGCGTCCGAATTACGAAACAATTTCTGGCGCGAGAAACTGCAACCAAAAACAAAACTTACGCAGTTCGAGACGAAAATCGGGTCTTGTTTCGTAGTTTGGATCTTCCGTAGTCGTATGTGATTCTAGTTTTATTGATGTTTGTCCCCTTTAGTGAACCATCTTTCATCTAGTTGTCTTCTCTCTCTACTATCATTAACTTTCTTTTTTTTTCTTCACATTAACTTAACACACACGCATTCACATGTTAGATGTGGGTATTGATTTTGACGTTACGTTATTATTTATTCCATGACCTCATCCATTTTAAAAACATGTGTGATCGTCGTAGTATATTTTGTCACAATGAAACACGATTCGTGCAATAGTTTTGAACATGCAACACTACCTCGCTTTACGAACCATTCATTGTGGGGTATAAAAGCAAATGCAGCAATATCCAAAAAAATAAACAATGCAGTCATCGAGGATTATTGATTTATAATGTACTGCATTCTAAACATTTTTTTTATTTTTTTTGGATATTGCTGCCTTTGCTTTTATACCCCACAATTTTGTTATATACTATATACTATTTTGTATACTATAACATACTATATGTATACTATGTTACTATACAACCTACACAAAATCTGTACGATCTGTTTCAGTTTCATAGAAAATATTAATTGAAAGTGCATTTTTATTTTTATAGTTTATTTTTTAGATGGCATTTTTATATTCATATTAATCAAAATGGTTTTAAATAGAATCAGAAGATGGCACTATGTTATCACAGGCGTCTTCCGCTGCTGTAAAATTGATTTTCATAAAAAAAAGTTTTCTGTTAAAAATTTAGACCGCGAATTGAAACAGCAATAGTAAAAGAAATTACCGTGTAGCGAGGTGTGGTGTGTTTATTTTGAGTACATTTTTTTAAATTTTACATTAGTAAACATGTATGATATTAGGGGGTTACTTACCCTGAGTGCCTGAAATTTGGTGATTTTTACAAGGAATGCCATGATAATATGTCGAAAATGTTCAAACATCCATGATATCAATAGTTATGGAGATATGTGACATCAAAGTTTGCACTGTTTTTTCCTTAGAGTATATGGTATATACTCTAAGGTTTTTTCAATATTTCTGACTCATTTTTTGCAAAACGTTGGACTATCATTTTATTAATTTATTAAACTTTTATCGCAACCAATGGATTTTTCGTAATCGATATAAGTTATTTAAATGATACCGCATATCCGATTTGGAAAAAACGTTTTTTGTAAATTGGGTGCAGTTTGTAAAAAAATTCCCCTATTTTTTTATAAATGATTGTTATTGAAAAATGACTTATTGGTAGGCTACATCAGAGATATTTCATTGTAAATAAGTACTTACATGACTTTCTTTTCTATCTCGGACAAATGTGCATCGGAGAATGTTACACCTCAGTCATGGCGAAAGAGCTTTACGGGATGAACACGACGCGGCCATTTTGTTATTTTTTTTCAAAAGTTTTCCGATCAAATAATAGTTTAATAAGTCTCATTAAAAAAATAATCATCTCCCTTTAAAAAATCATCCAATTTCTATCTAAATTTCAGGCTCACCATCAAACTGGATGAGAGAATAAAATAATATCGTTAATAATGTAATGTGTAAGGGAAATCGTACATAAATATTTGTATTATATTGTGCATGAAGTCGATAAAATCGATGCGTATCTTGTTAGGCAAAAGTCGTAAAAAGGCATCTTTGTCGTTTGTATCTAATCTAAACAATAATAAAATTCTTTTTTATCATAAATTGTATCCGTTTGTCATTGTATCGGAGCTCTGGCGCTCGGCGATAAAACCCGCGATAGATAAAATCGCGATGGATGCAAACTCACGCGTTCAGTTATGACAGCCGCGTGAGTCACTCTTCGTCCGCGCGCCGAGGGCACGTTCAGCGTTCAGCCTCGCGGAGACAATAAAATTGGGATTTAATCTGATTTGATCCGATCGCTCTAGGATGGAGCCATTTACGACGGCGGTATTGACCCGCTAATGACGGGACGAAAGTGGGTAGTGCACTCTGTGCCGACTCCATATCGGATGGAATCATTCGTGACGTACTTGGAGGTTCTTCTGTCTGCAGTTATGCTAATCTCGTCGGTCGACCCTGGTTTAGTTTTCCTTTGGATGTCATTCGTCGGGATCTGTGCGCATTAAATAGACAAATGAACAATTAGTATTGAACACGTAATTTTAGCATTTTTGATATTTTTTATTGCATATATGGTTTGCATTTTTTTTTTTTTTAAATTTTCAATCTAAAAAATTATCTCAAGCAAAGCTTGGCGACTCAATACAGAATTGATTTCTTGCATCTGGATAATTTTATTACGTATACGAAAAAACCTTAAAGGTAAAAAAAATATATTTTATTGGCAATATTTTTTGTCATGCTGTAAATTACTTAAACATTTATTATAAATGTTTTAATAATTTACAAGCATACATTCTTCTGGTGTCTACATAAAGCATTACAATAATTAAAATTCATAACGGAGTGAATAATATTTAATACGTGTCAATTTATTTTCCAAGATGATTGATTACACAGTGCTTCTGTTCACCATCTTTAATAGCTCCTCGAGTGCCGAATTGTAGTGAAATTCCTAGATTTAATTTTTTTTTAGATGTTATTGAGCACTTATCATAATTGTTTTCTCTGAATTCAGTCTCGACGACAAGGCGCCTACCGCTATTTCAGAAAATAGTTTTGAATTCCAGTAACAAGTAAATGCAAACAAAGAGAAGGAATTTAATCATTTTTATTAAGTTACATAATTTTCATAATTCGTCAATTGAATTTAAAAAAATAATGTTTCAGCTTTTACCTATAAACAAGAAGTATATGCTCGCTATACCAGATGAATCTGTGATGAAAGTCTCATTATGTCTAGTTTTAATGTTGCTCTTTTCATTTATTCTAAGTAAGCATAGGCGCTTAGCTTAGTTTTTTCTGGAAATACTAAAAATGATGATGTGATGTGTCCTCTGTTTACGCATCTCTCTTTTATTTAAATGATTATTAAAAATCTCTATTAGACACACTGTAAATGTGTCTATTTAGACAATCCTTGTATATCGAGTAATTATTAAAAATCTGTATTAGACACACTGTGTCTATTTAGACAATCCCTGTATATCGAGTTTGAAATAATTTATTAAAATAAGCTCTAGTATTTTTCGGACAAGTCAAAAATATAATACTTGTAAATGTATTAATATGAAATATGCGAACAATTGTTCCCTTTTGCGATTGCTTCAATTCTTTGATTTTGTTACCAAAAGATTTGAAGATCCAAATTCAAAGATACCAAAAATAGGCTTTATTTTTTGAAAATCCAAACAAATTATCCAATGTCGAAAATATAATTATGACTTGCAATATTTGGACTTGGTTTAAAAATAATAATAAAGAATGGAAATTACGAGAGATTAAGCTTTTTAAAATATCTATACATAACATGCCGATATATTTAATCCTTGAATAAAAATAAGATTGTATAATATTCGGACAGGTTCGCCGGTATTCTTATTTTCTCTAGTTTACATAAGACAATAAAAAAATTATGTTGAGAGTAGAAAATTTACACGTAGAATAAATCTTTCCACAATTAAAAATAAAAATATATTCTTGTACATTTTGTAGTAGCATGAAATTGAATTAGGAATAATAATGAATATAAATTTTAAAAATGTATGCAACACTACATGGCAGATGGCAGCACACATTTTAAGGTTTTTATAATATTATTATGTATTTCCAAAAGGATAGGTGAAATTGTACAACATCCGTTCCTAAATTCTTCTTTATTGTTTTCAGGTAGAGAAACCTGTCACCGAGGGCCTCTCCCACCGCACGCGCGACCAATGGGAGATCGACCGTTCATCCCTGAAGTTCGTTCGGAAGCTGGGCCACGGCCAGTTTGGAGAGGTTTGGGAGGGCCTGTGGAACAACACCACTCCGGTCGCCATCAAGACTCTCAAGTCGGGCACCATGGACCCCAAGGACTTCTTAGCCGAGGCGCAGATCATGAAGAAACTGCGCCACCCCAAACTCATCCAGCTGTACGCCGTGTGTACGCTGGAAGAGCCCATCTACATCATCACAGAGCTCATGAAGAATGGCTCACTGCTAGATTTCTTGCAAGGTCAATATTATTTGCATAATTTATATTTAATCGTTTTAATATTCACTGGTGGTTAGTGATATTTAGTCAAATTTATAATAATATTATTTTCCAAAACCGATTCATTTTAATGAATAACCTCAAATGGGTAAAAACCAAATTAGCTATAATTTTTAAAATTATTTAAGTTATTTTTATCCATACATTGCTCTGTTAAGAAGCAAAACAAATTCTAAAGCTATTTGAAGAAGGGTTTTAAGTCCCAGTTTTAACTCCTTATAACTATTTTATAGATTTCTTTGCAATAGGATACACATGACATTTATAAATATGCTTTTCTATTTAGTTTGCTATGAGACAGGCACCTATTTAAGATTTCAGTAGCTCAAATATGGAAATAATTAGAAGAAAGTTTTACATTATTAACAAATAAATTCACAAATTCTATATTAAATATGCACTTAAAAAAATAAAATATAATAATTTATAATTGTAATTTTATTATAATATATTCTTTTGTTATCACAGGCAAGGGTCGCGGTCTCAAACTACCGCAGCTGATAGACATGTCTGCGCAGATAGCTGCCGGGATGGCGTACCTCGAGTCACAGAACTACATCCATCGAGATCTTGCAGCCAGAAATGTTCTCGTAGCAGATAGCAATATTGTCAAGATCGCTGACTTTGGCCTAGCAAGATTAATAAAGGTACCATTAAGTTTATTCATACTAATTCCTAATTTTTTATGCCTTTTTTCTGAATATTAAATTATGTCAAAATTAATCTACTGTGTCTACCAGTTTCAATTAGCAGACCACTCATAAAAACAAATTCTATGCAGTGTTTTAAACAGATAATGTCAAAACAAAGAATTATTATACAATTTTCCTCAAGCATTGACTTATATAAATCTAATTGAAATTATACATTTTCTTTCAGTTCCTAAAGTCAAGAAAATATTTTGGAATTAAATATAAGCAAACCATAAAAATTCTTATAAATTTACCCAGATTTGAAACATTGTAAACTGGGCACATTTATATTTTGGACAATATTAAATGATTCTGTATTTGTCCCGCTAGGAGGACGAATATGAAGCGCGAGTGGGAGCTAGATTCCCCATCAAGTGGACGGCCCCCGAAGCAGCCAACTACAGCAAGTTCTCCATCAAGTCTGATGTGTGGTCCTTCGGAATCCTCCTTACAGAACTTGTTACCTACGGCAGAATACCCTATCCAGGTTTGTGTACTTTTTATCTCAGCCTGTAAATTTTAGCTATTTATGCATGCAATCGAATCTGTTATTTTATGACAAATACAAAGTAGCCTCCTATTAGCTAATTTATTGTATAAAAAAAAACATGCTTTTTTCTAAAAAAAATCTGTATTCAAACTACCATACAATGAATTGTTTTGTTTTCTTATAGGAATGACAAATGCGGAGGTACTCCACCAAGTGGACCACGGATATCGCATGCCGTGTCCCCCGGGCTGTCCTCCCGCACTCTATGAAATCATGCTGGAGTGCTGGCACAAGGATCCTGTCAAGAGGCCGACCTTCGAGACGCTGCAGTGGAAGCTGGAAGACTTCTTTACCATGGAGGGCAGCGAGTACAAAGAGGCATCGGCCTACTGAGACAAGCCTTCCCTGCCGAGCCGCTGCCCCGCTCCGCCCCGACACCACCATCGGCCGCTGCACTACCACCATCACCATCACGCTACGCAGCAGCAGCACCTGCAGCAGCACCAACAGCACTTGCAACAACAGCACCTGCAGCAACAGCATCTGCAGCAACAACACTTGCAGCAGCACCATCTGCAGCAGCATCAGTTGCAACAACAGCAGCAACACCTGCAGCAGCAGCATCAATTGCAACAGCAGCACCAGTTGCACCACTTGCAACAGCATCCGCAACAAGGATTGCACCCGCAGCAAGGGTTGCACGCGCAACAAGGGTTGCATCCGCAACAAGGATTGCATGCGCAGCAAGGTCTTCACCCGCAACAAGGTCTGCATTCGCAGCAAGGGCTGCACCAACAGCAAGTGATGCACCCGCAGCAGGTACTGCACCAGCAGCAAGTCCTGCTCCAGCAGCAGAATCCTGTGCAGAATCAGGCACAGCCGCAGATTCAAGCTCCCACCTATAGGTTGATGGCTTAATCCGGTTGCTGCATGGTTCCACACTTTGGAAGTGCACACATACACACGAGTGTCTCTTTCGGTGGCGGAGAATCCTTCAAGTATTTGCTTCTTAAGGACTTATGGCTCTAGCCTTTCAAATCCTTTTCATAAAACTTCAACACCTTGAACTGGCGTGTGTATCAACTGCCGAATTGCTGGATTTCTAAGTTATTTCGAGTGACAAAGTTCTTTTATACCTGCTAATAGTGTGATAGTTGTTATTATCTTATTCAATAAGGTCTCTTTACACAAAGTTTTCTGGTTCGTAAATAATGGCGGCACCTTTTTTAACACAGTCATCCTTTACAATTTTCTTTCCAACATGGTCTTCGCTAGGAAAATCTGGAATTCATAGATAGCTTAAAATTTTAATTTCTTTTAAATAGATAACGCAAAATAATTAATTGTAAGTACAGTAAGACACCAGATTGCGGCCAAAATAAGAGTTAAATTAGGTGCTTGTCGATAAATGTTAAAGGTTTCATCTTTTGTATACTGTAACTGATAAAACACTCCTCCTGCCTTTAACAATATGGAAATCAGACGCACATTTAAGCATAAGTAGTCCTGGTCGGGAAATAAAAGGAATGAACTGAAGGTTGACTGTGCAAGCCTGGTTGCATCATTATTGGTGCTCATTACTCATTATTTTCTTCCATATTTATTTTATATCTTTTTACGAGATTTTGTGTATTTATGTTTTGGTCTTATTATACATCATTTGAGGGAATTGTTATTCTGCATCTGTTTAACACAAAATGTTTTATAAAAAGTGTTTTAAATGGTGTTTTCTAAACAAACTTAGATCCTACGAAGTACAATATTTTTCTCAATGTGGAATTGAATTTGATTATTTATTTATGTTTTTTGATGATTTAATCTTTGGCGTATGTTCATTATAATCAGTTCAATTTTAATTCTCAAAAGAGGTTAATTTTCACAGAACTCAAAAGAAAACGATTCACTCATTTGATGTCCGAAAATTCCTCCAAATTGATATTCTTTGAACTGTCTGAACTTTTTGACATTTCTGTTTGTGGGAACATATCCATTTGTATTATTATATAATTTTGACTAGACTCTTGTTTGATATGGCAATAACATAAGTATCACGCGTATGTCTCGTAATGAAAGTTTAGGAAAGCAATTGTGAAAGTTTATGTAAATTGTTTTGATATCAAAAGGCAAACTGTCGATGAAAGATTAAGAGGCAAAGGGGCAAAAATTAGTAAACTCGGGCATTGGTAGGGATGGGCGTTCAATATTAGTCTCTTTGGCTTTTATAATGTATTGTTGAAATATTTGTATTTAAGATTAAACCGTAACAACCACCTGGTTCAAATTCTGCGCTTGTTGCGCAGGCTTCGGAATTTGAAGTCGGTGGTTTTTAAATTAATGTAAAAGAACTGAATTTTGTATATTTATCCGATGTGAGGGTATGTAGATGTTAATATGATACGTTTGAAAACATACAACTTTAAATTGTATTTTTTTCTTTGCATCATCAAGGGCAATATTTTATGATCGTGTATAGATGTGTGGTGTCGTTTTATAAATATTTTACTTCATTTTCAGTTCATTTACGTGAATGTCCATATTTCTTGTCTGGAACTTACATTTTATGTGTATGTGAATTACGTGGATCCATTTTACAAAATGACTCGCTGACTGCCTTTTTTCAGTGAAATTGTTCATATTTATTTTGGTACATTATTTTCAGTGTGAACCTTATTTGTGAGGAAATATAACTTAGATAAAGTATTTCATTCCAGTCTGAAAGTTGTTTTGTTTGTTCGTTTCTTTTCCTCAGACATGTTATCGATTTCAGCATTTCTGTAATATATTTTTACATATTTAATTTAAATCTATCCTGTATTGTTAACATTTTATTGCTATATATGTACTCTTCTTATGATTTTTTTGTAATAATATTTTGTACAATTTTTTTTTATTTGTCAATCAATATTTGACTGACACGACCTGAAAGCTAATATTAAAGATGTTTCACTCGGAAGGACAATTCAAAGAATTGGTAAAATCTAATTCGAATTATAAAATATTGTCTATTGTGAAACAATGATTTTAAATCTTCCTTTATTATTTTTCTATGGCCAGCTGCGGACAATATAATCATTGTATATTTAAGCATTTAATAACAATTTATAAAATCGATTAAGCGTACTAAATTAATTATTTGTCCATTTTAGTTTTTTTTATCTGTTTACACAGTTTCTGTCTTTTTATAAATTGATTCATATCCTCTTTTTAAATATGTATTGTATTTATTTAAAATATATATGATGAAATTAACCTTTAAGGCTTGACACATTTTTAATATTTACATGTACAGTGCAAATTCAAAATAGCCAGAGTTTATATAGAGTACCAATTTGTTGAAAAATTTCTGCGAGTGTGGTCATCGTGTCACACTCGCTAATAAATATTTTCAAGAATTGCATAGAAAACTGTGAGGATATAGTTTCTGTATTGTATGTACATCACATCTTAAATAAATTATTTACAATATCTGAGTTTTTTCTTGCTATTCAGAAAATATTTAACAGAATATGTACTAACACACTCCATCACGATATTGCTGTATATTATGTTCAGAGAAATGATGTGTGCTCGGCGTTCACAAACATTATAGGTTAGCTTTCAACATCTTAGCAAGTACTTCTTATCGTAGCAATTTTTGTATCACAAATTGGAAAGAATGTACTTGAGTGTGCCAGGTTTGTGGACGCCCTGGTACTGAATGTATATAAAAATATGTATATATTTGATACTCCAAATTTTATGAAATGGAACACAGCTGTATTATCAGGGATCACAATAGGGTTTATTATTTACATCACTGATCATCGTTCCGTGCACAATGGTGAACTACATGATTTACGTTTTTACTAAACTTATTTTATTGAAGGACAATAACCACGATTCAACTTCAAACCGAGTTAAAAACTAATTTATTCTCCGCACATACTCACAAATTTATTTTTTAATCACTTTGAAATCATAATAAATAATTGTCGATAAGTAAAGCAAAGTATGAATATTCTCGAGATCACTAAAAATTATACTATACTGTTTAGTGTTCACAATGGTATAACTATTTGTTGACTTCATTATTTGAAATAAGCGATATTTCAGAAATAAGGCGCTTAGGAAATAAGGTTATTTAAGTAGCTGAAAATTTTTGAGCACTGGTCATGTATTCATGGCATCCTAGGTTTAAAATTTTTATTTTGATAATATTATTAGTTACACAAAGAACCATAACGATTTCTTGGTGAATCTTACGCATGTGTCTGGTTTTATATTACCTCCGAGATAAGATTTTGAGTACATACTTCCGTTAGTTGATTTTATTCATATATTAAGAATTCAATTATATTGTAAACACTGTTTTTTTTTCAAATAAATGAAAAATATTACTTTAAAAATGGTTGTTTTATTTTAATTATATTAGTGTCTGAGATAGATTAGAGCTTTCTACCACAACATTTTTTTTTTTTTTACAAACTCACAAACATGAGTCTTGATCGCAGCATATTTGTAAAATCGTTCAAATAATTCCTTGTGTACATTTAATTATTAGTAAAAATCATCCTAGCCTCTGTATCTGACTTTTAAAATGATCCTGGGCACATTCCAGGCCTTTTAGATTTGACAAATATACAAATAACAAAAATATTTGATTCTCCGGATAAAATTTTTTAATTCATTTTCACCGCAATAATACGTATCGCATAGTCCCATTTGCTTTTTTTTTATTTTCTGAGACTATGCGAGACACATGGCAAGACTGACCGGAGCACATCGGGATGGTGAAATTCTGCAGCGAAGTGCGGCAGGGAAGGTGGGCAAAAAAGTATACCCAATACTGGCAGTTTTAGTTGGAGAAGGCCTACGCGGGCTTTGTTCATATAAGATTAAGAACAAGGTTTGTAAATGGTTTATGAAAATATAAATCTACTTGTAAATAAGGTATATCAATCGTTGCAGTAAAATAAAAAATAATAGATTTTTTGACATTTATTTAATAATTTTATTATAATTAAAGTAATTCCGGTTTTCAAATTTATATGTAAATCTATTTTTTACCGATCAAAATTGTTAAAGTTTCTTTAACGGAATGCAGCATCTGTTTGAGTTCGTGGGTGAGAACTTTTTCATTGCAAATTTGTGTAAGAAGTTTACTATCATCACTTAATCTGTTAATCACTGTCAGAACTTCTGAATCGTTGCTTGTCTCAATTTTAGGCTTTTTGACAGGTACGTCACCACCATTGTCAAAAATATCGTCTAAATCACCCAGATAAAAATTTGCCTCGGAGGAATTACGAACGCTGCCTTTTTCACATTTATGAACAAACTCCCCCGGTGGATTTTGTTTGTAGAAATTTTGTACGAGCATCTCCTCGTTCGATTGAGTCTTCCTCAAGAAGAAATTTGTGACTCTTTCTTTCATTAGCCTTCTTCCATTGACAGTTTGGCTTACTATATTATTGTTAGAAGTATTTCTGGCAAAATGAGTAAAAGCCTCCAGACTTAAAATTCTAACGATGACATCCTCATCATCAAGGAGATATTCAAAAAGGGTCGCAATGAGGGAGATTAAGTTTTCTTTGTGATTATCTTCGCTTATTTTGTACAGCATTAGTGACTTCAGGAAATCCAGCACCACTATCTTGACGCTCGACTGGGATTTTAAAATAAGAGGTGAAATAATTCTTAGGATCTATAAAAACAAAATAAAATTATTAGCGTTCTAAGAATTCCAAGAGTGTTATTTAATATCAAAATTTTTTCTTTTTAATGGTACATGTTTGAATGAAATAGTAATACATACCTCAGTTAACTGCTCATTTGAATAAAATTGTTGTAATCTCGAAGATAGTTTACATAATTCAGTTATGTAGATATTTAACCATTGGCATCCTGGGACACTACTTTCTATAGGGCTTAATACATCTTTCAGTTTATCTATTGGGGTAAGACTCCGCCATGCTTGCAATGTAAATAAGACCAGATCAGATACCCTGTCAGGATTACTATCCTTCAGAACTTCACCCGGCACTGATGATAGAAGACTGAAATGGTTCATCTATAAAAATAAATATTATATACAAAATATGTGAAATTCATTTCCATTTTCACATCTTCTAAAGTAATGAAGGTAACATTACCGCTAAATAAAAACCGCCAAGTAAAACATATTATTTAACCCACCATTTTTTTCGCAACTTTATTTTTTAAATTAGACTTTTAATTGACATTTGTCATAATGTAATTCTTTAAATGGTTACAAAATAAAGATACACATCGAAAACCATACATACATATTCCACATTATAGTGTACCACTTCGAGAAGGGGTGGAAAGCTGCAGAGTCCTTTTGTGATCTCAACAATATTTTCAATGGAAAGATAGGGGTAGCCAAAGGGCATGCCGAATGCGGTTTGTTCGCTTCAAAGCTGTTGATAGCTGCTTAAACGACAAGTCAGGAAAGGATCAATCTTTAGATTTTGATGATCAGAACACTCTGGCAGCTGTGGAGGAGAATGAGAGTCACACCACGAGGACACTGGATACTCTGCCCAGCAAATAGGAAGTAGTAATTGATGATGATATATTTGTGGTTATGTTACAATACAGACATGGTGCATTGGCGATAGAGAAAAAAACGATTAGAAGCCTTCGAGATGTGGACCGACGTGCCCTAGGAATTTCCTGGAGCGACCACATTACGAATGAAGAGGTTCTCAGCAGACACATGATGAATACCATCTCGAAAAGGTGTGCAAAATGGATGGGGCATATTTTACATCATGAAAATATGCTCAAAACTATACTGGAGGGAATGGTAGAGGGAAAAATTGCCAGAGGGCACCCTCACCGTGAATATCTTGAGCAGGTGTGCCAAGATATGCCTCCTACACAGAGCTGAAGAGGATCGCCGGAGACCTAGCAGAATGGAGAAGGAGATGTGCTTTGCTGCAAACCAATCCCACGGATTGAAACCCAGGAAGGACAATATAGCTTTTGAATGTGGATGGTGGATAATTGTGCATCAACCTAATATTTGAAAAATATATTGCTAAAATCAAAACATAAGGCAAAGGACATGAATAATGACGGGCGACTGAACCATCAAATTAATTTGTTGACAGTTACTTGACAGTTAATCCCGAAGTGGAATTCTTCGACTGTGCAGATCCTGAACACAGTCCTGTTTGCAGCACCATTAGAAGTTTTTCTAATGGTGCTCTGAGCATTGTTTTAACATTTCTGTGGTCTATCAGTTTGTATTATATTAATTGAATGTTTCGGCGTTAACTTTATGGAAATCCATTATGAACAAATAATGAAATAAAAAAAAAAAAGTTCATTATTTTATTTCATTATTTGTATTATATTACTTTGTATTTATCTGATAAAATAATTCTCTACATTTTTGATATTTTGTCAATAAATATTTTTGCATATAGATGAGCAAAAGTATGATTTTTTCCAAAAAGAAAACACTAAATATAAAACCACAATTGAATCAACATGTTTCGGAGCCAATGGTCCCGCCATTTACTGGGTAAACTAAAAATAAAAATAGGAATCTTTATACAAAATGTTTTCTTTTTATTAATATAAATAAATAATCTTACTGCAAAGTTATTTAGCTATTAGGAAAGAAGATTATAATTGTGAATACTTACCATTATTTCATAATCTTCTGTAGAACAATTACGCTCAGTGAAAAAGTCCCTCAATAAATTGCAGGAGGACAGCAACACGTCTTCTAGTGTCTTCTGGTTGTCTGAAAGGTTGTGAAGGCCTATAGCTCGCCATATTTCACAGTATTCCAAGACTGGGAATCTCAATAGCAATTGTGATTTTGATTTGTCAGGTAACAGATCAAACAATTTGTTCAAAAGATGGGAAAAGTAAACGTGTTGAGGCATGTTTTTCATTGCTTGTAATTTGCAGACATTATCAAAAGTTTTCATCAGATACATCATTTGTTCATAGCAAAATGAATCAGAGCCATACCTAAGAAAATAAAAAACAATTTATTAAGTTAATCAAGCTATTATTTTAACAAATCATTCACTAGTAGGAAACCATGTATGAACCCTTGACATGTTTGAAAATGATTTGTCTAGCAATGGCAACATTTTTACAACTGATAACTGTTCTTGAAAGCATATTTCTATGTTTTAGAAGTATTTTATTAAAAGCATATCAATATATCGCAAAATATATGGTAATAATATCAGTTATTTGCATTAACCTCAATTTCATCAACCGGATAGGTGCAAATGACTTTAGTTTTTGATGACAGATGAGGTTAGTTTTTAATAATTAAAAATTTTCATAAAACACTCAAAGAAAAAAATAAGCAAATCGTGCATTTTATCAAAAAAATTGTATGCTCTATGGTAGATAATGTTATTAGTAAGATGTGCGCAAAATTGGCTTAAATTTATTGAGATATTTTCTCCATAAAAATGCAAAAGAATAATGAAATTTGTTTAAAATTTTTCCTACCAGGTCCTTTCCTAAGTCAATTTTGTGAATTTTTGAATGAGTGTTATTTTTTATTATATATCTTTATTATACAGGGTCTCATAGCTAGTAGCAAAAAAAATTACAGGTGGAGTCAAAAATGTTCAAGCAACCATGATGAAAACATCAATGAAAAAAAAAAATTGCAAACTTTGATATTGCATATCTCCATAACTATTGATATTAATTAGGTCATGGTTGCTTAAACATTTTCAGTTCATTATCCACCTGTAGAGCTTTCGCTACTAGCTACGTGACACCTGTATAAATAAAATTATTCTCAGAACTTGAAGCTATAAGATAAAGCAAGAAAAAATTTTCTTTTAAGGCGGTTAACCTCTTTAGTATTTGGGGCCGGCTGGAATTGTACCAGTAAATATAAAATTTCGCGTTAAATTATCACTACTCCCTCCCATAACTATAATTTTTATAATGTTAAGTTTACATTTTCACAAGCGCCTTTTGAGCAAGCACCTTTTTTATCTCTGTATAAAATTTTTAAAATCCCACTTAAGTGTCTTAATATTCCACCATGTTCTCTTAAGAACACGGCAAAAAAATATAGTTAGGTTGTAGAATGATACTACGGAGGTTTTATATCATTATGAGTTTTAACTCACTATAACTTACCGACTGACAATGGTCCACAAATCAATGGCTAAAAGAGCACTCCACATGTCCGTTTGCAGTATGGTTGCGAGCATCCCTTTTTCAATAGCACCTAATTCTTTACAAGGTATGGTTAACGCTGCAGTATGTGTCAATACATAATCATAAAGGGAGATATTATCGTTACCCATGAGATCGAATTTCAATCCCTTATTGAATTCTTCAGAACCTGTAACATTGCTAAATAAGTTTTAAAACTTCATGCAAATAAACTAAATATGTATTATAAACTAAATATGTACTATTATAATGTAAAATTTGAATGAAAATTGCATAATAATGGATATCAGATGTGGCAAAGTAATGGAAAATTATCTTTGACCGGCTCATTGTTAAAAGATGAGGAGCTCCGTGATGGATAGGCAAAAAATACATAGTCGAGGGTCTTCTCTGAACCACAATACATACTGGAAAAATTTGTCTTCAAGACAACCGATTTCCACACTATGTAAACGCCTCGATCGGCGTACTCAGTCTAATATATTAGACAGGTCGTCGGAAAGGAATAATAGCGACATAATAGCTAATTAATAAAAAATAAAAGACAATGATTGGTCACAGAACTTTTAACAAAACCAAACTTTTACTTTTACCGAACGAACGAACAACTACAATGAACTTATATCAGTAGTGCACACACTAATGAGGATGAAATAAATAAATTAGATGCGTTACTTTTTCACTTATTACAGTAGAAACTCGTTAACTCGAAATTCAAGGGACAAAAAAAATGCGATGCGATTGCAACATTGGTCAAAAATCGTGAAAAAAGTCATTAACTTCATGAAAAATATCTGTATTTTTCATATTTAAGAAATCATTTTGAAAATGCAATATTTACTACACTAATAAAAAAGTTCGCGAAATTTCTTTATTAAAGTTTATTCTCACTTGCGAAAAAAATCTTAATATTTTTCTTTTAATTTTGTCAAATTTCAAATTATGTGAACTAAAATGTATTGATTTATGGTGCAAGGGGCTAAAAATTATTTCACAAATTACCGGGGATTTCAAATTATCGTTTTGGGACTTTTGGGCTTATAAAATTTCCAACTACGTTAAATTTGAGATTATCAGGGTTTGAATTAACGGTGTCTTACTGTACTTTATTATGAAAATGTTTAACTATACTCTTCATTGATTTTAATTGGATTGATATATGTATTAGTTTTATTTGTTTTCGGTTTATTCAACATCCAACATTTACAAGCGTTCTGTACCTCAACTACATAAATTACAATATTCTAGGACCTGTCTTTCAATTTTGTATAAATTTTTTGCCTCAATTTAGCTGTTATCGATTTGTGCCATTTTTCTTGGAACTTACGTTCTAACACGTAAATCGAAGGGTGAATGAAGCAGCAAGCAATCAGATTTTGCATCCAACCCTAACAATAGGCGTTAAATAAACTAAACTTACAGATCGGTAAAATATCAAACAGACAACAGACAATATTATTATCCTCCATCTCATCTGTCCAGCTCTCCCTGACGTCTCGGTCAACTTGAAGCAGTAATCTCATCACGGTGATGTTAAGTAGTAGAATGCCAAGGGAAAGGGATTTATCAGAAGCTAGCGTCTTGATATGCTGCATGTAGCTCTGAAAATATTGACATACTTAATACATGCTAACTAGATAATAAACATTTAAAATCCAATGTCAGGAATAAAATAAAGCTTACAAGTACAATACAAGTTAAAAAAAGAGTTAAAATTTATATAACAAACTAGCTATTCGTACCCGGTGTTGCACGGGTTAAAGATTTTTTTTAAAATTAAATTAAATTAATATTTACATATTCTGGAAAAATTACTAACTTAACTGCTTCAAAAACCTTAAAACTTAAAATTTCACATTATTTGTGTAAAGCATAGTAAATAATATTATTTAAGGAGATTAAGTTAAAAATAGGTTTGTGGCAGGAAAAGATTCCATTTTTTCCAAAGCCTCTAATAAAAACAATATTTCCATTTAATTTAGGCTGGGATAGATAGGATATCCAGGGGGGAAATGTGGCCTATGTTTTCTGCCGGGTCCTAAATATGTATGCAAAATTTGGGTGAGATTTGTCAAACGGCACAGATTTGCATGAAAAATATATTGGGGGGGATGGGGGAAATGTCTCCTCTGTTTCCTGCCAGGTCCTAAAGAATAGATATGCAAAATTTAGATCAGATTGTTTGAACGGTACTGATTTGCATGGAAAATGAATCAGAGAGAAGGTTTAAGGGGTAGTGGGGAAATGTCGCCTTCATTACCCACCGAGTCCCAAAGAATAAGTATGCAAATTATGGGTCAAATCTGTGAAACAGTATGGATTTGTATAGAGAATATATCAGGGGAGAGGGTGGAGAAAAGAGGAGGGGAAAATGTCACCTATGTTACCCATTGGTTCCTAAAAAATAAGTATGCAAAATTTGGATCAGATCGGTCAAACGGTGTACATTTGTATAGAGAACAGACAGACAGACATTGAGTTTTAGGTATAGATTATAATATTTTTCTTAAATTTAAAGTTATTTGAAATAAAGAACAGATTTGTACAAATAATAATTTAATTAGATATGTAAACATAAATTTTACAAAAATTCAAACTCACTTGTCTAAAATGTGCATCATGAAGTAAAATCAACAACAATGATTCTGCGTCGACAATGATGTGCGAGCTTATTCCGCCAATTACAGAATTCTGCAAACCCAAATATTTCAGTTGGGGAGTGGAACATCTGAAATTTTTCAAGCCCGTAAGGATAAAAAAGAAAGGTTATTAATTCAATGCAAAAATATAATAATTTAATAAAATTTTGCACTTACTGATATATTGAAGAAAATAGCATGATGAAGTGAGATAAATCAGTTGATAAATATCCACAAAATAATTCTCCTATTTTGGTCAACACTTTCAAAATGAAATTACTTATTTTAAGACATCTTGTTAAAAATTTTGTATCGTTTATTTCCTGAAATAAATTTTAAAAAGATTTAAAATAAAAGAACGGTATGGGAGGCAATAAAAAAATTGTAAGATCTCTACATTCAACCCTCACAAATGATATATGTATTCTTTTTTTAAGACAATAATTATGATTAGCAGTTAAGCAATTGGCTATCGCCGACTTTATATATAATTTAAATAAAAGCGGGAGGCTTTGTATATAATTTTTTTATTAAAAGATTTTAAAATTAATACTAGCAGTAACCCGCCAAAAATGACAGTACTTTTACATGTTGGTTCCTAAGGAATAAGTATTTATTTATTATATTTTTTTTAAAATATAGTTAAAAAATTTAGAAAAAAAAATTACTGTAAAAAAGTTAGACTTTACACAAGTGACGGGGACAGACAGACAGACGGACGGACTGACGGATGGACGGACAGACAATGAAATTATTATAATTGGGATTATTTTGATTTTTTTTTTTTTGTTTTCATATTTGATTTGATTTCAAAATCTGTTATCAATTGTGAAATTAACATGCTTTGCTTGATTTTGAAGTCTGCCGTTTGCATTCACACTTGAATAATAGTTTTTATTAAAAATATTAGAACAATCTCTTTACAACAATAAAGTAAGAAGCTACAGTGTCAAAAATTTCAGTAAATAATTTGACATAAAGAACAACGCAAACAACAAATAGTTGTCTGCGTTATTCTTTATTCATATTTTTGCGACTAGCATTTCTACCCTCACATGGCTAAAAACCAATATTGTAAAAACATTAACTTTAACTTTTAAACGTTTGACGCTTGTCATCTTGAAATAGAAATGCATATTCACGACTGTTGACCAATATTAGGTCTGATTATTTTCTTTTCAATTTTTTTTGCATAATTGTCAAAACTTTTGATTTGTTTGAGTTGACACATCATCTTAACTTAGAAATTAATATTTAACACATTATTTAGAAATTATTGACAGTTCATCGTGTCACGCCAAAAATTTGCTTGCCAGGAAAAAAATTGATTTAAGAAAATACACAATCGATACATTATATTCTTTCATGAAATGTCATTTTGAAGTGACTTGAATATTAAATAACGTGTATAATATTTCTACACATTAAGTTATATCTAAATGTATTTCAAAATAATCTGTACAACTTGTTTCTTTAAAAAAAATCATACAATTTGGTTATTTTTGAAGCTGGGAATGGAAAAACAACGCACTACTCAATGCGTTTTTAGGGCATTAATAGATTATGGAAATATATAGATTATGGAAAACAGGAAAATAAGGGGAATTCTTATATATAAGGGAATATATTTAGGCTTCTAGCCAAGCCCCTTTCGATTAATTTACATCATAAATAAAATATACGTAAATTGAACACGATAAATAAAATAAACTTAGTTTTCACCACTTTTTATTTATTATTTTGCTATTTAAAAAAAAAATTAATAGTTTATCCAAGGCCACAAAATTGATTACAAATATAAGAAATGACACAACTTACATTTGCCACTAAAGAATTCAAATTACTTTGTATTTCTCTGCAAAGAATAACTGTTGCCTTATGGTGGACGTATTTATCCTTCAGCCAATCAATGTGCCGTTCACACAACCTGGTATATCCCTTCCATTCCTCGGCCATAGTTTTTACATCGAGAGACATGACCACCTCTCCAATATCATCAATTACATCCAAAACTGAAAGAAATGTGTTGTCATAATTTAAATATTTATAATACAGTGGAACATCGTTAAGTTGAAATTCATCAAACTATGCGGAACCCCGTTAATTCGAAATTTAAGGTACCATAATAAATCTTCTGGTTCGAGTTTTCTGGGGGTATTCAGGGCTGACGTGTTGAACACATCAGCCCTGATTTTATTAGGGGTGCCTAATACATTTGGCCAAGGCTGTATGTAATACATACATACAAAACTAGCCATTTCTAGAGAAGGAATGTTTTGCACTTCACACATGGGTAGTCCAAACATGGCTTATTAAGATATTTAAACATCGCATAATTATAGATAGAACTGACAATGTAAAATTAAAATATTGATTTAAAAAAATAAATATTTAGTGCAGTGAAAATTAAGTTTAAAATTAGTAAAATGAGTTCAACTGGTCTTAAATAAAATCAGATGCAATAAAAGGCTGAATGAAAAACTCTCAGTTATATTTAAGCTTCAATTTGAAACTCATTGTGACCAAAGAGGCATATCTTTTCAGATTCAGGTAAGGTAGATAATGTGAAGCTTCTCCTTATTTAAAGGAAACACAGACAAGATCTAGGCAAGGTACCAAAGAATAGATAATCTGAACTAATTCCATTTTTACACATGGAAAAAATGAACAATGAACAAAAAATGAAAAACTGAACAACAAATGGAAAAGTGAACAAATATACATATGATCATACCTTCAAGAAAGATGCTCATCTGCTCATCCTGTGATAGATCGAAATGAATGTGTTCCATGAGAACAACAAAATACAAAGATTGTAGTTTGTGGCCCTTTTTAAATACATTTGTGACATCAACTCCAATTTGTTGAAAATATGAAGAGTAAATGGTTTCGCTGAAAGAAATTACAAAAAATATAAATGAAAAACTCTACATTTATAATTTAAGGGGGTACACCAACTTGCGTTTTAGAAAAATTGTTTTTTTTGTTCATCTTATATTTTGAAGTTGTAAGAAAAATTTGAGTCATCACTCATTCAAAAATCCCTAAATTTGACTGAGTTATAGCAATTTTAAGCTAGTATGGAATTTAAATGAATTTCATTATTCTTTGGTGTTTTTCTCAAAACTCCCCTTTTCAGACTTTTGGAGATGATATCTCATAGATACATTTTACACTAACTATGTATGTAGTGGTTTGTAGTATGTAGCTTACGATTATTGCAATAATTTTTTTTTTTTTTTAATGTAATTAATAATTTTGTTTTCTAATTATGAATTTTCAATTTTTTTTAGGATTTTTTTTATTTTTAGACCGATTTAATTTGCACAAAAAATTCTTTTTTTCTATACGCCACGTCATTTAAACAAGGAAATAATTAACTTTTTCATTTCACTCAAACCCTGGCAACATGATTATCTCCACCAGCTGCGCGTGTCACGGAGAAAGTAATTCGCGAGACAGCACCAAAATCCGTAATTTTAAAATTTTCAAAATAATTGTTAAAGAAAAATATTAACCGATGTATGCCGTAAACAAAGACAATAAAACAAATTCTGTTTTATTAAAAAAGCAACAGCGTTTTGGTTTTCGGAAGTATAACACACGAACACATTTGTAGAAATTCTATCAATATAAATTTTTTGATGACTGAAGAAGGAATTATTTACGACAGAAACCTTAAAGTCTAGCAAAACCACAATAGAGCATTTTGACCATGATGAAATTTTATAAATCTTCTTTTATTGTTAATATTACATTATTAGTTAAGTTACATTAATAAAACATTAAATGGTAAGTTATTTAAACCAAATGAATAGATACGATTAACGTCTGATACAATAAATTGATTCACCTGTTTTTGCAGTGTTTGAAAACATCCAGCAGCACAAGTCCAATGTATCTGGGTAAATCGCTAAAATAAGAGGCATCGCTGGGGGGATTACTGATGATATCATTGAGGAGTATAGTTAAAGAGTCTAAAATACTTGAGCAAAGTCGGAGATTTTCCGACAGTTCAAATTCAATTTGAGATGAAGAATTTTCAAAATCGCAAGATTCTAAAATGTTTCCAATGTCTGAAAGTACCTGAAAATTGAGATTAATAAATATTATTTATTTATTTATTTATGGGAAACTAACATTAAATAGTATAAGGACCATCTTATAAGTTTCCACAGAATTAACAAATTATAAGATTTGCTGCACAATAACAAATAGAGAGAATCAAAGAATGAAAGGTAAAAGGGGGATCAAGAGTGATCTAATTTGTAAAAAGAGGAAGAGAGAAGAAAAAGAAAAAATAAAATATAGTATAAAGATATCGGTACTAGTGATGTAACGAATGTCATTTTTAGAGCATTCGCAAATGCGAATGCGATTATCTGCTACCGACATTCGCGAAAGCGAATGCGAATATTGAATTTTTTTTAATTTGGCACCAATTATGTATGGCTTAGCGGCTCAGTTTCATGCGAGGGGAGTTCCGTTTGCATCTTGTTCCGAGAATTTCAGAATTGATCTAATAGAAGCATAAAGAATAATTTTGTTTTTGTTTGTTTAAAGTCTTCTTATAAAACATAAATTATTTATAGTTTGTAATTGAAGAATATAGTTTTTGTTTGATTTTTGTTTTTAGTTTTGTTCAAGAAGATGTTTACCTAACATTAAAAACTTATTTAAAGACTGATAAAAGTTTCAGAGAAGAATTTGTTTTTGTTTGTTTACATTGCATTATTATATTTTTTATTTTCTAAGTTCTAATGAGAAGTTAAATGTTATTTAGTAGTGATCTGTAATCTTAAGCTTTATTACCCAATGTAGAAGTAGATGGTAAATAAATAATACCAAATGATAAAATAAAGTGATGACAGATAATGTGATTACGAGGTAAAGCTACTTTTTCTAATAATAAAAAAAATGAATGGATTTTTTATTAACCTAATATAATGTTTTTTCTGATGTTCACATTCGCAAAACATTCGCTCGAACTTTGCGAATATGCAAAAATATGTGAATTTTTGCGATTGTTAATGCGAATATTCGTTACATCACTAATAGGTACATACATCTGCATAAACACAATCATACTAGTTCTGAACAAAAAATATGCAGAATTCGCATTTTTTTTTCATGAAATCATTTTTGAACAGCCCTCGAAATAGGTTTTCCTATATTTTGAGACAATCCTGACACAATTGACACACCTAACAGGAGCAAAAATCTTGATATAATCAACATATAATTAAGTGGTGTATTAAGAAAGTGCTGTGGTTGGTATATATTGCATACTAGCTGTGCCCGCGCGGTTCGCACGCGTAGATATTTAGTACACCATTTGGATGGTCATAGAATTTTCGCGAACCTTCTAGAACATTCTCCTTCCAGAACTTTAAAGAAATTTATTGAATGTACAGGAACCTTCTAGACACAGATTCCGCCACTCAGTTTAGAACCTTATAGAACTTTTGAGAATTTTCTAGAACCTTCTCCTTCCAGAACTTTCTAGAGCAGGTTTTTCCAGAACCTTCTAGACTCACCAATACAGTAGGCGCGTCTATTTTGAAACAATCTGAAGCACTTGCGGCCTTCCCAAAACAAAACAATGTGCTAGAAAGCACATTTTCGTCACCCACTCCCATCCAAGCACAGCTACCCCCACCAAACTCGCATATTTTCGATGTGACACCAAAGGCTATCCACCACCATAACCACCGGTGGGTGGTTGTGGAAAAAATTTGAGGGAAACACGGGTTTCTTTATATATTATATATATATATATATATATATATATATATATAATATATCTATATATATATATTATATATATATATATATATATTGATATTGATTGATTATATTAATCTTGAAGGAGAATTCACATTTAAAATAAGTATAGCATATTTCCTTTTTATAAGCAAGGAAGAAGACAAGGAAAAACAGTATGAAGAATATTCCACAGGAGTCTGATGTTAAACGCATTAAAAATCAAGGATATCATCTGATGAAGACATGACCAGGTATCTGTGCAAAGTTATTTCAGCAATGGATGTACATGATAAGAATAATAAATGTGAGACAAAAATTATATCAGTTTAGAAGAGTATGATCATCTACTTTATCTGGTGATTGACGGTAAGATATTGATATGTATAATTTTTATATTAAATTTTTTATGTTATTAATAATCTTATTGATCTTTCTCAAAACCTCAAGATTTCCCACCAGATTGTTTATACCATAGACGTACAATAAATATAGACTAGTCACTAAAAAACAAATCTGAGACATCTAGTTTCTGCTGTCTTCTATTACGTACTAAATGTATCAGTCAGAAAGAGATAGAAATTATTTTCATAACCACATATAAGAAAGGACAATAAAACAAAATTTTTAAGAACGAATGCATATGAAGTTGTAGCAAATTGCGGTATTTACTCTATGGTATTTTCCCTTTCTTTCTTATAGCGCAGCATACGTGTAAAACAGATACAAATATAAACAGGGTTGTGTATTTTATTAATATTTAATATATATACCGCGCGGACATTTATACATTTTGGACACCCCTAGACCAACTCCTGCAATGTGCGTCTATGTTCACAGTAATTCGTATGGTCGTTCCGTGTAGCAGATATTTTGGTTTGTAACTAGTCTATATTTATAGTACGTCCGTGGTTTATATAGTTAACAGACTTGAGGGTACTTAAAAATCTTTCTTACCTCTTTCAAACAATTTATAGATGCGGTCACCCCAATTATAGTAATGTTTTTTCTTAATTCCAAATTTGAAAATGAAACAATCAAATTGGAAAATATATTATAAATGTCTAACACCCGAGATTTAGTGGTCCTGGTGATTTCATGGCAGTTGTATTTTCAGAGTTAAGAATAACAATACAATTATGAAATAACATCCAGGGGACATTAAAATAATAAGTTATCCTGACTAAATTTCATTCATTCCTATTTTCACCTTTTGAATATTATAAAACTAAAAAAACTTAATATATGAACTTGACAAAATGTCACTTAAATATTTTAATAAAATAAGTTGGATGGCCAAGAACAAAATACCATCCCAGAATTTCGGTGCTCGCTTTAACGGCCATTCTAAACTTTCATTTTGTGGATAACTGGATAAGTTCCACATTACATATTAAGACAAAAAAAAAACAGTAGTTGTCGATCAAAAATACATCGTTTTGTCACTAAATTTAGTCAGATATCTGAGTTTGTCAGATATCTGACTAAATTTAGAATTATTTTAAAATATTTTCAACATATAAAGTTGGTAACTTAATTTTAACGTTAATACCATATTTTCAGAAATAGCGTAATAAAGATGTAACGTCATAATCCTTCATTAGATGAACAGAATTTATGTACTTTATTCATTCACACATTGAGCACCTTAAAACTAATAAAAAGGATATTTGTAATACTGATAATTGATCTTCACTTATATCGCAATTATCACATTTCATTTGTTGTAAGAGTTTGTCGATTTGAAAAATAATTTTCCCTTGTGATTCCATTCCGAAAATAATCAATTGTGAGCGTAGTTCAGAAACTATTAAATTAATAAGCTTAAATTTATAACCGTATACATGAATATTTTTTTGACATTGAACATAATTGACATTAGCAGAAATTTATGCGAGTAGGAAAAGGCCTGAATCTTTAGCAACTGTCATACTTTCATCCCGCCATTTTTCAAAGGAAATGTTACAAGTTGTCAATTTTCACACGATCAAATAGGTAGGTAGGTATCCACTTTTCCCACACTAATAAAAAAAAAAATATTTTTTTTAATCAAAAGTGCTCAACAGGACTCGCTGAAATAATCAATACGATTGATTATTTCAGCGAGTCATTTACTGATCAGTTAGCTACTACAGAAAATTCGGCATTTTACGACTGTTGAAGATAAATTGGGAAATATTCTATCTACAAACCTACACTTTATCAACAGCGTAATCTTATCTTTTGGCATTATTAAAGGATAATAAGTAAACTTAATGCATTTAATGAATGCTTTTCACAAGCTTTCTGATAAATCCAAAATGTTGAGATCACATAATCTGGGAAATTCACGCTCGTAAAAGATAAGATTACGGCTAAGTAAATTATCAATTTAATCGTAAATGCATCGTTATATTTTGTAAATTGAAAACCTTCAGTAAGGGCCGGTTATTTCAAGTTGGAAAAGTAAGCGTTCATTTAAAAGGCCCGGTTGTTTCAAGTTGGACCAAAGTAAGCGTTCGTTTAATGTATAGATTTTTGTGTTCTCCACCAATCAGACGATCCGTTTTCGTAAATATCTATGCTTTAAACGAACGCTTACTTTAATCCAACTTGAAACAACCGGCCCTTAGTAATAATAATACAAATGAATAATTTATATAGCGTCATTTTCGTAAAAATTTCACCTCAAGAGCGGTTTATGAAAAACTGTAGTCCTACATTATTATTTAAAATTTAATTTTAATAATAAAACTTATAGGAATGATTTTTTAAATGGTGTGTTCTTTTCTACAATTAAATCTCAAGTCTGAAGAATTAATCGCCAATGATATCAAGACTATGGTTGGATTCACTAGCACCTCCAAGAATCCCAAAAGACAAAAATTGTGGACGAAGAAACTCGAATTCAAATGAGAAATACGACAAATAAACCGCATTTGAAGTGTAATAAGAAAATAATTTTTAAGCCAATTGATCTTTTTAGACACTGAATGCACCGTGCAGCTACAAAAGAAACATTCGCAATTATAATTCTTTAAATGAATTTATTTATAGACATTGTGCGTATTTTTAACTCTTCAAATAAAAATATCCCTTTTTTAGAAATTAATAAAGCTATCAATAATAATAGTCAAATAATAAATAAATTTATCTAATAGTCCGATTTTAAAGCTGTTCCCTCTATCTTCAGTTAACTCCTCCCCTTCCTTCCCCCCCACCTAGTTGACACTCTGTCCCTACCTCTCTTTCCTCCTTTATAAATTTCTGTACCTAGATTAGTCTATATTATAATTGTCCTGAAGAAGGTTGAGTCCAACCGAAAGTAGTTGACAAATATATAGCAATAAGGTGGTTTAAAACATAGTATCTAATTTGTTCTTAAAAATATCTCTTATGATTGAGCATTTTTCTTGAATCATCAAATCGTCACTGTATATGTAATTAATCCTATGTGGTGTTTTAGTACATTCTGAGATAAACGAATAAAACTATTTTAAAAAATAATTGCAGACTAGATTTATACAAAGTATTTTAAATTTTTACTAGGCAGACTTTCCAAATGAACAGTGACGTTTTTTTAGTATATCTCCATTATTTGTATAAAAAATTAATTGGTTCATCTCAGAATGTACTAAACGGCACATAGGACTTATTACATACATGTATACAGCAATGAAATATTCATATATTTTTGGGGCTACACCAGCAGGAACAGAATAGAGGTGGGAATTTTAGTTCAATTAACTGAACTTTCGTTCACTGAGTCAACTCAAGAACTACTCACTTCAAATAGTCCAGTTTTTTTTTATCTACTTCAACTTCATTACGTGAACTGTTCCCTTCCTCGCCAGGAAATTCTTCAACCATCGCCAAATTTTCGAAACCTTGGGGGGGGCGGGTTGTTTTCACTTCCCAGAGATTTTATCGTTCAATCTCCCAAATTTTTCAAATACGTCTTCCACCGCAACCTCATTTTACCTACATCAGCTTCCTATCTCTGGAATAGAATGCGTCCGTGGATGACCTAGCACGGTCAGATTCAACAAATTTAATATCGGATGATGCTTTTAAAAGTTTAAAAAACCACAAAGCATGCATGAGATGTATTAACGTGGCCGAAGCAAAAGTGGTGTGCCAAGGCAGAAGAACGTGGGATTCTATCCTCCCTGCCTAACAGGGAGCGGACCTAACCTACCTACTGGCGTAGTAAGCAATATCCTGCTTGCCACGCCAGTAGTTAGGTTAGGTCCAATATCACTGCACTAAGCAGTCAAAATGGAAACTTAGACCGACTTCATTTGGATGGTCATCTGGCAATATATCTTATCTATTTCTTTCGGCGCATTGTAGCAGGAAAAATATGTAGCGAAAATGTGAGACCAAGAAATGCACTTGAAATTAGTGTTATTCCTACATTTGACCAATATCTGGCAACCGTGGAAATTGAAAATAGTTTTTCACATCACAAATGGCTTGAAAATATAACACTAGAGGTATAGCATATTAATTGAATAAAAAAAACTCACAAACACAATTTTCAGATCAAAATGTTTTATTTTTCATGATTATACAACCTTGTTGTCAGTTGTCAGCCTTAAGGTGTAATGCTCAGATTAAGATCATTACATATAATGTACTATTGTATAAAATGGTTATCATCCTTCAATTTTGAAAATAAAAAATATACTCTATACATACTAATATAACATTTACAAATTAATATTATCACAAATATTATTTTTGTTGTTAATAATAAAAACAGACTTAATTCTCATAGTGGCAAAAATCAGTCTTTTCATTAGTATAATAAAAATCTATTGACTAGAATGTATGTAATGTAATGTAAGGTACAATGTAAATTTCCAAATTAAGTAATGTGGAAAGATACTGTTTTGAAACAATTAACAGAGCAATTTTTGTGTTTTTTTTTTAAATAGAGATGAGAACATGGAATACATTTTTACCTTACCGTTAAAATTAAGCTGATCGCTTGTGCTATGAAAATAGAAGTAACTTGTTGGTGCCCTGAAATTGAGCTCGAACCACCGACCACTGGACGAGATTCATAATCACTACACCAAGCTACACAAATCTTCAATGCTGAAAATTTTGACAGTAATCGTTCACCAAGCAAAATTTTGTATTTGATTACTGTCCAAACATGAAAGCCTTTCCACATGATTTTAAAACACATGTATTCTTACTAAAACAAAATATATCTTGAAAAGTGATTTCTCTTATATCAAATATCACAGTGGAAATTTATTAAATCTCTAAGGATTTACCCTGTCTCTCTATACTTCTCCAAAGTTATAAGCTCTTAGTATGACTTTCCTTCCACACTGACTTACTAAACTGAAGGCGTCAAGATTTGAAAGCACGGCAAATATATTTGATGATGTGACAAGACAAACTACAAGAATCGATACAATTCTCTATTAGTTACACCAGATTTTTAATCATCAATATGAGCTGTTTGAGTACCATCATATTTTATGTACCGATGTTTGCACTTCCCACATTAACAAAATGTGTCACTACCCAAAACTAGGCTTTTTTTAAAAATCAGTTACACATGACTTGCACAAATTTTCCATTAATACCGATTTTAAATGGATACACTTATTTTATAAAATACCACTGATGCAGACTGGTAAATAAAACTGCATATTTAGGGCCTAATTCCAAAACTCGTTAAAATGTATTTAATATAATAATATCAATTAATTCAATATGCAATTTTGTAAATTTTTTGTCACCAATATGCAGAACACATTGTTTCTTGCAAAAATCACTAGCATGTACATTCTCATTGAAAAATAAAAATTCAGCTAGAATATACTCTTGTCACTGTGTGACTTACTCTTGAAAACCCAGATAGAAATAAAAGCTTCAAAACTCTAGGCCCCAGAACAAAGCGATTCAGAAAGTGGTGACAATGTCTCATAAAAATAAACTAACAATGAAATTCTAACAAACTGCTAGGAAAATAATCAAGTCTGAGGAAATAAAAGTGCAGTTAACTGATACTGAACTGTGTGACACACCACACTAAATCAGAAGTACGATAAGGGAAGCTTTATTTGCCAAAGGCTTCTCACGTGGCAAAAGACTCGCTGGCAAGTTGCAAGTGTGAATAGTTTGAGCATGTGGTTGGTACCTTGATTCAGAGATGGCAGTGTCGAGTGCTACCGGAAATAGTTCAAGCACCAAATAAAAATAAGAACTGTATTACTTACCGCCCTGATAGAAACTATAGAGATAAATATTTTATTAAAAATATATATATTTTTTTTAAATAAATTACTAAATGAAAACTTTACCGTACACTTTTGAAGAATATATTGACCTGTGAATAATATCTTTACCAATATTTAATAATTATCCAGAAGGCAATCTGAAACAAACAAAAACATCCTAATTTTCTGCAGAATATGAACAGAATTCGGCAGCGTTGCCACAAGAATTCTACTATTGGTGAAATATTAATAACTCTTGAAGATGGACAATACCTGTTGGAAGAAAACAGACATGAGTGTCAAGCGGTGATGCAAGTTGTTGTGTTGTTAGTCAGTAAATCAATACTTACTACTGTCAATACAATACATATGGCAGATCAGGTGTTGTGATTTTTTCTACTTAAAGATGCTATATCTATCCCATTTTCTAAATGTTTTTGATTGACCAAAGCTGAAAATATTAATTCAAAGAATGGTTGCAAGGGAACAGAAAATCTGCAAAAAAAAAAAAAAAAATTTTTTTTCCCCCTTATCACTGAACGATTGGGGAACATTTACATCTGAAGCAAAAAAAAAATATCTTTGGGTGTACATAGGGCTTACGATCTATCGTACGGCTGGTTTAAGTAATCACTTTACACAATGTAACATTCGCCATTTCCACTCATGATAGACTACCATGTCTACTAAATTTTTGGAAGTTGTATATATTTAAATTATACGGCATGTTTCGTATATGTGTTGCAACAAATTCAACGAAATCAATTGAAAACTAACATAGAACTTTTCTAAACCTGAGAGACAGCTATCGAATGCCTAATGTTGGGGCAGTTTAGATGAGAAGCAAGTTGGGACAACTTGAAAGGAACTAGACTACCAGACCCAAGTGTCTCCCAAGAAGAGTATAAGTAACTAGTGATGGTCAAACTGTTATTTTAACCAGTTACACAAGATACAGTTATTTGAGATTTGTATCTGATTACACCGATGATTGGTAACTGAGATATAGCTATTTACTTTCGATGGTTGTCTGTCAAATTGCAAAAAAAATCAATTACCAATCCTGGATAGATATTAATCTCAAGTAAGGTTATTGTGTCACTGGTTAAATCATTATAATTAAAGTACAATCATTATAATTAACTGGATGGACAAGATTGGAACCTTGGAGTCCAAGGCAGTTTCAAATACTTTATCTCTACACTCCATCATACTTTGTTTGCGGCGAACTAGCTAAACTAACAGTTTACTATTAGTTTTCACAAACAGAATGTTGCCAATACAAGTATATTGAGGCCAAACAAATTTATGAATTTACAATGTATCATTCAATTTTATTAAAACCATAATTGAGTTTCATACCTAATGTGAATAAAACTCAAACATTTATTCCAGCATTAAAAAAAAGTAAAATCATTTGCTAACCTAATTACAGAATCCTTGATTGCATTTTTTTTATTTTAGGCATAAAAATAGCACTACTTCATTATGGTACCTATACTGAAAATGTCAGGAAACACGTAACGGAACATTATAATAAAAACTTAGTAGCCTTATATAGGCGTGTGGTAGTCCGGCGGGCCAGTATGGTAATCAAGCAATGTATTTTGGTATATAGATATCCCAAAAAATGAACAAACTAATCTAAATAATATTTTGTTCTTGGAACCAATGACCCTTTCGCATGTTTTTAAAATAATTTTAAAAAGTAGACAGCGGCATGAGGATAGTGACGAAAACAAAACAAACTAATGTTATTAGTTGACATGGAATATATCATGGATATTATAAGTCGACCACAATCAAAAGACCATTCCCTAGCTTTGTCCGGTAAGAAGAAAGCGGGGAAAGTTGCCTGGCAAGCCTGTATTACAATCCTCAATATGATATTCCAAATAAATATGTATTTTTTAGTTTAAAAAAGATTACTTACTAACTAGAAAAACTTCTTTTGTGTTCATTTTTTGCATCGTAACAATACACATACTTTTTGCGCACATTCTTTGAATGCGGTCTAGCTATAGTGTTATGTGTTTGATTTCTTATGACAAAGTGATTCCAAGTGAATATTCCACATTCTTCAACAGATCAAATTTTGTACTACACACATCAAGTTATGCTTTTGTCACCATTATAGTTTTGAGGTGCAGTCCCTCTCATCAGACGATGATAACTAAAGTAAATAGTTTGGCATCAAACTAGTCATGTAAAATGAGGGGTGGCGTTATCATCAATCATTATTGGGAATATGGAAGTAGGGGTGAAATATTTTTAATATCCAATTTAATTTTTCACCTTCCTACTCATTAGTCACGAACTAAAACTTCTCCATGTGGGGCCTTATAAAGATTCATAATAAATAGGTTAGGTACCATTAATGAGAATAAAACCCTGACATTTCCTAATACTTCACCCTTACTTTCCATATTCCCAATAAGACTAGCGCCATACTAAGGCTGATTTTCAGTCGCACCAAATCAGCAAAGCGAACAGATCGACCAATCATCCATGCAGAGTATTTATAAGCGCATATCGTATGGAAAAAAATGTAGCAAAGTTCCGCCGTAGAAGATCGAAGACGGTTTAGTGTAGCGCCAGCTTAATGATAAAAAAATACCCCTCCCCCCTCTTTCTCTACTCACTTGAGTAACGGGATAAGCTTTACTGACTACACCTCTTGAAACACAGTCGTAGTAGTACTAGACAAAAGCATAACTCAAAGGGTGTGCAGTACAAATGTTTTATCCAAAAGCAGATAACCATTTTTATGTGTTTCCAAGCATTCCGATAGAGCAGAATAAAATGAGATAATTTTTGATGTCAAATTAACATTTAGACGATTTTAAGTCGTTCCTCTGAAAATACACAAGTGTCTACGTTCAATATTGCTGATCATTCAGAAATGTGATCCACTGTCATTTACATTCTTGAATATCTTGTAGAGTATTCTTCATACCAAAACTATATATTAAAATCTTCCTTAGGAATGCACATCAATATTCAATTTCTTCAGAATTCTCGTCACTAGACTGGTTTAAAACTGTTACTCGAGTAACTCCCAATTGTTCCCATTCACGTGTAAGTCCGACATCCCACCAATAAAAATACTTACGCCATTCTTGTATCATACAATTGTAAAAAATATCACACTACACACAAAATAGTCTCCTGGATTCACGGGGCACCTCCACAACTGAAAATACTTACTTCAAATGTAAACCACCAGAATCCCATGCAAACTGTAAAATGCCTCTCTCCAAATATATGTGCAGACCACAGAAGCGCCAACCCAGCGTCCATCTTACAAAGGAATCAAGTTGTTGCAAAAATAAAACCATTCATCTACAATACGGAACACATTCACCTTTATTAGGATACACAAGCATCGTGTAATATTAAATCATACAATCAGGTGTCAGGCACAACACATCTATCAAACATTGGATTAGAAGGATACATAATTCTTACAGATACAACACACGTCACAAGTTTAATACGCTAATTATTTCAAACATATTTCATAAATCGATTCAGAAATGTTCATTATACCTAAAACAAAAACAAGGTTGTTTTATTTTTCTTAAATTGCCTAAAGTGTATTTCATAGCATTCATATTCAATCCCGCATACACCATGGGGGCCAATATGCAAAACATCTGTCTGATTTCTCCCAAGGACACATTCATCATCTTCAGATTTGGTGCATGAGTGCTGCAAAATTCCTTAAAAAAATTGACCATTTGCTTGGCATTAACAATTTCAATGTTAAAAGTTTCTTTAATTTGAGTCGAGTCAAATCACATGTTCCCAGAGTAGAATTTGGCTCGAATTGACGGCATATTTATGTAGGATAAATATAGCTAAGTATCTATAGTATTCCAAATAGAGAATTTGCACTACATGTACGTGAAGTACACGCAGTGTGGGCAGGTCCCCTGTGAGTAATGTGAGTTAGAAAGAGTCGAAGGGTGAATGTACTGATAGTCGTCAAATGTTAAAAAGGGTGTGTTGCGAGCTCACGTCTTGCTATTGTTCCACTGCGAAGGAGCGGGCCCGGGCTGCGTCCAAGCGCTCTGCTGGGGCCATGAACCACCCTGCTGCGGCCAATTCTTGCCTCCACCCTGCTGGCCCCCGCTGCCCCCTCCCTGTCCCCAACCCTGACCCTGGTTCCAGCCTTGATTCCAGTTTTTGTTTCCTTGTTGGCCGGGAGGATTATTTTGCCAATTTTGGGGCCAATTACCTGGCCCGCCCTGCTGGCCACCATTGGGACCACCTAAAAGACCGGCATTAAGAGCCGCAGCCACAAGACTGATGGGAACATTGACGTTAGCGGTAGGCGGGCCATTAGGGTTGATGCCCAGGTTTTGGAGATTAAGGGAATCAAAATTGGGATTCCCGCTGTTATTTCCGCGAGAGTTCCAGGTGCCTTGCTGTCCCCCCGACGGGCCGTCTCTGTAGTTAGTCTTTGTTTTAACCTTGGGTGCGGCGCTCGACACAGACACGGATACTCCCTTGATGACGTGATCTTCTCCACAGAGACTCTGAGCCACCTCGGGATCGAGGAAGGTGACAAAGCCGAACGCTCGGAAGGGCCGGGGTACGAAAACGTCCGTGACTTCGCCGAACTCTGAGAAGTACTCCCGGAGGTCGTCAGCGGTGATATCCTCTGTGCAGCGGCCGACAAATACTTTGCAGGGGATCTGGGGCACGAGCCCCTCCTTGGAGTTGGGAATGCGCACATCCACCCAGCGTCCGTCGATGTTGTGTCTCTGGGCGAGCGCTCGCATCTGGGACGCGTACGTTCCGAAGCGGATAAAACCGAACCCCTTGAAGCTTCCCGACGTGTCCTTCTTTAGCTGCACCATCACGACTTCACCGAACTGCTCAAAGTACTGGCGGACGGATTCTTCCGTAGATTTCCACGGAAGTCCTAAACAAATTAGATCTGAACATGTCAACTTTTTCTCTAACCGTTTTGTTTTTGCTGATCGATCAGAGTCGGCTGAATCATCCATCTTCCTTTTCATCGGGAAAACGCAAACGTACACTGATTTCTCGTCCCATCCCTCATTAGGCGGATGAAGTACGCCATCGCTGAGACGGACGCCTCGCACAGCGTTCGTTTCGGGATTTCGGAACTTCATTCCGCAAGCTCCTGGAAATACTCCTTTCACAGTTGTTAAAAGCATAGTCCCATCCTTCTCCAGGGGCAGTTCGATTGGTTCTTCATTTTCCTCCTCTGCCACTTGCAGGTATTCCACAAGCATGGTGACGTTTTCGATAACAACAACTTAGTCAATTTTTCATTCCACGAAACCGTAAACCCAACACAGAGACGACCACAAAATGGCTGCGGAAGTAGACGGAAACTAGGGATGGGCGTTGAATGGACGGACTAGTTGAAATCAACCGTTGACGTTGCATCGACGCGTCGACCGTTTACGTTTATCGCATGGACTAGTTGAATTCGTAGACGGTGGACAGCGGACGCCGTGGTCGGTGGACGATTCGAGATTAACGCAATGCAAAGTAACGAGCGAGAGCAAGACAAAACGTCTCCGTTTATTTCTCTGTCTCGCTGTCGTCTTGTAGATGCCATAGACGTCATAGACGGCTCGACAGGTAATTTCATTTCAACTCTAAAGTACACTACCATAGAGTGCAGATCTGTGTACACGAACGATGACTAGAGATTTGAAATTTGAATACATGCGTAGGGCGAGATAGGCTTAATAAGCTATTATCTATTATTTTTTACTTGATTTTTTGTGATGTCACGTGCGACGATTCGGTGAATTCCTAATTTTACGCTGTATAAAATAAAACAATTCTGTTTAATTAATTTATTTTTTATTGAACTATTATTAATTAACAGGCCGGCTATATATTTTTCTAAAATCAATATTTTATTCGATCTATCTCGACTTCTTATATTTACCTGAAAAGGGATTCTAAAATTTAATTATTGTGTTATTTCCTTACTTTTCAACATTAGCATATAAATGATAAACAAACTTGTAGGGAATAAAATTTTCTATACCTAACTATGGTCATTATTCAGGAGTCCAACATTAATATTATATATGTAATATAATCTTGAATTTAGGTATAATTAATTTTTATTAAAAATTCCCTATTTTCAACTTTATAGATAAAAAATAAATCTATTATAATTTTGTTTACACCACTTTTTATTGGTTTTTTACATGTTTCGGGAACAATGTTCCTTTTCTCAGATTGAGCCTTAAACTAAAGTTGAAAAATAATACAGATATATTTATTTATTAATTATGTCACCACAAAGTGAAAGCCTGACTTTGAAAGATGTATTCTTCAATAAATTTCTATATAACATCTCAAATGTAAAGTATTTTTAAATGATGTATTTATTTATAAATTTATAGATAATAAATAAATGTAAAGTATTTTTTACCGCATCTCATAACTGGTGCCTTTATTACGCAAAATCATTGTTTCCTTCCATTTTATTTACTCACATTTTAATGCTTATACCCAATACTATGACTGCTTATATATGTAGTTTATATTTATATTTTACTGCTAACACCTGATATTGCTGTGTATACCTACTTCTTTCTTTGTTATATATAGAAAGAAGTATATAAAACAATATGTAAAAGCCTATAATGTGCGTAAACAAATAAATAATAAAATATTTCTTTTTACATATAAGCACAAGTAGCGGTTTTACTTTCCCCGAAACTATATTCCTTCGAACTTCTTTAAATTTTAAAAATTAACGTCATAAAAATAGCCAACGGTTGAGCCGTCGAGAAGTGTCGCGTTGAACCGTAGACAGTTGACCATCGTCCCGATGTTTAGATAGAACGTCCGCGACGTCCGCGTAACGAAGTTGACGCGTCAACTAGTTGACGAATTCAACTAGTTGATCGTCTCGTCGACGGATGGACATGGACGGTCTCGTTTCGTCGACGGTAAATACGTCGACGACCCATCCCTAACGGAAACACAAAGGTCCACGGAAATTGATCACAGACAAAATAATTCTGTAACATAGACAAAGATAGAGTAGATTTTTTTAATTGGCAGTTTGACGGCCGATTGGAAGCAACTAATGATTAACGGGTCGGATGCCGGCCGTTACGTACGGAATGTACTCTGTCTGCCGCGTAATTTTGCGCACAATTGCTGTTTTTTAGACACTTTTTTGTGATGGTTGTATTCATGTAAAAATCAACAATAATCGCTAAAAAGTTGCAGTTTCTGGTTTCTCAATACACAGACTTCAATAATTACTTGCGCAATATTCACTTATTCATTAATTATGAAAATAAGTAACGAAACTTACTGTCAGAAATGTACGTACATGTTTATCGAATAAAACCTTCTAAGCAATGACACTAAAGATATTGTATTTCAATATTTTCATTCTAAATATATCAAAAAATATAAAAATACTTAATTATAACACCTTTTTATTTAAAAAAATAATATTTTTTCAACAGATACATAACACAATTACAGCGCGGTTCGAAGACGACATTTGAAATGATTTTTGTCCGATTTGCGCGGCAATTGAGGTTACTTGACAAATTGAACTCGTTCAGTCATTCAAAAACTTGAGATACAACCAATGATAAACTTTAAAAACCCACGAATTCGCATACGTGTCTAGGGAGCGCAGATCTGCGCTCCGGCACATAGAGGGTACAAAAGTTTTCGCGAAGGTCTCCGCTCCAGCACCCGACTGGTTAAATATGTGTTCATTATGTGTATGATATAATCGCGATTACTTGTGACGGTTCGATTCACGTTTTTCTCGAAATTTAGTCCTTTTCTAAGACCTCGGACACATGTGTCGACCCTTTTTTCTGAGTCGGTAAACAGATGTGGGTAGTGGGTACCCGCAACATTCCTGGTGGCCGCTTTATTAAATAATTAGACTTTAGGCAGTAGAATAATTTATAATTATGTTGTTTTTTAGAGTAAGATTTTGTTTGTAAATATTTTTTGTGACTTAGTATTAGATAACACAAGCAGTGAGATCGGACATTATCCACAGTAAAAAAATATTTACGCGCCAATGTATTCATGCATCGGACTCACTCGTTCAGCTTGTCCAACGCAGCGAGGGCAGGGAGGGGAGAAGAGCGCGGGGAGAAGTTTCCCCGAGGGCGAATCTCTCCTCGGGACGCCACTTGTCTGAGTGGTCTGACGCCACCAGCAGCAAAAAAGGAGAAACTGTAAGAAGCCACGACCACCGCGCCTCAGCGATGACCGCTTCCCTAGCGAGAGGTTCCAGAGGGAACAGGAGCCACGGCCACCGCGCTTTCGGCCAGATGCCTCCAGCTGAACGCGAATACCGCGGATCTGGCGACTGCGACCGGACGAGCGCGTGCGAGCGATTTGGTAGTGCCCCTTCGCGGTTGGCCGCGACCCGTGCAGCCTGGTATTTTTAATTGTGAGATTTGAAATCCCACAATTAAAAATATCAATTGAGCAGCAACAAAAATTAACATCAAAATTTAAAAATTGTATATGTCATATATATTGGTCAATTATATGTTTTTATTTATTTTCATAGATGGCGGTAGTGTGCCACCATACACATTGTATGAAAACTTTGAATAAATATTTAAAAATGATCGCATAAATTACATACAATTTGAGAATGTACATCATTAAGGAAAGTTATTGTTTAAATTGATGTTAAATTTAAAAAAATATATTTATTGGATAGTTTCGAAGATATAAGCCAAAATATATCAACGTTACAACATCCACACATTTGACACCATTCATGCAGCGTATATACAAAATCAGAAGCGTTGGCTGTTGGAAGTGTGCGTCATCGCTGTGATGGCATTTGCTGGACATTGATTTGTTTATAAACGATGATTTTTTCTATCGCACGCTCTTCACGCGTGCTCATTGGTCAAATGAAATTGGGCGCGTCTTATTTCCTGTTATGCATTTCCGTCCATTTTCACGAAATCACTACCACAGATTGCAGCAAAGCGAGAGGAAAGATGTTATACATCAAAATAATTCTCAATTCTCCCTAAATCTAATAACTTATATTTTTAGGCATTTTCATAAGAGACTGATACTAACGTAATGATGAGTGAACATGGTTGAGATTTTGTTGTTGATAATGTTGTTCCGGCATGATTAGGCATTAAAGAGATTGGTTGGTTTTTCCACTCTGCATATGAAAAACAATGGTTTTCAAATTATATCCCGTCGTCACCGAGACAAGTCCGTGTGCACGTACTATTATGTTATTTATTTACATCATAGACAAAGAAACCATTTACATTTTTGACATATTCTTTATTGCACGTGTTTCTGTTGTTGATGGTTTCCCATGTGGTTGGAAATTTGAAGTTTAAGTAATCTTTTTGGCAATGTGATACACAAATTTCAAAATAAAATGCTGGACAACGGCTATGAATTCGTTGTTAATGGTGTTTCGATGCTAGAGAATGAAATCCAGCCTAAAAGCTTATTTTACAAATTGTGCTTAGAAATTAAGGTATGTTTTTATATAGAACCTTATTTATTTTTTATTATTTGGCAATTTAAAATGCTTATTAATTGTTTATTAAACTTTTGTTGCAGGAAAAATTAATCAAAAATCCAAATGATGTAGATAATATAATTAATTCTTTGTCTGAATTTTTGTTTTATCGGGATTATACTGTCACCATCGCAAAATGTTTTCCAAAAATTCTTCTTCAAATGTTGAGTCACATTCTTCCATTGAGAAATTCTGAAGACTTGACAAAGCTCACAGAAAATACTGAGGAACGAAGAATTCATTTAGAATGTTGCCTTATTCTCGGGAAATTGATTCTTTTTCATCCCGATGTGCTGCAGTAAGTTTCCTTATTTCCATGAGTTATCTTTATAGTGCTTATTTCTAGCTTTTTTTTAATTTTTCAGTCGAGTACTCACTTTTTCAAATAGTTATGTTTGTGACTCTTTCCAAAGTGTCCTGAGTCAAAAAGTTTCTTAATATATAATATGTATTTTTAAATATCAAGTACAAGTTTGAATGAAGTATGATTATCTTAGCAATATATTACCCCCTCCTAAGCTTTGGGGGTGGGGAATCACATTTTTACATGCTTTTATTTAACTCTCTGTCTGTTGTGGTGGAATCTTATAATTGATTTTTCACCATCTTCCCGACTAGCTAGAGTTCTAAAACTTTCAACATTTACGTAAAGTGGATGACTATACATTGTTATATAATTTTCAACATGATTTGGTCATTATTTCGATTAAAATTAATAATCACATTACTTACAAGCAAGAGCTGCAGAAACAGCTGAAGAACATGCAGTTAGAAATTTTGTGTTAAACTTAAAAATAATGTGTTTAATATTTGGATACTGCACGAGTGATGTTAAAAAATCTATTACGGATGTATGCAAAGAAAGCATATAAAAGCATGTCAATAATTTTTTTTTGATTTATTTATGATATATTTAAAACATGTTAACCTATTTAGTTGTACATATTAACAACATGGATAATTATAATTAATATCTATTTACAAGTATTGCTAGCCGGTATGAGTCACAAGTTAGTTTGATTCACAATAATTGAAATGTAATGTTAATATCGAGGGTAGAAAATCAAAAGGGCGTTAGGCCCGGTTGTTTCAAGTTGGAATAAAATAAAAGTTCCTTTAAAGCATAGCTTTTTACGGAAATGGATCATTCGATTGATGGAGAATACAAAAATCTATGCTTTAAACGAAGTTTTACTTTAATCCAACTTAAAACATTTAGTGATTATTTCGATCTTTACAGGAGAGTAAAATAATATTTTATCAATATTTCTTATATGATTAAACGATTTCCATATGTGTTTTGGATTAACACATATGGAAATTGTGTAATAATAAAATAAACATTGACAAAATCAGATTGACAACATTATTTTGCTCTCCTGTAAAGTTCGAAATAATCACTTTTCGGCTTTCTACCCTCGATAATATTTTTACTTCTTGAGTGCTGTCTAATGCAATCTGGGGAATGGATTTTGTGGCTAATCTTTTGTAGAGTGATAAAGAGACGTTATTTTGTAAAGTACACTTACAGTTGGAACACCAAATTTTGAAAAAGTTGTGCAGTGGGATAATCAAAAAGCATTTTTTCAGTATGATTTTAATAATCATTCTCTGAATTGTATTGCACAACCCGATTATTCCTATTGCAAGTGACTGCATAAGGGCATAATAAACTTTTTTATTATTGGATTTTCAAAAGGTCTCTCAGTTTAATAAACACATAGAATAATTTCATTACTCACTCAATGGCCGTTTCTTCATCGGACGACACGACACCGGCAGCTACATTCTTCATTTGACCGATAAAGACCCGACACAACACACAACGGCTTCACAAGTTCAGAGTAAGCCTGACGTGGGAGCGATGGCAGCGTGTAACAAATTGTATTTGTTGTATTTATTATATTTAAGACGCAAAAAAAGAAGTCTTATGAAACGTTTTTGGGTGTATTCAATTATAAAAATGAGATATTTAGATGGCGTGTACTACAATTTATTTGAAAAACTAACTTATTTCCGTATGATTGTAGACCCCTTTGATTATTTACTAATGAACCTGATCGAGGACATTCGAAAACATGACACTAACTTCAGAATGGCAATTTACCCATTATTCATTTCTACATATCTATCTTCTAGAAATTCACAGACTTCAACGCAACATTTATCTCTTAAAATTTTATTTTTACAGTCTTCTGTTTTATCCCAGAGACTGGATTTTGACTTCACTATTTCAATAAGTGTAACGACATTATATTTAAAAGCCATAACGAAAAAAACGTAATTCCTCCGCACGCGCCAAATAAATAATGAGAGCCGCGATCACGCCACTACATGGAAGTTTGCGTGTGTACGCAATACATACATAAAGTGTCGGCCCGACACCACTGGGAGACTTGATGTCCACGATATGTCGTGGACGATAACGACACATCGCTGTCGTGTCGGGCCGGTGAGACAGCGCGCAGTACAGTTTCATAGAATTATGCGTCTACTGATGTTGTTATGTCGTGTCGTCCGATGAAGAAACGCTCAATGTTTATATTGCAATAAGTTATCTCGTTGTCTCAACAGATTGGTTTCAATTTTTATTGTTTCTTAATAAATTATTTTTAATCTAATTTACAGACTTTCCCTGCAGTACTTTAAAAATAACCCATCTCCATTTGAATATCTCGATGATTTTGAACACGTTCCCAAAAAAAGGAGACTTTTGCACTCGTCTTTTGACAAACCTATTGAAGATATTGAGATTGTTGAGTGCTGCTTTAATTTCCTTACCATTGCTCCTGATATATTCAGGCAGAAGTGGAAATGGTCCACATTTATTGGCAAATTCATAGTCAGTGGTGATCCACACGTTAAATGGTAAGGCTTTCTTGTTTTACTAAACACTATTTGGACAGATGTTTTTAAAGACTTGCACGTCATACAAGAGTGTGTTAAATATATAATGCACTATTATTTATTTTGGAAATGTGCTTGAATTTTCATGTAATATTACATTTATAAAGCATTGTTTATCTCTCGATCTGGCAAAATTTTACCTTCAAGTTTTTCAACAAATAGTGTAAAGCAAAATAAATCAAATTGAAAATGTTATTATTGTTGACTATTTATTGTGTTGTTCTTGGGTAAATTTTCATTAAAAAAGCAGAAATAGCAATCAAATGTATTATTACTCTTATTAAAAGTTTATTAATATGTACAGTAAAATCCTGTTAATTTGAACCCCGATAATTAGAAATTTTTGAATAAAAAAGTCTCAGAATATTAATTTCATATTAGATTAGTCCCGATAATTTGAAAACCACAGTAATTCGTTATTCGAAATAATTTTTAGCCCCTTGCACCATAAATCAATACATTTTAATAATTTAAGTAATTCGAAATTTGACGAAATGTCTACTGTTGAGTATGTTCTAATGTAAACGGATTAAACATATTAGCTAAAACGCCTAACTAATCAAACAAGACTGCCACTATCTGATTGACGAGATTGAGAAAAACATAATTAAAAGTAGCTGATATTATAGCCAGAATGAATATTATATTGATATGCTTTTGATAAAATGCTTCTAAAACATTTTTAGCGAAATTTAAAATAAATTAAATTTTAATAAATATTATTATTAAGAAAAATACTTATCCCGTAGAACTTAATAATAATATTTATTAAAATTTAATTTATTTTAAATTTCGCTAAAAATAAATATGGAGTTCTACAAATTAAACACAAAAACCATAAATAAATAGCTTCTAAAACATACAAACTTTTTTCCAGAGCGGTTATCGATTGTAAAACTGCCAATATTCTTAGATAATTATTTTCAAACTTACCCGCTACTTTCTTTAATTGGATAGTGGCAGTTTTGTTTATAAATCCCTCATGTATACAAATACTTTATTGGGCACTTAGCTTAAATGAATAATTTAGAATTAAAAAGCTAAAAATACATCAATTTATTTCAATTATAATGCATAGTAATGTTATGTACGCATGAAAAACTAAAAATTATTATTTTTTTATTAGGATCACTTGTCAGTGTATTGCAATACTCTCTGGTATGTCAGAAATAAGATCTCACCAATTGGAAGAAAATGTACTGGGCAGTCCACACGAAGTGACAAATTGTATGTTGAAATATGCCGCTACAAAAGATTGCGGCTGGAACACAATAGTCCACAATGAAGAGGCTTCAAAACAACACTTGGAGTACACAACAAAAAGTGAGAATGTAGTCAATGTGGCAGGAATTTTATTACCCGTGCATGACACCAAGAAAAGAGAAGACGGCCATTTGGTGCTCGTAAAGTCTACACAGGATAATTTGCGCAGTCTCGCACTTGCTGTAGCAACAGGTACTTTTATTGTTATTTCTAATTTTTATTTACCTTAAGACCGGCGCCACACTGCAGATCTTCTGTCGCATCTTTTCCATCGTGGAATGCTGCTATATTTCTTTCCAATTTGTGGTGTGAGAAATTCTTCATCCACCAATCAGCTTTTCGCTCCAGTGTTCCATCAACCATAACATCCGGCAACCATAACATGTTTTATAAATAAAATATAGAGCAGAAGTTTCTTCTTATCGTTTTACTTCTATATTTTAATTAAGGCAAAACGATAAAAGAAACTTCTGCTCTATATTTAAATTATAAAACAAGTTCCTGTTACCGGATGAACATTGGCAATAAATGCAACTGTACGCGACACAAAATCGCCACGTACGTGGGAAAAAATGGCAAAAAGTGGACTGTAATTTGAATGGGAAATGAAGGACGTTTCGACTCACCTTTTTTGTTGTGGCGTCCTTCGAAGCGATCTTACTTTATCAAACAACTGTTTCACTTGGTTGGCAACCAACGTTCGTTACTCCCGAAGTTCGGCGATGACGAAATTAGATGAAATTTACAAAATGTACAATTAAACAACGAGATGAAAAATTGGAGCTCTTAACACAAACGATTGTTGAAACGAGAAGGGATTGGAAACTCTATTTGAAACAAATGAGGGTAGAATATTTTTCGATAGGGACCAATCAGTGTTGCCACATAAGAAAAGAACAATATTGTTTTGAATCAATTTCTGTGCCAACGTGACGTCACGAACATCGAACAGCAACGTTGACGCGAAACCCCAATTGATGTGTGTGGAGTTTCTCGCAACCAGAGCACTCCGCCAATTGGTGAAGTTGGCGGTGAACCTGTTAAATATGAATTGAAAAACACTGTTTTATTCCACTGTATATTTTATTTTGAGTTAAAACGTTTTCGATAGACAGCCTCTCATTATCAATAATTGATTTGAAATAAGTTATTGATTGATTAAGTGGTTGTCTCTTGAAAATGTTTTAACTCAAAATATACAGCGGAATAAAACAGTGTTTTTCAATTCAAACTCACTCCTGAATGTTTCGAACAACAACATGCATATTATCTCAGTGAAAAGACGCATTGTTCTAAAGAAAAAATCTTTTTAACAAAACATTTAAGCATGGATGATCAGATGTGAAATATGACGGACACAGGAAGTTTTTTAAAAAAGGATTAATTTATTTCCACAGGCAAGGCGACATGTCTCGTCGGTCCAGTCGGTTGTGGCAAAACAGCCTTGGTAGAGCATCTGGCATCCATCACCGGCCGGGGTAAGGATTGGCTTCGCAAGGTGCAACTTGGGGACCAGACTGATTCACGAACTTTGTTAGGAACCTACCGCTGTACTGATGTGCCTGGGGAGTTTGTATGGCAGCCTGGGGTACTGACACAGGTGGGAATTACGTTACTGAAAGAAGAATAATCATTGATACAGTAAAACCCTGTTAATTCGAATCCCAATAATTTAAAATTTGTTATAATTCGAAATTTTTATAAAACACAGGACTTAAAAATTAAATTTCAGAGTTGATTAACCCCGATAAGTCGAAAATCCCGATAATTTGTAATTAAAAATAATTTTCAGACTCCTGTGCCATTAATTAGTATGCTAGCAGTTAAGCAAGCTTACTGCTAGGCCATAAGTGGCCGTTGCATGATTATTAGTGCCAGCTACGTGACAATTGGTATCTGCGATCAGTTGTACTGGCCACTGCGCGGTCGATAGTGGCCACTGCGTAGCTATTAGTGTCTACGATTAGCTATCGCCCATCGCCTGTTGCTTTTCATACGATTTGGATTTGATGCAAAAATTAAAAATATAATTTTTTAGTAATATCATTTTATTTGAGTTGTATTAAAGCGAATGAATTTTTCCTAAGTCACGGTAGTGATAGTTCAACTTTTTGCCAAAAATAAGTCAGAAATAAAAAAAAAATGCAAACTTTGATATTGAATATCTCCATAACTATTGATATTAGGTCATGGTTGCTTGAATATTTTCGGCTCTTTATCAAGGCAGGAATCCAACTGTAAAATTTTTGATGCTAGCTATGAGATACCCTGTATATTGGATATTGAATTGTAATACAAGCGATAGATACGAGTAGTATAATAAATTAGCACAGTAAATATAGCATTTTTGAAATGATTTCTTAAATATGCTCTTGAAAATTGCATTGCATTTTTTTTTGGGTACCTTGAATTTTGAATTAACAAGGTATTACTGTACTTGTTTTATGGCTATGTTTTTGGTGGAGCCTGTCATGCTGTATCAATTTTAAGGATATTTTTGACCGAAAACTAATTTTTAGTGTTAAAAATAATGTTTGTTTCTGGTAATAATTGAGTGATAATATCTGTAAAACAATCTTTTTAGGCTGTCCAGCAAGGGCAATGGCTGTTATTGGAGGATGTTGACTGCGCAGCTATAGATGTGGCTTCAGTTCTAAGTTCCTTGCTAGAGAGAAATGTTCTCTCTGTTCCTGGATACAGGGATGCCCTTCCCGTGGCTCCAGGCTTTCAATTGTTTGTCACACAAAGGTATAGTCGTGTTAATATTGTTTAGTTTAATTTATTTTATCTTTTTTTATTACGGTCTTGATAATTGATTCATTTTTCAGAACAATCAATACTTTAAGTGGCCAACAGAAGCAAAATTCTAATGCCAGTGCATTGCTGCAAAAACACTGGGCTCAGATCAATGTGGAGCCATTGTCCAGACTCGAGCTGGTCAAAATAGTTGAAACACTGTTTCCCAAATTGAAAACAATATCTTCACGTATGGTCGACGTATTTATGCTTTTTTCAGTCGGCAGTCATCAATCGTCCCTTCATAATATTGAAAATGATGAAAGTTACGCACCATTAGTGAAGACATTACTTTCTGAAACTTCAGATCTACTATCTTTGAGAAGCGGACGTTTGACATCAACAAGAGATTTGATTAAATGGTGCTCTCGAGCAGTTGTCAACTTTGACGTATCAAGCCACGGCTCTGCGTTGAAAGTATTGCAAGACGCCATTGATATATTTGCGTGCTGTGTTCCCGAGCGTGAGGCCAGAGTACCGTTAGCAAAGGCAATCGGCGCATACTTAGGAATTGTCGAAACAAAAGCGGAGTATTATTGCAACACCCATAAGCCAACTGTAAGTTTACAACCTACTGCGATGCATATCGGAAGAGCGATTGTTCCGAGGAAAGAAATTCCGATATCTTCGGTCAGCTTACAAGGGAAGAAAGTCACATTTTCGTTCACTCGACCGTCAACATGTCTTTTGGAAAGGATAGCGTGCTGTGTGAATTCAAATGAGCCAGTTTTACTCGTCGGCGAGACGGGAACGGGAAAAACATCTTCTGTCCAATACCTAGCCAAAGAATCCGGAAACAAATTGATTGTCATAAATATGAATCAACAATCAGATTCTGCTGACTTGCTGGGAGGTTATAAACCTGTAGATTTGAAATTTATAATGTCACCTATACGAAAAGAATTTGAATCCTTGTTCCGAAGTTACTACGATGTGCTTAAAAATGCCAAGTTTTTAGAGTATATTGCGGTAACCTTTGAATCGAGTGACTGGAAAACATTGGTCATTTTAATGAAGCAAAGTCAAAAAGCTGCCATGCGTAGGTTGTGTAATACAAACGTAGAAGAGATGATTAAATCAGGCAAGTCAAATGCGACAGATCCAAAAACAGAACTCGAAAAAACAAACTTATTAAAAAAATGGCTTAACTTTGGCCTCAAATTGTCTAAGCTGGAATTGCAGATAAAATCGCAGACTTCTCTAGCGTTTTCATTCATAGAGGGATCTTTGGTGAGAGCCCTGAGGAAAGGTTATTGGGTTTTACTTGATGAGATCAATCTGGCATCTGCTGAGACTTTGGAATGTTTGTCAGGACTTTTGGAAGGCGGTGACAGCTCCATCAGTCTTTTAGAGCGCGGAGATGATCAGGCTGTGGAAAGGCATAACGATTTCACATTATTCGCTTGCATGAATCCGGCCACTGATGTTGGGAAACGAGATCTACCAGCAGGGTTGAGAAATCGATTCACAGAGTTTTTCGTTGATGAATTAACAGACAAAAGTGATCTCTTGCTCTTAGTTGGAGATTATTTAAAAGATTTATCGGTTCCTCTCACAGTGCAAGAATCCATTTATAAATTTTACATGAACATAAGAAAAGAAGCAAAAATAAATCTGATGGATGGAACAGGTAATATTTTAAACAATTTTTTTAAATGAATCACATTTTATTGCGAAGTTGTTTCAGTGTTTTTTATAATTAAAACAAATTGGATAAATTAAAAAAACGATTCACTTCCAACCGGAATAAATATTTGCCTCACTAAAAAATAAGATGTATAGATCAAAATTTGACAATAATTTATGGGATTACTATGATGTAATTGCTAAAGTATCTAAAAATGTAGCCGGTGGTATCTACATTTTTCAAAATAGGCTTTTCTGTAAGTATGTTATATATTGCGTTAATTATTTAATTAATTCTGTAGCAGTGATTTGTTAAATATCTGAAACCTACTATTTTATTATATAATATTTCTTTAATCACTTTACTTTATGTTTTAGGACAGTCACCTCACTTCTCTTTGAGAACTCTTTGCCGCGCTCTCTCCGCTGCTCCGACAGCTCAGTGTGGCACAGTAACCCGATCTCTCTACGAAACTGCCTGTCTTAGTTTTTTGACACAACTCGATAGTTCTTCTCACTCAAAGGTAGAGACCCAGATAGCAAAGGCTGTTCTTGGGAATAAAAATTTGAAAAGTGTTCTCAATCAACCGATTCCTGAACCTAAGACAAACAAGGAGCAGAAATACATTCCTTTCGAAGGGTACTGGGTCGGTCAGGGGAAGCTTGATCCTGTCGTTCCTAATGATTACGTTTTGACACCTTCAGTAAGGAAGAATCTCAGGGATTTAGTCAGAATTATTTCGCTCGCTAAGCTTCCAATACTTCTTCAAGGCGATACTTCAGTGGGCAAAACTTCTCTCATCACGTACATTGCTAAAGTTTCTGGAAATCATTGTGTCCGAATAAACAACCACCAGCACACAGATTTGCAGGAGTATGTTGGGTCATACGCTACAGATTCCAACGGAAAACTGGTGTTTAGAGAAGGTGTTCTTGTACAAGCCATGCGAAAAGGTCATTGGATTATACTCGATGAACTCAACTTGGCTCCTAGCGAGGTACTAGAAGCCCTCAATAGAGTGCTCGATGACAACAGGGAATTATTTATTCCCGAAACACAACAGGTTGTGAAAGCTGATCCAAATTTTATGCTGTTTGCCACTCAAAATCCTCCCGGACTTTATGGAGGTAGAAAACTCCTTTCTCGTGCGTTCAGAAATCGTTTTGTTGAACTTCATTTCGACGAAATACCCCGACCCGAATTAGAAACTATAATGCACCAAAGATGCCACATGCCTCCTTCATATTGTAAGAAAGTAATTTTAGTAATGGCAGAATTGCAAGCCAGACGCAGAGGATCAGCTGCGGTTCAAGGAAAGGAGGGTTTCATCACTCTCAGAGATCTCTTCAGGTGGGGTCAGCGATACAAATCGGCCTCTGATTCCAATACGCAGACGGGAAAATACTATGACTGGGATCAACATATTGCGGATGAAGGGTACCTTGTTCTGGCAGGTAGAGTTCGGCAAATGGAAGAGAGAGTCATTATTCGAGAAGTACTGCAGAAACACATAAAACGCACTGTCGATCCGGAAAATTTGTTCTCCCTTTCAGACAAAACTTCTTCTGTGACTCGAGGTATTCTGGATAGAATAATCAATACCAAAGTTGAAGAATTTAGCCATGTTGTGTGGACATTTAATATGAGAAGGCTTGCTGTTTTGATAGCAAAATCTTTTATTTTCAAAGAACCCGTACTTTTAGTTGGAGAAACTGGTTGTGGAAAGACTACAGTTTGTCAAGTTCTAGCAGCTTTAAATAAATGCAACTTGCTCTCTGTCAACTGTCACATGCACACTGAGGGAGCCGATTTCCTGGGAGGATTGAGGCCCGTACGGCACTACAACGACGATGGAAAACTTTTTGAATGGGTCGATGGGCCACTCATCGATGCGATGAAAACTGGTCAAATGTTTTTAGCTGACGAGATATCTCTCGCTGATGACAGTGTTCTAGAAAGGCTCAACTCTCTTCTCGAACCCGAAAGACAATTGTTGCTCGCCGAAAAAGGTTTGGATACGGCAGATAATTCTTCTTGCATTATTACAGCCCATGACGGTTTTCATTTCATTGGTACAATGAATCCCGGAGGTGATTATGGAAAAAAAGAGTTGTCACCTGCATTGAGAAACAGGTTTACAGAAATTTGGTGCGATCACATTACTACGCGGGGTGATCTACTTGCTGTGCTTGAGAAAAGTATACTGCCAGGAATATCTCTGGGAATAAGTGACGATGGCACTTCTGGCATTGGAAACAATATCTTAGACTTTGTTTATTGGTTCAAAACCACGAAGGTCGGTGAAAGATTTCCTTGCAGTATTAGGGATTTACTGTCATGGGTACATTTCATTAATGTTGCTGTGGAAAATAGTAATCTTGATGTGTGTGAAGCCTTTGTACACGGTGCCAGCCTTGTATTTTTGGACTGCTTCGGTACTGGAATCTCTGGTGCTGAAAGTATAGAGACATTAAATGAAATTCGCGTGAGAGCTATCAATTTTTTGCTGAATCAAATTATTGGACATGGTTCTATAAAGGCTAAAAATCTCAGAAAACTTTTAATAGATAAAAATGTGAAGCTTTTAGCCCAAAAAAGTTATAGCAAATTTGGAATTGATCCTTTCTTTATACCGTGTGGCGATTCATCAGATAATGGTGATGTTAACACACCAGCTATCGAAAATGGATTCGAAGATCGAATGAACGATGATACAGGACCACTTGAAAGTACACATCCAGTAAACTTTAGCTTTACGGCACCAACTACAGGTGTTAATACGATGAGACTCTTGAGGGGACTGCAGTTGAACAAGGCCATTTTATTAGAAGGAAGTCCAGGTGTCGGCAAAACCAGTTTAGTCACAGCTTTGGCAAAGACATCTGGTCATAAAATTCTTCGGATAAATTTGAGCGATCAAACTGTTAGTATTCTAAAATAAATTTAATGAATATTTTAAAATAATAAAAAAACCTAAATACTATTTAAAATTTTCAGGATATAAGTGACTTATTTGGTGCAGATTTACCGACTCCCGAAGGAACGTTCGCTTGGCAAGAGGGAGCATTCTTAACAGCACTTCAAGATGGAGACTGGATCTTATTGGATGAGCTCAATCTTGCTCCTCAGCCAGTGTTGGAGGGATTAAATGCCTGTCTCGATCACAGAGGTGAAATTTTCATCCCTGAACTTGGAAAATCATTCAAAGTAAAGAGGGAAACCAGAATTTTTGCTTGCCAGAATCCACTCCGACAAGGGGGCTCCCGCAGAGGCTTACCAAAGTCATTCTTAAATAGATTCACTCAAGTTTATGTTGATACCCTGTTGGCTGAAGATCTTCTTTTCATAACCACGTCCCAGTACCCGCGGGTGTCCAATGAAGTCTTGCGAAAAATGATCCAAATGAATGAACAAATATTACATGAAACATCTGATCTGCTGTTGTGGGGACATAGAGGAAGCCCATGGGAATTAAATCTGAGAGATATACAAAGATGGTGCGACGGCATCATGAGTGATGTGAATAAAGAAACAGATACTTTAAATCCTGGAAAATTTGCTCAGTTGTTATATATAAATAGGATGAGAACTGCGTACGATAAAGAACGTGTGAAATCTATTTATGAAAACTTTTTCTGCCCACAATATCCATTGAGTAACGAACATCCAGTGTTTTATATTACTCAGAATAGTATTCATGTGGGTGATGTTTCTATTAAGAGAAATCAGTGTGGCATAAACAAAAGTTCAGATCAAGATTTGTTGATTTTAAGGAATCAATTACCTGTTTTGAAATCTTTAATTCAATGTGTAAACATGAATTGGCTGTCGATAATGGTTAGTGTTGATTCAAATTTTTTCTTTTAATGACTCATACTTAATATACACATTGACATATGGCATTAATTGTGGCCAGTTGTTTGATCAGGAGTAAGAGTAATAGTTAAGAAAAAAAGCATATGTTTATGCTTCCAATTAATTAAATTACCAATTAAAATACCCGTTTTCATAAAAATCTATGTTTTCCCTTTGAAGTGTTAATATTGAGAATAAATGTGATTTCCAATAGGATTTATATCCGCGCAGGATCCTGGTCAATTAAAAGATATCAAGAATATTCAAATAGTGTCCACGCTTAATGCCATCAGTGTACGTACTAAAATGGTTTTGCATAATTTTTTCATTTGACACACATTTCAAAACAACACGCATTTCCCTATAATGCAATTTCTTATGTGATAACGTGGTATCTGATTTCGCTAGTTTTGAACATTTATAAAATTAAAAAAAATGTAATTTACAATTGTTATTTTAGGTTGGACCCACTTCCACTGGAAAGAATAGCTGTATCGAAGTCTTGGCACAACTGATTGGAAAAGAACTTAATGTTTTACCTGTCGTATCATCAATGGATACCTCCGATTTACTCGGTGGATTTGAACAAGTGAGATTAATTATATTAACCACTTAACGTTATCACATTTTATATGTTAGTTCATTTACATAATATCATCATTGGAAATCTCGATTTACATGTAAGTTATTTCTTATGAAATTTTAGGCTGACTACAATCGCCATCTTGAAGACATTTCTGGAAAGATTGAAAATATTGTAATCATGTCGCATCAAGACCTTCTACTTTCAAACAAGTTCAGCGGTGCCATCAAAATTTTACATCAATGGGAAACTTTCAAATTTATGAATTTTACTGGTGAGTGGAAAATTAATCAATTATTGACAAAGGTTAATTATTCTATAAAAAATATTTTATTTTAAGTGGATGGATGCCTGGCAAAATTATCCTACCTAGGTAGGTTGGATAATTTTATTCATGGAACAGAGCTAAGCTCAAAAATCTAATTTGATATTTTAATAAAAGTTCTTCAATGTGATCATCCGAAATTTTTAGATTATATATGTTACAGCGAATTTGCATTTTTAGTGAGACTATACTTTCACTAGTAAAAATGTACTTTTCCCGGTCGGGCAGAGTGGGGGCAGTGAAAACATCTAAATCAACGAATTCTCAGATTCACTACACATAATCCGTGAAAATACATTACTCAAAGCATAGACAATATATCGGTGAAACCATCAATTTGTACACGTAATTCTTAAAGCGTAGAAAGTATAAAGGCGGCACTACACTAGACGATTTTTATTCATTTTGCGGTCCTATTTTAACTCCTAAATTAAAATAGGACAGCGGCACCGCAAAACGAATACGAATCGCGAAGTAAGGTGTCGGCTGAAAGATCGCGCACTCGGGTTTTTTATGATATCTGACGACTGCCGGAACAAAACGAGGTTATGTCACCATGTAAATATTGGGGGGTTAAGGGAAAATTTTTATTAATGAATATGTATTTTGTCAATTAAGTTTATTAAATATGTTTTTTTTATAACAATACAACAAAAGTTTATTTCTTACAAATATAGAAACATAAATAAACATACACCCGGTATTATTAATTTTAAATGAACCTTTAAAAGTGCGTCAAGTAACAAACACTCGATGCGAAAAATACAAAAATCAAAGAGATTCTAAGTCATCATTTACGTTTGAATTCATTCAGATTCTTCCGCATTTCCAATTTTCTATCTTTTTATCAAAAATGTGTCTAATGTCGTTTGCGTTTCTTGTTTGCACACGTGTAAAGCACGTGTAAGCACGGGTGGTAGACGTACAACATAAAGTGCGCGGTTTTTAAGTTCGCAAACTTACTCGGCTCGACGTCGGTGACAGACGTGAAGCTTGCTCGCACCGTATCATTTTTATGAGTTTAATCGACTGTCTTTTGAATTATAAGATGATCAGAATTTCGTAAGTGTTCGCGATTAAAATTTTAAAAATATATTACGTTTTAGTTACCTACCTAAACTAATCATTGAATATCAAAGACCAGTCCAGAAGTGTGACAGTTCGAGAAACAGAACTATCGCCACAGAATAGAGAATATGCTATCGCTCAAAGGATAAAAATTAGAAATACTGTCGCTTTGTGATGACTTTGGACTAGACTAGTGTAGAATGAGACACAAAACGCAAAATAAATTTTGAAAAACAAGGTCCATGTGCCATTAGAATCTTGTTATAAAATCATATAATGAAGAATTGGTGCAGCCGAAACTTTCAACTTTCAACACTTCAAAATGACTATTTTAATAATATCCGTTACCTACATAATGTTGATATGCACAGAAGAAATTAATAATGCAGTAAGAACCTTGTTCACGCAATGACTTATTAAATTGTTATTCAAGGCCCGGTTGTTTCAATTTGGATAAATAAAAGTTCGTTTAAAAGCATAGATTTTTACGGAAACGGATTTCAGACTTGTCAAATTTAATTTTTGACAGTTCGGAAACCAATAAATTCACTAGTAAGTGCAAGTTAAAATATTGTATTCATTTCTATTGGTGAAAAACTCTTTGAATATGATAAGAATGACCTTGAATATACTTTCTCTAAAATGCCAGTGAATGATGGACTCACTAGAAAATCAGATTCACTGTAACATATACAATCATATTATATTAGCTACTATATTTACTAGCAGTTAAGAAATTGGCTATAGTCAATTGCTTGCTGCTAAGCGGGCAGCTTTGCTGGCCGCTGCGCGGCCGACAGTGGCCACTGCACAGTTATTAGTCTTCGATTAGCCATTGCCCATTCCCTGTTGCTTTTCATACGATTTAGTTATTTTTTGAAACCATGCACTGCATACTGCGTTTTTGGAGCAATCATAATGTAGATGATCCATTACCGTGGATGCTTCTGAGATTGACACATTTCTAACCGTTTATATTCTAACCTAAAAATTGAATGTCAAAAATATAATTGCAATATGAATGAAAAATAAAAATGACGTAAGGAAATAAAAATTTTGATGTATCTTGCCTTAAAGTGACTCGTATGTTAAATGTATATAATATTTCTACACATTAAATAATATTTAAATGTATTTTTAAATGATCTGTACAACTCGTTTCTTAAAAAAAATACAATTTCATTAATTTTTTTAGCTTTTAGAGATGATGGAAAAAATGTATTATTAGATGCGTATTTAGCGCAATGATAGTATATATTTTTGAGTAGCTTGTTGGTCTTGTGGTTAGGACTCTCGCCTCGTGATCCAAAGGTCGCAGGTTCGAATCTCACTCCAGACAAGCAAGCTATTTTCATAGCACAAGCGTTTAGCTTAATTTGAAAATAGTAAGAATATTGATGTGACATGAATTCCGTGTTCGCATCTATATTTAAAAAAAAAAAAAAAATTATATTATAAAATCAAACTTATTTTATTATGCCTTTTTTCTGTAACATTAATTTTTTTCTTTCAGATTCTAATGTGGAACATACAATGGAAGAGGAAACTAAATTATTTGGTCGAAAAGAACAGCAACTTCAAGAGATTTTGAGTTTATTACTGACAATTAATGACGCCGATCAAAAATTGAAATTGACGATTCAGGATATGTCTTCAAAATTGTGTATTCTTAAAGAAATGGTCTTGAAAGAGGGTAGTATCAACGCTGGTGGAAAATTTGAATGGGTCGACTCTTTACTAGTTAAGGTAAGTTTAATCAATGTGGAAAAAATTGAAAAGAGGAACTGTGTTGTGAAACTTGAAATGCTAATGTTTTAATAATTTTCAGTGTTTACTTAACGGGAATTGGTTACTTGTGGACAATGTAAATTTGTGTTCATCTGCGGTGCTGGATCGTCTAAATGGTTTACTCGAGCCTAACGGGGTCCTCAGTATTCCCGAAAGAGGGGGCTCACTGAGTGAGATAAAACCACATCCTGATTTCAGAATGTTCTTTACAATGGATCCTAAAAATGGAGAAATTTCTAGGTTGGTGATTATTTTTACTTCTAACTATCTAATAATTTGCTGACCAGCTCTTATAAATAGGTATGTTCTCGTTCTCATTTGGTTTAGCGATGAGACTCGCATAGTGATCAAAGTGGTTTGAGGTTGGTGGGTCGTTCATGGCATCACCAAATTAGTCCTATTGTCAAAGCATTAAGGCGGCAAATTCAATGCAAATTTAACTTGTCGGGTATTTTACTAAAATGTGGGTTTTTATTATAATTTTATATCTGAATGTATATGCTAGACTACAATTCTTTTAGGACCATACTTTTATATTAGAACCTTTGTTCTAATATACTTATATTGATAAACTGAGAATTTTTTACAATAATTAAGAAAATATAAGCATTAACTGAAAGGCTGTGGCCATAAAATTAATTTTGAGTGTGTTAGAAATCACCCTTACATACAGAATATATGGAGATAAAACTACTGAAATAATTTAGAAATGTCAACAATAATATAGTTATAAATCATCAAATTTGCAAAAAGTTTTTTTGTTTTTTGATGATTTTGAAACACTTTGTATTCATTTAAACTAACGATTTTAAACAATATATTGTATTAACTTATGCACTTGGAGGCTTTAACCTATATTAATTTTTTTTCTATTATCAGAAACACATTAATTACTATTAAAAAAATCCAAAGTATGAAATATGTTAAATATTTTCCATCTTTTGATTTACGGTTGATCGGACACCATGCTAAAAGGCGGACATCTTCCTACGGGTTTTTTTTGTTGACGAAAAATGACTACAAAACATTTCTATGCAAAATTGACTATAATATGAATTAATTGTATATTATCAAAAGCCATTGATTTTTTCAAAAATAATATTCTTTATACTACATTTGTATGAATCTGTTATAATCATTATTTTCAATCTCTTTTGCATTTTTTTCAATTTACTTTAACTATTAGCCTCGCCTGGAAACAACACAATCAAACCACGTAATACCTCGAATTTTAAATTTGCAGCTTAATTTGAAAATAGTATGAAAATGAATGAGGTATGCATTATTTAAAATGTAGGCATCTCTATTTAAAAGAAGGCAATCATTGTACTGAAATTGTCATCAACATGTATCCTGATTGAGATATCGACTACATCAATTACGTATAAATGTAATCATATAAATTTTACTGGCCGGGTTTCGCTGCGGCTGTGGCTTCTTCGGGGTATATATTTTCAATTTTTCAATTTTCAATTTTCAATTTTTATTTATTACATAATATGTATGTTACAGCGAATTTGCATTTTTAGCGAGACTATACTTTCACTAGTAAAAATGTACTTTTCCCGGTCGGGCAGAGTGGGGGCAGTGAAAACATCTAAATCAACGAATGCTCAGATTCACTACACATAATCCGTTAAAATACGTTACTCAAAGCATAGACAATATATCGGTGAAACCATCGATTTGTACACGTAATTCTTAAAGCGTAGAAAGTATAAAGGCGGCACTACACTAGGCGATTTTTATTCATTTTGCGGTCCTATTTTAACTCCTAAATTAAAACAAATCGCGAAGTAAGGTGTCGGCTGAAAGATCGCGCACTCGGGTTTTTTATGATATCTGACGACTGCCGGAACAAAACGAGGTTATGTCACCATGTAAATATTGGGGGGTTAAGGGATAATTTTTATTAATGAATATGTATTTTGTCAATTAAGTTTATTAAATATGTTTTTTTTATAACAATACAACAAAAGTTTATTTCTTACAAATATAGAAACACAAATAAACATACACCCGGTATTATTAATTTTAAATGAACCTTTAAAAGTGCGTCAAGTAACAAACACTCGATGCGAAAAATACAAAAATCAAAGAGATTCTATGTCATCATTTACGTTTGAATTCATTCAGATTCTTCCGCATTTCCAATTTTCTATCTTTTTATCAAAAATGTGTCTAATGTCGTTTGCGTTTCTTGTTTGCGCACGTGTAAAGCACGTGTAAGCACGGGTGGTAGACGTACAACATAAAGTGCGCGGTTTTTAAGTTCGCAAACTTACTCGGCTCGACGTCGGTGACAGACGTGAAGCTTGCTCACACCGTATCGTGATGTCGTCGAGAGATGAAGCCTTGTGTTATTTAGGAATTATATCATATTATCACATTTTAAAAACGGCGAGTGCGGATGAAGTACTGGCTTACGAAAAGAGAGCGTTTATCACATGTAAATTTAGTAAGAGAGTTACGTGAAGGAAGGAAGATTTCCACAATTCCAGCCCTTAAAGAATTATTTATTTTCTTGATAGAATCAATGGTAGCATTTCTTTCCACCTTTCGTATGATTGCCAATATATTATTGTAAGCTTGAGGGGGTATTTCACCATCTCCTTGTAAATCCTGATTAGCTGATTTATCCAACTAAATCGCATTTAAGTTTAAAAATCGATTTCACCACCTCTGATTATCGCAAAAAAATTGTAAATCACATTTAAATCGTGGTTAACGCTAATCAGAGGAAATAGCTCCGTTTATCCTGGTTAATCCTACATTTAAAAATGGCCGTCGCGCTTGCACTTGTTCTGGCAATTCAGCTGCCACTTTATTGTTTTGAAAACTATTTGTAATCGAAATAATACGGCTATAACCTAAGATTTTATTTTAAGTTGGATTGGTATCTAATCAAAATACTACAATTAAAATTTATTATCGCGAGCACCAAGAAACATTATTCCGACACGACAACTTAACCTAGGCGACTTGCATTTCATTTGAATTTTGACAGACAGTTGAGATCGCAGTCTATATTCTGTGATCGCAGTTCGTCTCACGTTCTTCAAAAGATTAAAACTAAATATGGAGCTGATCCAAGATGTAGATGAAGAGATTGCAGAGGCAGTGGGAATATTACGAAGACAGCGAAGATTCCGACACAGAGTCAACTACATGGAGAATCTGGATGATGTTGATTTTCGGTCAAGATTTCGGTTGACCAAGTTAGCCGTCAAACGCATTCACAATTTGATCAAAGATAAAATCACACCCCGAACTACACGGTACGTAAATTCTTGCAAATATATCGATAATAATGTGTCAACGGCTTCCATAGTGTAATGATCTATACATGTGAGTAGATTGTGAAAATAAAATGTTATGTATTTTGTTTTACAGCAATAAAGCCGTATCAACGATGAACAAAGTGCTTTTGACTTTGAGATATTATGCTACTGGCTCCTATCTCATATCTGCGGGTGATTTCAGCGGCGTCAGTAGATCTTCAGCATGCCGGTTTATCAAAGAAGTTAGTGAAGCCATAGCTTCGCTAGCTCCAAGTTTTATTGGTTGGCCCCGGGATCTTGGTCCATTAAAGCAAGGTTTCTATAATTTGGCTCGCTTCCCAAGGGTCATTGGAGCTATAGACTGCACACACGTTCCCATGACTCCAAGTTAGTATGCAAATATAAACGATTATCCTATTCATTGATACCTTCAAGGAAAAGCAATATTTTTATTTATTTATTTATTATTTAACGCCCTATAGGTCTTTTACAACAGATAGGTAGAGAAAAAAAGTGATTGCAAGTTACATAAAATATATTAATGTAGGTATCTATTTCTATTTCAGGTGCAGAGGATGCTGAGGTTTACCGCAATAGAAAAGGTGTTTACTCCATGAATGTCCAGGCAATCTGTGACGCCCGCCTCATCATCAGGGATATCGTTGCCCGCTGGCCAGGTTCCAGTCACGACCAAACCATATTTAACAATTCTGTCATAAAAGCAAAGTTTGAGGTTGGACAGTTTACAAACTGTATATTGTTAGGTGACCGTGGTTACCAGAGCCAAACATATCTGTTTACTCCGTTAGCCCAAGTTAACACTCCAGCTGAGAACCTTTATAATGAGGCACAAATACGTAGTAGAAATGCAATTGAAAGATGTTTTGGTGTACTAAAAAGTAGGTTCCCTGTGCTACGAAGGCGCATCACATTGTCCAGTGCACGCGTTAAGCCAGTCATAGTGTCTTGCGCAGTGCTACACAATATGGCTATAATGGTGAATGATGAACACTTTGCATATGAAAGAGATGAAGCGTTTGAAATTGTTAACGAATTGCAAAATAATCATCCGGGCAATGATGATCCTAGAAGAAACCTTATTTTAGAATATTTCACTCCTCTCTTGAATAATTATAATAATAATGTAAATATCAATTAGATTAATATATTATTATTATATTAATGGGCCTACCACACTCACAAGTATCACCACACTTTTGCATGCGCATGCCGGTTTGTAAACGGGGCACCGTGTACAAAACACCAACTACACGCACGTTTGTACACTGATACCGTGCGTGTAGTTGGTGTTTTGTACACGGTGCAACCGGCATGCGCATGCAAAAGTGGGGTGATACTTGTGCGTGTGGTAGGCAAGAGTCTCATATGACACCAATACACCTGATAGTGTATAAGGTCATATAATCTAGAAAGAGAGGAGTGAAATATTCCAAAATAAGGTTTCTTTCTTCTAGGATCATCGTTGCCCAGATGATTCTTTTGCATCGGTTACATCCTTCACTAGTGTCGATTGTTGCGCGGTATGATCGATAATCCTGAAATTATGCAGGGCATTGGTTTGTATGTTCCTGATAATTACATTAGACATCGTTAGCGTAGATTGTTTCACATTCCAATATACAGGACCAACCTGCCAATGGTTATGCCTGTTGGAAAAGCCACAGCTATGCTGAACAAAATCGCTTTGGGTATTGATATATTCCATGTGTCTGAGGGGGTTTTCCGAAGCGGGATTCTCCCACACCTTTGACCAGATATATATACTTCCATAATATATATGCCTTGAACACTGAGTTTGTAATGTACATATTATTAAATAAATTGAATTGACACTAATACACCTGATAGCATTGACGTATTATAATATAGACACGTTATTCCCATACTAGCCGGCGTTCATATGGAGCAAATATTGCATTGAAAGAGACAACAAATCACATAATCAAGTAAAAATCAGGTAATTTGAAGTCACAGTGACTAAAATAACATACTCATTCTTACAATATATTAATGCAATTACCTTACTTTTGAGTTGCCAAGATTTCACACTTGTAACGTATCTACAGTTTATTATATCATTGCCTGATAGTGTATAAGGTCATATAATCTAAATATAAATTTTATTTTAATGGGAATAATAAAAAATAAACAACAAATAAAATCAATGTGTTTTTATTTCTTTTCTTGGTCATATAAAAATTAAAAATGATTCCTTATTAATCAATTTTCTTTATTTTTAAAGAATTTAACCTCTCATTATAATATTTTCTGTTCGCTTCCAATTTTTCTTCCAATATTTTTCTTTTCGGCGAACGTTCTATTTCCCTTGCGGCAGATTCTCGATCTCTCTTCCTTGTCTTGCACACGCTCAATTTCCCTTGCAGCAGATTCTCGATCTCTCTCTTCCTTTTCTCGCACACGCTCCTGCATCTTGTATCTGCATTCCTCCTCTAGAATTTTCTTTTGAATTATAATTAATTCTTTCCTCGCATCTATAATGCGCCCTCCTTTTCTCAAAGCTGGGTGCTTGGGTGTGCGTAGCTGCGGGACACTCCAGGTATCCCACTGCTGCGGTGTAGACAGAGAACCTGGTTTAGTAGTTCCATCTGTCCCTGATGGAAGAAGTGGTGCCGATGAAGTTGCCGGATGGTTGGTGGTGGTTGGTGGTGGTGATGGTAGGTAGTGGTCTACTAGCGGTGATGCGGATGGCAGTTCACATGGAGCAGTCCGTGGTTCGGATGGCAGGTTGACGTGCTCATGCTCATCCTCTTCCGTACATATAAAATTCGAGTCCTTCATGTAGGTTGAAGAATCTGAAATAATTATAATATATAGTAATGATTATGAAATTAATAATGATAAAATTTAATTAATTAATGTATAATAATAATCTTAGGTTTCAGTTAGTAAAATATATATTACATAATGGTGCAGCATCACTGTCGAACGCTGCCTCCTCGCCCTCATCGCTCAGGGAGATCATCTCCATTACCATTGCCTCCATTTGATCCAGGGGAGCCACTGTACTGGGCCCTCCACCAGTTGCCAT
>JADDOH010025057.1:0-42867 GCA_016648135.1 Agrypnia vestita | reverse complement strand
GACTTGCTCCAGCGTGTAGATTTTTAGTATGATAATAATCAGCAATTAAGTGAACAATGTGGTCTTTTGCAGGCAAAACGATTGGATGCTTTTGTGTAGAATTATGTTGTGATTGGTTAAGTCGACCACCAACGCGAATGAATTTAACATCATCTAAGTATGCGTTCAACTTGCGTAAAGCTATAGAGTCTATATTCAGGAAATGATGGCGTTGTATGCATTTAATTATGAAATTCTCTGTTAGTTCTAAATCGTTTGCAGAAATAAAACCGCGTGTTTTCAAGATGTTTGAAAAGCGTAGGACATATACCGAAGCGCGTAAGAATTTTAGATAACTTGACATTCGTTGTGCCAATTTGTATACAGCGTTATCTTGCACGTCACTATTAGACGGCACAAGAAGTGACACGGTCTTTGACTCGGGGAGCTCCTCGTTTGAGCTTGTAGCAGCAACAGAGAATTGTATAGGCCACTCTTGCATCGGCCGGGTAAGCCATGTGGGACCGTGGTAATAAAAATTGTTATCAATTAGTTGGCTTGGCATAACAGGTCGGGATATTATATCCGCAGGATTTTGAACACCTGGCACGTGGAACCAATGTTCAGCCGATAGGTTCTCATTTATGGCAGCGATTCGATTTGCAACGAATGTTTTAAACTTATAAGGAGCGGCGCTTATCCACGAGAGAGTAACTGTGGAGTCTGTAAATGCCAAGATTTTATTTAACTGAACGCGTTCGCAAATGATATCTCGTACGCATGCTATTAGATTTGAAAGCAGAAGCGCCGCACAGAGTTCTAACCTTGCAAGAGATACACATTTTGGTGAAGCCACTCTAGACTTTGCGCATAAGAGTGTGACTTGTGCTTCATCTTCCGTGTTGTTTACTCGAATGTATAGCACTGCGCCATAACACTTCTCACTCGCATCGGCAAAACCGACGAGTGCTACGTTTGAGTAAGACTGCGAAATACCTACGTGACGGGGTATTTTTAACTTTTCGAGTAAATGAAGTTCTGACTTGAACTGTTGCCACTGACTTTCAATGTAAGCTGGAGCATTTTCGTCCCACTCAAGATTTTGCTTCCAACACTCTTGAACTACTAATTTTAATAACGTGGTAACTGGACCTAACAAAGAAAGAGGGTCGAAGAGTCTAGCAGTTGTGGAGAGAATTATGCGCTTGGTGCATCTATCCGATTGACACACATCGGCGTTAATCTTGAATAGGAATGCGTCATCGGTAGGATTCCATCGGAGACCTACAATTTGTGTATAAGCCTCTTCATCAAATTGAACGAGCTTCGGCAATTTGAGATCAGCGGGAATTTTTTCCATTAATTCGGTACTGTTTGAGACCCATTTACCTAGGTGGAAACCACCAGATTTGAATAACTGGACTAGATCGCTATGAAGTTGGTAAGCGTTGTCAACCGTATCGACAGAAGAAATGTAGTCACCCATTTAAAAGTGTTTTTTGGCTGCCCATGCAGCTGCGGGCCAGCGAGAGCGTTCATCTGCTGCTAGTTGCCTTATGACGCGCATTGCCAGATATGGCGAACTCGAAATCCCAAAGCAAACGCGATTAAACTCGTAAGTTTGGATCGGGTCGCTAGGATGGAATTTGAATAATATACGCTGAAATCGGTGATGTTCTGGTTTCAATTTAACTTGGAAATACATCTTCTCGATGTCTGCTGAGAGCGCAATCGGGAAGAGCCTAAGATTTATTAGTAACTCAAAGATGCTAACTTGCAGATTTGACCCAATATATAGCAGATCATTAAGTGATTTAGTCGAACTTGACTTACAGCTAGCGTTTACGACTATTCGCGTGCGGGAAGTTAATTTTTCCGGGCGATAAACAGCATGATGTGGCATATAATAGCATGGACCGGGTGCGAGGTTATCAATCGCATTGATATAACCCTTGTCAATATAATCTTTAATGGTTTCATTGTAATCCTTGCGTAGTTCAGGAATAGAATCTAACCGTTTTTCAATTGAAGAAAGCGTATTTTAGCAATTGTGTCTGTACGACCAATTTCCGTTGGTTCGCATTTAAATGGTAATGCTACAGTATAACGTCCCGTCGCATCGCGTGTGAAAGTTTCGGTGAATATTCGTTCGCAAGCTGCGTCATTAGGACTTAAATGTTTTCTAATCGGTACATTTTCCAATTCCCAAAAGCGTTGCGTTAAATTTTCTAAAGAAGGTTCGTCAACTATTGCGTGTAGGGCGCGTTCAATCGGTTGCACGACACAGTCTGCTTTTCCCATGATGACATAGCCAAACGAGGTTTGTATCCCGACTGCATTTGAGTCGGATGACATCACCTTTTGGTGTCCCAGCAAGAAAGGAAATAGTTCATTGCCTATTAAAAGATCAATATCCGCGGGCGTATGGAATTTTTCGTCAGCTAAGGGTAGGCCGTGCAAATGTTGTAGTTTGTGAATGTTCACATAAGCGTTTGGAACTTTATCCGATATTGTGCTGATTACACGTGCGTTTATTTTGAATCTGCAGTGTGCATCAAAGCGCGAATAGATTGTCAAATCAGCGAGGCCAAATACTGGCTTTTCAGAGTTTCCTATGCCTCTGACTGTTGCTGGAGAATTTAAAATATTCAGGTTAAGGCGATCACAACAATTTTTTGTAATAAAATGACTTGTAGAACCACTGTCTAACAATGCTCTGATTTTTAATATTTTGCCGGAATCGTTTAAAGCGTATATTACCGCAGTAGGTAACAGAGTAATCGAATTAGAAGAGCTTGGACGCGTCTGGTTATACGTTACATTGCTATGCATAGAGAGTGGAAAATTGGAAGCGTCGGCTGCGTTTGCCGTTTGTGATTGTGAGGCGGGCGATGATGTTTGCGCGCGGTTAAGCGACGTATTATCATTAGACGATAAGCGTGTGTTTGCCATCGAAGACTCTATGTGAAGTTTAGTGTGATGCATTCGCTGGCAGATGGCGCATCTATTTTGCGATTTACATTTTTTCACACTATGAAAGCCCAAACAATTAAAACATAAATTATTATTTTTCACGAAATAATTTCTATGATGAGAATTTAAAAGAAGAAACTTATCGCATTTATAAAGTGGATGAGGATTATCGTTTTTACAAAAAGGACACTTAGGAAAGCTGTTACTGACAACGAATGATTGCGCAGAATAATTTTGTCTTTTATTATAATTTTTATTAACTTGCGAAGTAGAAGATTTATTATAATCTGAAGAGTTAGTTTGAAAAGACCCTGCGTTACGAAGCGTGTATATTCGGTTTTGTTCCTTCACAAAGGTAATCAATGACTCAAATGTCGGTATATTTTCATGGCGTTTTGCTTGTTCAAAAAGTGTTACAGTTTCTTTATCCAATTTGGATAACGCGATATGTGTAAACGTAAAGTCAGCTAGATCATCTAATTGAAGTTGTTTCAATGCGGAAAATGCGGAATAGAATTTTTCTAAGAACGTGTCTAATGCGTTTTGCGAGGGAGTTTGACTACCCCTGAAATTTAAAATTTGTTCTAGGTATAACGTTGCGAGAGTACGTTTATCTTGATACTTATTTTTTAGCGATTTCCAGAGAATCTCATAATTAGCTGCAATAGGCGGAACACCTGCACATACCAATGAAGCCTTACCAGTAAGTTTTCCGACAAGGTATTGTTTTCCGCGTTTGACAGATGCGGATTCTTATGAATTAGCGAATTAAAATTTTCGTAAAATAAAACCCATTGGTTTGGATTACCATCGAAACTTTTTAATTCTAATGCCGGAAGCTTGCTATTTATTTTTTTCGTAATTATTTATTAGCGGTTTTTGATTTTCTAATTTTGTAAGCCCTACTTGTATCGCTTTTATCTGACAATATAACTCGTCGAACGCGCAGAGATCTTTGAAATCGGGTTCATATGTAGAATCACAGCTTAGTATCGTTATATTTAACTTGTCCGTTACTTCAGTGTATTCTCTTCTAGTATTTTCCAATGACTGTATGCGTATGAGAAATAGATCTCGTTTTATTTCTTCATCTACTTGTTTACTTAAGTCATGTAAGGATTGCAACATTGAAAATAAACTTTGTTTTTTAGCTTGTAAAATCCGTATCTTGTTTTTTATTTCACTGTCTTTGTTTCGCGTAGCCATTTTGAAAATTCACTGAAGAAATGTGTTGATTGTAATTATTTTTAAAAACTGTAGAATTAATCGAAATTTAAATAAATTAAAATATTATTTTTATAATATGAAAAGTTGCAATTAGTTGTAACAACCCTGCTTTAGTTTTTGAAAAATCTTAAATCTTGATAATTTTTATTAATAATACGCGTTTCTAATAGAAATAAACAACAAATTACTTCGACGTTTGATTTTAAACGTGCTTCGGGTTTTTCCGTCAACCGACGGAAATTACCGAGCGTCGTGTGCCTTCGGCAATGTTCGGCGCTCTCCGTGTTTCCGAGCGTGTAATTTGTGTACAATTTTAAGTTTTCAAACGAATTTGTAGGTAGTATATTTATTTATTATTCACGCAGTTAAATATATGACGAACGGGAATATATTTTTTAATATAATAGTAACTACGCCAAGTGATTTTATAAGCGTTATAAGATAAATAAGTGTTTTTAACGAAATGTTTTGAATTGAACAAAGTCGGCGTATGCGGTTGTTTTTTGAGGCGATCACGATAGATATAAGCGGAATGTCAGCGTTATGTATGCGTTTGGTATGCGATCGTAATTATGTTAGATACAAGGGAAGCTAGGAAGCGGGTATATCCGGTGGAAGGACCATATGGATGGGAGATATTGTGATGGGTAATTGGGAACAAGGCAAGCACTCACCTTTCTTCCTTCGATTTTGCGTTTCTCCTCTTGCCTCTTCTATATCTCCAAACTTCTAGCGGCGAGGTGTTTCACGTTAATTTCAATGTAAAACACTCGCGTCAAGAATTAAATCTTTGATTCAATTTGCGGTAGTTCACAGCGGAAAATTATGCGGTCACTTTTCTATTCCGACATTTTTTCTATTGCGATTGCAACTGTTTTTTCTGTCTTGTGGCGGCTTCGATTTTCAAAAGTGGAGCGGCTCTAGTACTTGCTTGGTTTCGGGAATGGGTAGGGACTGGGAGAGAAGGAATACCTGTTTCCTAGTTCACAAATTAATTTATGGCGCTAACATCAGGGATCCTAGGTATGTAAATCTTGGTACCGTTTCAAAATTTTGTCTTCCACGCGAGAGAGTTGGGATTTGTTGGGTGCATCCTACGGCCATGTATTTGGTCTTCTGCTGGTTTACTACGAGACCCATGTTTTTGGTAGAACTTTCAAGATTTATGAAGGCATTGCGTAAAGCATAGGGAGTTTTCGCAATTATGTCGATATCATCAGCGTAAGCTAATAGTTGCACAGAGTTGTCAAATATCGTTGCTCTTATCTCAATTCCTGAGTCACGAATAACTTTTTCTAAGGCTATATTGAATAAGAGGCAGGCCAGTCCATCTAGCTTATAGTTGCACAGAGTTCTTTTTAAATATAACGTAACAATACAAGTTGATTCTCAGCACGCATGAAGGAGCAGTCTAGAAATACGAGAAATCGATAACCCACCCCTCCACCCTCCCCCAACCGACCACTCATCCCCGCGGCTCACCAGACCACCCCATTCAACGAGAGGATTTCGCTTATTACGCTGGATTTTATAAACATTTTTCCAAGGGGAGTTTGCTTATAAAGATATCAATACATTTATTATTCTTATAAACATGCCAATTCAATTTATTTGTATGTATCTACTAGAAAATTTTGTGAGGAGATTAGATTTCCAATGGCTCAATTTGACAGATAAATTTATATCTTGGACATAACATTGACGTAAAATCATGAGTTATTATTAATGTTAGTTAGTACCTATATTGGTATAGATAGTAAAGAACAACATTTATTCTTATTAACACTCATAAAAATGACTTCCGAAAAATATTACCTTCATAAGAGTAAACCATAAAATTATCCATGTCTGCCAATGATCAAACAATTTGTTAGATATTGGCATGATTCGCTATGCAATAATACTTATAATAAAATAAATTAATCAATATATGTACATGTCCAACAAAATAAGAATATTTTGATTTTTAAATGTGGCATTTTCGATTTGCTGCCAAGTATTTTACACAAAACGAGTAAAATGGAAGTAATAAAATTTGAATCTAAAGCTAAAATTTTTGTTTTTATTTATAGTGTTTGTACCTATTTAGTTTGTAGAACTCCATGTTTATTTCAAATAAATTTTAATTAAATTAAATTTTAATAAATATTATCATTAAGTTCTGCAAGTTGTGTTATTTTAAATATGACAACTGTTTGTAAGGCCATTATTAATGCTTAGGAAAAAATAATCTTTAATATAATAAATAAATAATCTTTCACACCCAAAAAGAATATAATACCATTTAACTATATACTAAAAGGAGAACAATTAGAAACAGCTACATCAATCAGAGATTTAGGGGTGATCAATGATAGAAAATTATTATACGATGAACATATCGATTCTATTATAAGTAAGGCTTATAGGGCTTTAGGTTTCATCATGAGAATGTCTAAAGATTTTAAGTGTGTAAAGACATTGAAAGTACTTTACTGCATTTTTGTCAGAAGCAAACTCGAGCATGCAACGCAAGTATGGAACCCCCAGTATATGATCTATGTAAATCGCTTGGAACAAATTCAAAAAAAAATTATTCGCTTTCTCAACTTTAAATTCAATTGCGTTTCTGACGATTATGACAGTTCATGCAAAAAATATCACATCCTACCTTTATACAGACGTCGGGAAATAGGTGATTTGATGTACCTACTAAAAATTGTATCAGGCAACGTCGACTGTCCTGAACTATTAAATAGACTAAAATTCCATGTTCCCTGTAGATCTCGTAGACACAACCCAGTCTTTCACATTGATTTTACCTCATCCAACTATCGTCGTAATTCATATTTCCTGAGGGTATGCGATGCATTCAATAAACTGATAAGATTATTGGATATTGATCTGTTCGAGTGCAGCACACAAGATTAAGAAAAATTTTGAGTGCTGAATTTTTTTTTCCACGTAATAATTAAGTTTCTTTGTCTTTTGTTTAAATTTTTTATTCTTTCATTCTATATAATTTTTAATATGCCTTAGTCATTCATAAATATTTATCATTACTGACATATTTCTAAATGTGGAGACCTGTAATTGGCCATCTATATTGTTTCAATGTGTTCTATGCTTTTTTTGTGCTGTTGGTCTTCCATAAACATTAAATAAATAAATAAATAAATAAATATAGAGCTTCACCATAAATATCTATTTATCTATAGAGGAACGGATACCCTAAACCTTATAAATAAGTCGATTATACGTGGTATATCCACTGTTTGATAATGGCCTTACAATCCGAAACAGCTGTCACATTAAAAGTAAAGTAAAGTGAAAAGTTTATTCAGGGTCATTTTTAAATTTATGTTACCCACTGACTTGTTCGTCGAAGCAGTTCATTCTTGCTACTTTGGGCATCATAACCTTGTTTTGCGTAATTAATGTTAAGGACCCTGCGCAAAACATGGGCAACCCATTTCCTCAATATGAATGCATTTCCACACCACATTTTTGCATTTGCATTTTTTTTTAAATATATTTTATTGAAATCCATTGCATTAAATTTTTACATAATGAATCTTAGGATCCTAGACTCCATGACATTAAAATATCATTTATAATGAGTTAGTTTAGTAACAAGATCCCAGCATCTGGAGCGATGCGTATTTTAAGACGACGACAGACGATCTGGATCAGTGATGCTGACAGCAGACCGAACCCACGGTGGCCAGGACCAGAATAAGTCGGTACATATTGTTACATACTTAGCACACATAATAATTCCGGGCAGAATTCATTTTGAAATATTTTCCAGAATTAAAAAAATATATTTTTCAACTAAGTATCTCCACCCAATACCTTTAAGGTTTGTGGAATAAAAGAATGTTTGTGAAACTTACTTAATTTTTGCTTTGTGCTGTAAAATTTATGTGGCTCTATATTTTGTAAAAGTCTTTTAGGGCGTTAATAAAATATATATTTATATTTCTCGCCGGAGAGAAGCTCCGGGAGCAAGTGAAGAAAGTGTACAAATGGTCTCACATTATTGCATTATGCTTATTGCATATTATTTTTCCCTTTTATGTATATACTACATACTATTAAATACATTTAAATATAATAATTCTTCTCTCCTACTCATGAGTTATATTACTGATGTAGATGAGAAATTCCATGTGAAACCTGATAACTATTAGTATTGTAAAAAAATTACGATGTAAAAAAATGATTCTAAAGAAAATAAAATAAAATAAAAATTTAAAAAAATATGACAACAAGAGAAACTCCCTCAAGGAAAGCCCGATCCAACAATGAAGACGAAATGTCACCGCGGCGTCGTCTCCCTTTATCTCCCTTCTTTATTCTCGGTCATCACCTTTCGCACGTCCTGGAACATCCTTCCTCCAGCATGAGTGGCAAAACTGCCACACGCATCGCGTAGTCGACAGGTCGCTACAGGTTTGTTTGAACATCGTTAATTATATTACCCTACGAATGCGAGAATCGCATCTCATTATTATCATCCCGTACAGTTTGCACTGCCAATAAGAAAAAAACAAAGCGTTTTAGCAGATTTGTGTACTCTTAGATACCTTTTATTATAAAAATTATATGTTAAAGTAGTTCTAATACGCATTTCAAGAGTTTCTAATAGGCATTTCATTAATTTTTTTTTAAATATTTATTAGAGACACTAACAGGATAATAGATAGGTACATTATATTCTAATAATAAAACATTATAAACGAAGACTATGCCCATTACCTATCCCAATTACAAGTGTCTTCGGCACGATCTAGTAACATGAATTTTTGCATTTAAGTGTATTTTACTTGTACATTTATGTGTATTGTATATTTAAGCGTTTGAATTTAGTGCGATTAGTATTTAAAAAATAATTAATTTAATGGATCTATAGATTCAGGTCATCGTTTAGAAAATGGAAGTTGTGTATGAGTGAGTTTTTGAACGATGATAAGGTATCTGCAAGAATATCAGCATCAATGTTAGGGACAACACAATACATATTATATATGCGACACAACCTTGTGATGGGAGAATGAAAAATTAACTCAAGATCTATTCATCCATAAATTATATCTACTCCCAAGTACCTATTAGAATATGTCACAACGGAACATAATCCATTCCACGAATTGTTTTGTTTTTCCATATTATATCAAGCTTCGACATTTCTCATCGAGTATTAATATCAATATAATAGCAAGGTGTTTGTTAGTAAATTAAAAAGGCGAAACAGCTATCCCTCGTAGGTATACTGTGGATAATTTAACCCCTTCGTGTCTGGCGAATAAATTCCGGTTGGTTACGCCGCGGAGGTCGGCGGAACTAATCGGAAACAAGCGGAGACATTTGCATAGAAAGGGTTAGGTAATTGTTTTATAACCGGGCCGAATCGGATTAACGGCGGTCTAATATCGAGGTAATGCGGGTTATCGGGGTTTTTTTGAGGCCGAGTGTACAATTTACCGACAAAAAATGGAGATCCGTATCGCTGAGAATTTATTTCGGTATTATTTTTACAATAATTTTGACGTAACAATTAAATGTGATCGGTATGGTAATTATACAATGGTGAATTTGTACCGGAAGGGGAAATGCGGGCAGGCCGAAAACCCGTGAATCCGCGAAACGTTAGGTGGATTTGGGGGAGGCCATGTCCCGTACGGTGATGGTTTGAGCATATTGAGCGAGCGAATGAGGAAAGAATGGCAAAAAAGACATACAATGCAAGCGTTGATGGCGCCAGAAAGGGAGGTCGACCGCGGAAGACTCGGCGTGACCAGATTAACCAGATACTTACTGGAAGATGGTCCCTCTCGCCTCAACAACGATGAGGCGAGAGTTGTACGTCAGGACAGAAGAGTGCAGCGCTCTATCACCTCTGCCTACCCCCACGGGGAAACGGCGTGATGGTAAGTAAGTAAGTATGTCCCCTATTGGCAAAGATGCAAAGGATTGTAAATAATTATGATATTGGCACAAGATTGGCATTCTCATTGTCATCGACATATTCATCATTTACGCTGTCAACGTCATTGTCATCATTATCCTCATAGGTTACCATCGTTATCATTTTGATTTTCATAGTCAAAGTCTTCGTTGACATCGTCGTCATTGTCATCATCCTCCTTGTGATCGTCCTCTTTATTATCATCATCATCATCATTATCATTTTCATCGTAATAGTCTTCTTCGTTATTTTTCTCACCACCATCATCATCATCGTTATTACTGTCACGGATCGCAGCAGTGAATGAAGAAAAGAAACACAACAATTAAAACTTATATAAAATACAAAGACACTGGATACAAACTTAACCGGAGCCACAGAAAATTCCGCACATGTGCGGAATTTTCTGTGACTTCGCTTCTATGACTTCGCCAAATGTCAAAATACGAGTAAGACCCGTTATTTCAAGTATGATTAAAAGTTCGTTTAAAGCATAGATTTTTACGGATCGTTTGATTGGTGGAGAACGCAAAAATCTATGCTTTAAACGAACTTTTACTTTAATCCAACTTGAAGCAACCGGCCCTAAGACTGTCTGACGCGCGAAGCCGCCGTGATTTCTTCTGCAATCATTTTGTTTGACTTGTACCAAAGCGAATCAATTTTTAATATTCGATATAAATCACCATCGTGACAGTCTAATGTTTTACAAAAGATAAATCAGAAATATTGAAAAAAAAAATCAATATCCCCAACCTTTGACATACCTACATAAATTATATATATACTCCTTGGTGCGGAGTAGACTCGAGAGTGGCTCGATGATCTGGGGGCCACATGAGAGCAAGTACTCTCTTATGGTGGAGAAAGTCCAAAATAAGTTTCTGAGATATCTCTACATGAGAGAGTAGGTACAGGCATTATCCTTGGCTTTACCCAACCGAGTTTCTCCAGGGTATGCTTGGCTACAATAGTCTAGAGACTAGAAGGAATGTGTATTTGATTACACATTTTTATCGATTGTTGCGCGGTATGATCGATAATCCTGAAATTATGCAGAGCATTGGTTTGTATGTTCCTGATAATTACATTAGACATCGTCAGCATAGATTGTTTCACATTCCAATATATAGGACCAACCTGCCGATGGTTATGCCTGTTGGAAGAGCCACAGCTATGCTGAACAAAATCGCTTTGGGTCTTTCCTTGGTCCGCTTGGGGTATATTCCATGTGTCTGAGGGGGTTTTCCGAAGCGGGATTCTCCTACAACTTTGACCACATTTTATGTTATTTTTAATTTATTAAATACTTTTATTTTGATATATACTTCCATAATATGTATGCCTTGAACATTTACTTTGTAATATACATATTATTAAATAAATTGAATTGAAAAAATTGAAAATTGAATATATGACAAACTTCCCATAATACACTCAAAATGTAAACAACATTTTCTATTCAAAATTGAATGAAGAAAACTCCCCCGATGTTTTAAATTCTAGCTATTAGCCACTGTATTTGTGAATTGATTTTTGTTCATGGTGGTATTTGTGGTAAAATTTCCCATTTAGCCGAAAACTACCGCCATCAAAATGTTCACCTCTCGTCATCTCCATTCTTCGTGAGAATGCAGCCACAGAAGTGGTTTAAGTATATTTAAGAGCATTTTCAATCGTTGCAACACACAGCAATGCACTTACCAAGACTATGCTGTGGACTGAGCATTCTGAACAATCACCGGATGGATGCTTCAATTGCTGCAAGGTAGAAAATATACCACATCATTTTTTTTTTAAAAAGTAACCCATAAAAACCAAGTTTTTATTATACTCCCTTTCTTTGTAAAATATAACAACAATTAAAGACGATTTAAACATATAACATAACACTAAACTTACAGTAATTTAATATATTTCTAAAATGTCAGATGTTTTGAGCTTTGATAAGACACTTCATACTTTGAAGATTAAGTTCTAAAAACATTTGTCAGTCAATTTAGATTTTCGAAATTCGTAGTGAAGTACCTATTATGCATACCGACGGAGTAATTCAACTTTAGAAAATATTCCGCGACTTCATCGGGCCGCCGTTGCTAATCAAATTTTTCTAATTATTCCAATTTGAAAAAACCAATAAAACTTCTAAAAATACAAAATTATACTATAATTATTAATTTTGTTTAACGAAAAATTGATAGGTCTTCTTGATCGTCGCCACGAGTCTGCTTGCAAAGTTTCAGCTCGATTGGATCGCGGGAAAAGGGTCAAAAATCGATCCAAAGTTTTTTCGACGGCAAGCCGGCAAGCAAGCAAGCAAGCAGACGCCACGAGTTAATATAAAGGGAGTAAAAATATATTCTGTCGGCGGGTACCCTAGCAATATAAGTTCCAAATATCATATTAGAAAAATTCCTAACATTTATTCCGTGTGTTTTATTTTCTCCGTTACCAGAAAACAAAAAGTGAAAGCAAACTTCAAAACAAACCCTTCGATTGTGGACATTCTCTATTATCTAATATTATTGTATGTTATAGGTACGTTGATGATATTTTTGTATTTTGGTCAGGTAGCAACAGGTTATTAGATAGGTAAGTTTCTAACTTTCATAAGCAACCTTCACCGAAATATAAAATTTACTTTAGAACATAACGATATCAACAACTTAAACTTTTTAGATTTAAATGTCAGAATAGAAAATAATAAATGCTAATTTAATATTTATAGAAAACTCACACATGCTGACTGTGTGATACCGTATACTTCTTGTCATCCGATTTGACACAAATTTGCTTCTTTTAATTCGAGCAGTTAATGTCCCTTTCTTCTTCTTCTTCATGTGTCCTGTCGGGTCCCCCCGACGTCGGCGATCATCTGGGAGAAAGTTACCCTGTCTAGTGCAGTGCGGAACAGCTCTTCCACGCTTCTTATCTCGGTCCACTCACGGATGTTTCGAAACCAGGAATACCACCTCTCTGCGACCCCCAATCTTCCCCTTCATGATGAGCTGAAGGATGGAGTACTTTTCGCCTCTCATTATATTACCAAAGTATGAAATTTTACGAAGCTTTACTATGTTGAGTAACTGTCTGTTTGTATTTGCTCTACGTAAAAGTTCAACATTACTAGTCATGTCAGTCCAAGTATCCTTAACATTTTACGATGTATCCACATTTCGAACGCCTCTAGACGATTTAAAGTAGTCACCTTTAGAGTCCATGCTTCAACACCGTAAAGTAGAACTGACCATACATAGCATTTGATCAACCTCTGTCTGAGCTTCAAGTTTAAGTCGTCATTACAGAGTAGACTTTTCATCTTATTAAAAGATGCACGAGCTGCCTCTATTCTGCATTTCATCTCCGTATCAGGGTCCAGATTGCCAGTAATAATACTGCCCAAATACTTAAACTGTTTTACTCTCTCAATGTTGACACCCTTTAATGTCCCTTTAAATAATAAAAATTATTGAAATGAAATCAATATAATAAAACAAATAACTTTTAATAATGTCTATAAATGAGTTCATAAATCGCTTAACTAACAATTTTCATGTAAAAATACATTTATAGTGATGATAACTTCGAACAACTTAATTTATAAAAAACTTTTTTAAAACGGTGACTTAATATCTAACATTTTACCAGATTCAATTTCTCCTGCACTTAACACCACTTCTAAAATTAAATACAAAGATTCTTCAATTAGGATAACAGAACACGAACTTTGTTTTTGAAATAACAATTATTCTGAATTTCTAATCACTTGTTACAAACTGGCCACACTTTTAAAAAATATAAATCTACTTTTAAATACACTAATGTCAACAAATTTTCCAAATCGTCTGCTTTAGAAACTTTAGAAATTAACAAAAAATTAAAATCAAATATCGATATTGTTAATAAAATAATAGCCCCCTGTAAGTCACTATGATTAACGATGTCCCCTCCCTCACCCCTCCCACCTGCAGATCACATAATCATTGATTTGTTTCCAAAAACTTGTCTAGTTTTTTTTCTTTTTTTTGTCTAGTCTTTTTTTCTTTCATTGAGCTGTTTCCAAAAACTGTGGTGCTTCAATGACGTTTTTTAGATGCTTATTCCAGCTATCAACCACACGCCTTGATAAGAAGTTCGATGATTCAATTTCAGTCGGTGACCTCTGAGATTATTGGTGTTAGGGTGGTATATACTTTGTCAATTCTGGGCAGTTATTCTTGTTGGTTGGAATCTTGCATGTCTCAATCAGAACACCTCGCTCACGTCTTTGTTTCGATGTTTGCAATTTTAGTATTCTTAATCTTTCTTCATAGGATTTCTTCTTGGTTTAGTAACTCTTCTTTGTACATTCTCACTTATCTGCGATTATTATGATTACATATAAATGTATTCCCTATTCATAAAATAATTAAACATTAAAGAAATCTGTGATAAAATATATATATATATACCTAATACTAAAAACAGTGGTCGACAGTTTGACAATTTAATAATGTGCTCGTTAGAAAAGGGTTCTAATCATTGCACGTAAGTAAAGGTAAGTAAATACCTATCTACAAGGTATTTGTTATTTTTATACAAATTTTTAGATTTATAAATATAAGGCGCGTGCTATCAATAGATTGAAGCCTGATTTTACGTAAACATACATATTACAGGGATAGGATTATTGCGAGATATATATTTTATTTGATTTCACTTCGAATTCACTAATAATTATTTAACTTACAGCTTATTTGAAAGTGTTGACTGCACGCCCCTGACACATGTAGGTAATTTTTTTCTATTGTATTGGTTGTCATTTTACAGAATAAAAACCAGCTCTTGTTTTGTAGCAATTAAATATAATAATTTCGTTGTCTGTCCATCCGTCCGTCTATCTGTCCCCGTAACACCGTACAACGTCCGTAATTTAGTTAGAATTCAGGGCTTAAAAATCGGCCGGAGATGGAGCTTGAACCTCGGGCCACCAAACCCGAACCGGCCGATTAATGCATGTTACTACGGCCGCCTCTCCGTAGATCGCCAAAAAGATGCTGTAAATATATACTAGGGCTTAGCAAAGACGCGAACCAATGTTCCGTCATGTTATCCGGGTTATATCTATTTTTAAATAAAGTGATAAATTCTCAAGTGTCCATGATTTAAATAATTTTATAATAGTATCAGAAAGTAGGTTATTTTTTTTTGTGTACTTGTGTATATGAGTGGCCCTAAATGAATGTAAGAATGCATTGTCCAAATCGATGTGCAAAATTTCAGCTCGATTCGCTAACGCTAAAGTGTGTTAAATTCCACTTTTTTATTTATTTATTTATTTGCTCACGCTCATTATAGGCTTTTACATGCAAAATTTTTGTAACATACAAATATTTATATAAAAACAATATCAAGTATAAGCAGTACCTACATCCAAGATATAAAAATATAAATTCATTTAAATAAAATAGAAAAATATTAAATAAATTATAAGCAGTAAAATAATCGTATTTTACTGCTTATACCTTTTTTCTTTCAAGTTTTTTCCACGTTCAAGACCGTTGGTGAAGGTAATATAAAGGATTTAAAAATAATAGAAATTTCAAATTATATTTTTCACAAGATATGGATTTTTTATATTAATATTTATTTCCCAGAATCTTTATTAATGCACATCGTTTTTACTTGTATGCGCTGCACGCCACTGCTCATATGTATGTATTGGCTAATAACTAATAACATAATAACACATTTGCCAATGCTTTTACATCAGATGTTCCCATCACGAAGTGCCGGTACGGATCTCGTTAGATGATTTAGCACATGGTGCAGCACACAGGAGGTATATAGATGGCATCTACTTCACATAGGAAGCTGGAGCCAGGCGGCAGGTAGCAGACAGGTCGTGACCGCTCTTCATTTCTGGTCCATTGTCCAGCCTCCCACTCCTGCATGCGCACTCATTAAACCTAATGGCCGACGATATATAACTAGAAACCACTACAATAAAAATACAGTTTAAATGAAATGCATATACGTGCTAATGAAGAGGGCTAAAAGCAGTCTAATTTACGAATGTTGATAAAATATAAAGATATACATATTTTTAATAAATAGAAATGCGAACACGGAATACGTGTCGCATCATTATTCTCAAAATAAGCTAAACGCTTGTGCTATGAAAGGACTTGCGTTGTGTGCTGGAATGGGGCTAGAACCACCGACCGCTGGATCACTAGGCGAGCGTCATAACCACTACTTACTACACCAACAACCTATTCAATTCTCTTGTAATCGCCTAAACAATAAAGGTTTCGACATTATTATAATTAATCAGTTATAAAAATAAATTATTATTAAAATTCCCACGGTACATTAATATACAGAGTGTAACAGAGCTAATAATAATAATAATAATAATAATAATAATAATAATAATAATAATAATAATAATAATTGGATAACTTATACAGCGCCGTTTTCGCGAATACTCACCTCAAGGGCGCTTTACACAGAAAAATTATTATCTTACAAAACAACTTACTGCTAAAAAAGAAAAAAACTTATTTACTATTACTTATTCACTAGGTGGCATGCAAGAAATGGAATTAAAATTGAGTACTACAATAGTTGGGAATGCCTGAAAGAATTAGGTGTTTTCGCGGAGTGCACAATAGGAGTGGAAAACATAACAGAGCTAGTCTGCAATACTTGACAGATAGATTTCTGCCTAAATTGAGAGCCGAAAACGTTCAAGCAACAATTTCCAAAATGAATATTCATGGAGAAAAACGACTTTTGCATTTTTTTCAATATTTCTAACTTATTTTCTCTGAATCATTAGACTAACACGAAAGTAAATTTCATCGAATACTAAAATTCCATTGGTTCATTACAAGTCAAATACAGTAAATAACAAAAATAATGCCCTTAATGCTATTATGGCCAATAGGAATCTGTCACACGAAGCAAGACCAGCAGTTCACAACAAATTCTAGTGCCGAATCTACGTATGTGAGTGAAGCCTGGAATTGGCAAAGAAATAAATGAAAGAAGGCTGAATGCTATGGAAATGCGGTCGCCAAGGCGCATGTGTAGAAAATCTTCGGTCGATAGAGTGAGGAATCAACAAATTATTAGGGAATGGAATGCTGAACGTAGCGTGACAGATATGATAGGAAGGTGAAGGAAATGACTAAATCCAAGATAATGGTCCCATTGCATATACAACGAAAATGATTATTTCACTTTATTATTGAATGTGCTAATAACAAAATGAAAGATAATTTACGTTTAAAAAGTAAGTATTAAATAAGATATTACACTTTAAAATTTCGAAAAATGCACTGCATATTTTGACATTTCATTGGCAATATATGAGGTTAGGTTAGTTTATTAGGTTTGTTTAGGTTAGGTTATTAGGTTTGGATTGTTTAATTTAGATTACGATTATTTTAGTTAGATTAAATTAACAGGACATTAAATTGTAGACCATATTCTTGGATTATTCCAAGGAAATATATCTGGCGAGTGTTTAAAGCAGCAAGAACAGAGGGCGTCCGCGCAAGGCCTGGTACGATCAAATGCAACAAATATTGCAGGTGCTTCTGTTTAAAGTTTCAACAACCGCAGAGCGTGCATGAGAAGATGTGTGAATGTGGCCTAAGTAAAAGTGGTGTACCATGATAGAAGCATGTGGCATTCTATCCTTTGTGCTTATTCGGAAACGGCGTAATGGATAAGGTAGATATTGGATAAGTTATCTTGTTGTTCCGAGAACATATTACTTCATGAATGTTCTGAGATTTTTCTGGTGAATGTTGTAAGATTTTTTATGGACCAATGGACAAACAGTTCTAATTTTTCCATTAGTCCATCATCATGGCTGATGTGTCATTCTGTATACTGATGCACATCAGACCCGATGATTGTCCCTGCAAAGGGATCCGAAACGAGGGCCAGAAAGGTCGTAAAAACACGGCATTATACCCCAGAAGACACAAACCAGAATATTATATCACGGCTTGCAGAAGAGATTATTCATCTTGTCTTCTGTTAGCTTCTTGCCATCTAAATTCTTGTTTTAATTTCGTTAGCCAGCATCCAAATACTTAATCTCTCCCACCCTTAACAACATTTTAGTGCTGCGATATTTTCAACTACAAAATCACTCCGAATAAATAGAATAAATCACCACGAATAAAAAGAAACAAAAGATACAAAGCGTCCATTTACCTCAGTGGGTATTTATATTATATGCTCCGCGTAGGGTGGGACCTTCAGGTCACGGCAGGTAAGTATCCACCTAGCCATACACGACCGGTGGCGCTAATGATCCTCGTTACTCCACCGCTCGCTGGCAACACTGAAATTATTTTAAAAGAAATAAAAAGAACGCTCCCTCACACGTGATAATAACAAAACACCCAACAAATTGGAACGAGCTAAGTAGGTACCTACCCACCCGAAGCGCATTTGTAGACCACTGTAATTTATCAGAAAGTAGAATTGTTAATTGTTTCAATCATTTCGCTGCTTTTGCAATACGAGGTTTGGTCAGAAGAAGAAAGAAGGAATTTTATTTTTTCAAAAAGTCTTTATTCTTTCGTCAATATTCATTTTATCACTTTGAGTAGCTTGTTTGTGACTCTGGTACAGCTCCTCTTCCGTGACTGAGATGCAACTTTTCCCAAGGCATGTCTGCTCGAGACATAAAAGATATTTTTGTTTCACATGCTCCACGTATTGAAATGAGTACCTTGGTGTAAAATTTATATTTGATTTATCTATATATTTTCTATTCGCTATATTATGAAATGAAAATTTTGAGGCGTGTCTTCGGACCGGTTCTAGAAAATGTACTTTGGCGCAGACGTTACAGCAATGAGCTCTATACTCTATTTAAGGAGCCAAACGTCACAAAATTTATAAAACTGGAAAGACTTCGGTGGCTGGGTCATGTGGAGAGAATGCCCGAGCATCAAGCACCAAAGTCCCTGCTGAACTCAAGGCCAATAGGGCGAAGGAGCTTAGGAAGGCCGAAACTAAGATGGAGTGACAACGTCCTCAAAGATATCTCTGCCTTAGAGCTTCGAAACTGGAAAGAGCTGGCACTAGACCGAGATGAGCGGAGGAAAATTATTGAGGAGGCCAAGACCCACCAAGGGTTGTAGTGCCAAGAATGATGATGATATTATATATACACTATCATATGTATTGTATAATGCAGAATATAACTTTGTCTGAAGCAAAGATTTGCACAATTGTTTCATTTTTCAGGTTTCGAAACAAAACTATTTTCAGCTCATAACACCATTTATATTACGAGCTATGGAACTAATGGAATATCCATTTCATTGACAAAAAATAAGGGTAGTATTTTTTAATTTTTAAATAAAAATATATACTAATATACTATGAATTTAATATTTTATGCACAGAAGTTCAAATCTCAGGCAAAGCCGGGTAGTAAATAGAAATTGAATTAAATTTTAAAAGATAGACAACGTTTTATAGCAATGTAATCCCTAGTATGTATATCTAGATATGATTAACTGCCGCTAGAGGGTTTGATACCACACCATTTTTAGGAATTCTAGTAGCATTTTCCTCTCCCACGCTTTGTGGATGGACGTACGATATCATACGATGGTTATCTGACGTTATATATATTTACGGGCTTTTGTGAAATTAGAGGCTTAATGCATTTCAGCTACACTGACCGCGGGCCGCTGTTTATCTCACATGACGGAGGGTTTTATTTCACCTCTGTTGCAGATGTTTCCGTTATTTGAGGAAATAGTAACGTCTTTTTACTTCCCACAGACACTTAGTGGCAAGTGTTATGTATAACACCGTAGCTGCAACCATCATTATTAGATTGTTAACAAAGTAATTGTGTTTATTTTAACATCCGTGTCGACTGCTTAGTGTCAAACCGGTGTATCTCAAAAACCTACAAAAATGTGGTAATTGAAAAGTACACATGTTTTGGTGTGTTTTACTTCCACCAAAGGTTTCAATACGTCGATTTCAACAGCTGATTTATTAAACATTTCTAACTAACTAACCATCATCCCACACGGGGAGGCAGAAATGATAAATACCACTCTCTTCTGTTCTGGTACACCGCTTTTGCCTCGTCTACACTCGTATGGTGTAGACGAGGCACGCCGTTTGGTTCTTGAAGCTTTTAATAGAGCCATCCTAGAATATTTGTTTTATCTGGTTATTCCAGGTCTTTCGCGAATGCTCTGTGTTCCTGCTAGCTTCAACACTTACCCAATATATTTTTTACACCACCCTTTCTATCTTAATCCTACATACCAGGCGCGTGCAGTGAAAACAAGGAGCATGACTTTTATTTAAACATATATTTGAAAAAAAAATCGAAATTAAATATTTACTTGGCACAGTATTATGAAATATCAAAATCAATATTGGCAAATATATATCTTATTTCAGTTTCTTTTCAAAATATATGCTCAGGAAATAGTCAATAGTCATGCTTCTTGTTCCCACTACACGCCCCTGATACATACATATAAGTATAAAATAATGTGTAGCAAGTTAATATTCCATTTGAAATCAAATACAATAAAAATCATAAAAAATATTATAGTAAAAATGTATAATTAATAACTAGATATGCAAGATGCAGGAATTTTTTTTTTAACAAGTCAAACCTATTGAAGCCAGCCGTAGAACTAGACAGTGAACCAAGGAATTTATATTATAGCTAGGCCGCATTCGAAATAATGTGCGCAAAATCAAAAAGAATACATTTATTTGGAATATCACATTGAGGCTTGTAATACCGGCTTGCCAGGCAACTTTCCCCGCTTTCTTCTTACCGGGCAAAGCCAGAGAATGGTCTTTTGATTGTGGTCGACCTATGGTTCGTGTCTTTATATTTTGGTGGTTTGTGGTCGCATCTACTGACCTGCTGGTGAGACGTCTCTGCATGCCCTGGCGCGCCGTGGTGGAGGTTCGGCAGACCGTCGCCGTGGCGCCCGCTGACGGCAGCAATTACCCACTCCACGTCTGGGCCCAGAACTGCGCCGTCATCCGCCGTAAGGGCCACTCCAGCCTGCCCTCTTGGGCCAGCCCAGAGCCGCACTGGGAGACTGTTCTTCAGTGCTCCGGCCACCGCGCTCGTCTTCACCCAACTCAAAAAAAAAATATATCTCTTCAACAGACCAATATGGCCATACCACAAAGACGCACAACCTTGAATAAATCACATACATTTATTGTGACCTCATCGGGAATTGAACCTGAAACCCTCAGTGCGATAAGTTGAACATATTGTAATGCAGATGTTCACTAGTCTTTTAGATTAATCAAACATCGACTAATCTTTTTCGCAAATTTAGCTGATAATAAAACAAGAAAATCAATAAAAATTTTGAGCACACGCTATATACGTTTTCTTCACATAAGAAGTTTAATTTAAACAATTTCAACAGAATGTTAGAAACTTAGTTAAAACCACTACCAGATTTACGGTCTACCGGTTTCGAGACGTACCCGTCTCTTCGTCAGGACCAACACTACACTACTATATTTACAACACTATACACCCCAACCATAATATTGTTAAACTATCACCAATATTGATCACATGCATGTTAATCTTGACAGAGACAAGCATGCACTGATTATAGCCTACTGAACAATTCAGGAATCTAACGAGAGAGGTTGGGGTCATCTTTATTATTTTCATATATACGAGTAGGTATCCATCCATCCATCCATCCTCAGCGTTACAACCCTTGGTGGGTCCTAGCTGCCTCCAAGAAAGTCCTCCACGCTGCTCTGTCGCTGGCTGAAATTTTACAGTTTTGCTGCTATCTAACCACCGCAGTTTTGGTCTTCCGACACTTCTTCTACCGATTGGGTCATTAAACAACACCCTTTTTGGGGGCTCCAGATCACCCACACGTGTAGATGTCCCAGCCAGCGCAATCTGTTAATCTTAATGAACTTGACTACGCTGAAGTCCTGGTAAAGGTCATAGAGCTCGGTGTTGTATCTTTTATTGATTTGTATGTATGTTTGTATAGGTATGTATACGAGTAGAGTAGTATAATACTAGTGTATTATTATTATTTTATATTATTAGTTTATTTTTATAATAGATTTATACTTTCGGTTGTATCTAAGATGCAAGTGCGGGCCTGCCCCTTACTTAATTTAGTTCAGTAGCGCATCAGAGTGGGCCCAAATGAAAACGGCTATCATAATAACTCCACACCCATTTGCGGAATACGCCCGCTGCAGACCAGGGGATCCCAAGTTCGAGGGTCGTCACTTAATAATAAATAAATAATTATATGTTATTAAATCGTCAATTGTGTTGTGTATATATATTTTAACAGGAGAAAACAAATACATGGAATTGTTGAGAGGTAAACAACTTACCCTAAAAATGTTGTGCTACATATGTGAAATATGGTGAGATATTAAATTTTATTTACATTTATTTATTTCGTATGAATTTATACATATAAATTAAGGTAGTTACTTCACTAGACAAGGTCTGTTCTGAAGCAACTACCTGTACAGTTTTTTTTTAAGTTTAAACCTTAGAAAAGACTACATATTTGAAATAAAGTTTTAAATATTGCACGTAAGAAATAAAGCACAAACACAAGAAAGACTACATATTAGAAATATACTTTTAAACATTGTACATACATAAGGAATAAAAATAAGATAATTTAACTTGATAAAGAAAAATACTTGGCCTTTTCGATAAAAAAAAATAGAAAATCTCCCTATCCAGACAGCATCACAAAACACACATGTCTTCAAGTTTAAATCTTACATGCAACCGTGACACAATCGATAAAAAGATAGAAACAAGACATCTTGGGCTGACAATCGATGGAAACCTACCTATTGGGCTCCGCACATCGAATGTTTCTTTATGTTCCTTTAATTGACTTACTTACTTACCATCACGACGTTCCCCATGGGGGTAGGCAGAGAGGATAGAGCGCCACATTCTTCTGTCCTGACATACAACTTTCGCCTCATCCACATTCACATATCTTCGCATGCAGGCTCGCCGGTTTTTGAGGCTTCTAACGGGACCATCTTCCAGTATCTGGTTAATATGGTCATGCCACGTCTCCTTTAATTTCTTGATGTGATGTATTCTTAGCAATTATTCCAGATGTATTTTATAAAATGAAAATTATAGAATATTGTGATGTTTTCTTGCACAGAAACTGCATATGCAGTTTTGCAAGATTTTTTATACAAAAAAAATATTTTTATACAAATATAAATATATATATATACAGGCTGCTATAGCTTAGTGGTCAGAGCACCGGCCCCGGAGGTGACCTGGGTTCGAATCCCAGTAGTGGCCTAATATTTTTTGGTGAATTAAATTTTTCCGTATGTCTTTCTACTTCTTTAATTAATTTGGGTTTAAAATTTCACAGGACTTTGTTCTGAAAAAGGTTTCGAAACAATATGGTCTCTTTATTTTGTATATACTCCAAGAGTGTGGCGTCCCTGGCCAGGGCCGGCTCGGTCGGGATCCACCGCAGACAATGCGTCGTTACCCTCTTGACAATGTGTAGTTAAAACCCTTGGATTAAAGTCGTGTTGTTGGAAAATATTTTATGTATTCCCTTTATTGCAGGTACTGATAGTTCCTCATGTTTAAAGCTTCCTCCATTTGTGACAGCTGGCGCGCCCTAATGGCGACCTGACCACCGGTAACTAATAGATTCCTGAACCCCCTGTATCCTCTTTCTGATATTTTTGTTACATCATTTAATACGTATATATCGATACATATATACATGTATAGATCGTTCACTATCTTTCTTAAGGCGATCGTCTAGCAGAATGAGCAAATTTCATCATTTTAATGTAAAAAGAGTTGAAAAAAACACACAAAAAATAAAAATAATTTAGAAAAAAGTGTTTTTTAAAACATAAATTGCATGTAAACATACTTACAGATTTTGCAATAATTGTAATAAATTTTAGACAAACCTTTACATTGTAATATTATTGAATAAAAAAGACCTCTCAACAGGCCGTTCAGTCATAAAAGGCACAATTTTCTTCATTTTTAAAACATCGAAGGTTTTGTAATTTATTAATCAATTATATAATTTAGTTTGTGAAATTTAAACAAAATATTCGTATTTAAAATAAACGTAATCTGATGAATAAATTTTAAAATGAGATATTTCCCTACAAAAATGTGATAAAAAACGCAACAGAAGATATGAGAAAAAATTGTGAAATTTGCTCACTCTGCTAGACGATCGCCTTAAGTCCCACCTTACAAACACATTTAAAAAAAAACTTTTTTTTTGGATTTATTTACATTAATTATTCTTTATTACTCCTTTTATATTAACTCGTGGCGTCTGCTTGTCTTCTTGTCTGACGAAAAAATTTTGGATCCGTTTTAATCGAGCTGAAACTTTGCAAGCAGACTCGTGGCGACGATCAAGAAGATTTATCAAATTTTCGTTAAAAAAATTAATACATTTTTCGATTTTTCAAATTTAAATGTTTTTTTCATACAACTAATAAAAATATTTAAACGCGTCTGGTAGACGCGAAACCTGATTATAGTATAATTTTGGATTTTTGGAATTTTTTTATTACTCCCTTTCGTAGCGTCGCCCGACCGAAGTCCAAAGCGTAGGTTAAGCGAAAAAAAAATGTTTCAACTAGTAAATGAGAAAGGGAGTATAATAAAAACTTTTTATTAGTACGTTTAAGGTTAAAATTATTACTGTTTACTTTTATACTAACAATTATTTATAAACTAGCTGTAACCCATCAAAAATGACGTACAAAAAACATGTCGGTTCCTAAGGAATAAGTAATTATTTATTTTATTTAAAAAAATCGTAAAAATAAAAAAAATTGAAAAAATATAAATTAGGAAAAAAACATTAAAAAGTTTACTATAAAAAAGTTACGGGCGTTACACGAATTTACGCGGACGGACGGATAGACAAACAACGAAATTATTATAATTGGGATATTTATTTACTATAAAGTGTTTTAATGATTGTTCATATCATTTAAAAAAAAAATTTAAATAGAGATGCGAACACAGAATACGTGTCGCATCAATATTCTTACTATTTCCAAACTAAGCTAAACGCTTGTGCTATGAAAATAGGACTAACTAGCTGGTCTGAGGTGAGGTTCGAACCTGCGACCTTTGGATGACGAGGCGAGAATTCTAACCACAAGACCAACTAGCTATTCTATTTTCTTTATTTTTTATTTCTATCTATTATTTTTGGGTTTCCTTTATCTCCTTATTTTATTTATCTGGCGTATTGGTTTAGGTATCTTTATTGAAAAAATCATCGTTTATAAACAAATCAATGTCCAGCAAGTGCCAGCACAGCGAAGACGCACACTACCAGCCAATGCTTCTGATTTTGTATATATGTTGCAAGGCTGGTGTCAAGCGTGTGGATGTTGTATCTTTAATATATTTTGGCTTATATCTTCGAAACTTTTCAATAAATACTTTTTTTTACATTAATGTAAACAATAACTACCCTTAATGATTTACATTCTCAAATTTTATGTAATTTATGTGATTATTTTAAAATATTTATTCAAAGTTATTCAAAAATAAATAAAAACATATAATTGACTAAACAAAATGCGTATGTAAATATACGGTACCTACCTAATGCGGCAAAATTCAATAATAAATAAATGCACATACATTTTCTTTACTCGTATTTTCTAATTAATAAATATTATATAGGTATATTAGCTTTTTAAATTTTGATATTAATTTCTGTTGGGGCCCAATTGATATTTTTAATTGTGAGATGTCAAATGTTACACATCATATGCGACTACTGTAAGGCTCACTCGTTTTTTTTTCTCATGAACTAGTTATACCTACATAGATTTCACAGCAGGTAAGGATACCTATCCCTACAAATGTGTTCTCAGAACATATAAAAAAGTAACCAAGTTAACCAAGTTTTTACTATACTCCCTTTCTTTGTAAAATATAACAATAATTAAAGACGAATTAAAACATATAACATAACACTAAACTTACAGAAATTTAATATATTTCTAAAATGTCAGATGTTTTGAGATGTCAAGATTTTGATAGATTCAATTATCATCAATATCGTACCTTATGAATTTCCAGCGTCAAATGATTTAGTCAGAATCAGATTTGAGTAATGTAGAATTCTTCAAAACTAAGCAGAAATCTAAAAGAAATAAATTATTATTTGATTTTTTCCCAAAAAACCCTAATTTGCTGTTATCTGTGAACCAATTGTTTTGTAAAATTTCGAAATTCGTAGTGATGTACCAATTATACCGACGGAGTAATTCAAATTTAGAAAATATTCCGCGACTATGCTAGTAATCAAACTTTTCTTATGATTCCAATTTGAAAAAACCAATAAAATTTCTAAAAATCCGAAATTATACTATAATTTATTTTTTTTAACGAAAATTTGATAGATCTTCTTGATCGTCGCCACGAGTCTTCTTGCCAAGTTTCAGCTCGATTGGGTCACGGGAAAAGGGTTAAAAATTGATCCAAAGTTTCTTCACCCGACAAGCCGGCAGGCCGGCAAGCAAGCAGACGCCACGAATTAAAAGAAAGGAAGTAAAAATAGTGTTAAAACTTCGTTATCCCTCACTTTACAGAAGCTGCGTTTTGAAGTACCTAGCAAGCGAACCCCACACAGAGACCAGCTCCCAGCTTCCTGCAATCCAATTTATTTGAATGGCCGAGACCCGAGATGACCCTCGACTCCCGGCAGCGAATAGAGCCATCAGTCAAGTCCTCGCGGGAGACGTTTATTGGTCCCCGACAGTTTATTTAATCCGCCGATCGGACAATGTGCCGTAACCTCGGAGATGGCGGTGCATTACAGCAGCCTGTGTGGTCCAGCGGACAGCGATGTGAATCGGAGATCGTCCTGTGCACATTGCGCCATCGAATCCTGCAGGAATGACAGGAAAGGAAACTTAAGCTTGGAGCATACGTATCGTAACTAGGGAATGCAATACCGATACCGCGAGATCTCGAGGCATTTTACGAGATCAATCCCGAACTGAAAAATCGGACGAGATTATCGGGATTGATCAGAATTTTTATGTCTTGTATGTTTAATTGTATATGTCTATAGAGCTTTTAGTAAGTACTTAAAACTTATGTTCATGTCACACTCGAATAATGAAAATAGCTTTGAATAATATTTGATGTATTTTATCAACCTAACATAGTAATAAAACTAATACTAGTTAGTAGTTTTTACTCTACTACATTGACTGATTGATGCTTGGAAAAACGCCTACAAAAACAATATGCAATGATTAATAATGAGCATTTTATTAAAATTACTGATATAAAAAAAGCAAGGCATTGTCGTTAATTGCTATCCAGCTCTATAAACAAACAAAAAAACACAAAAGTATTTGGGATCCCGATCCGTAGGGATCCCGCGGGATTGGAAATTCTAATCTCGAGGGATCCCGAAAGGGTTATCCCGACTCGGGATTGTATTCCCTAATAGTAACGTGATGATAAAATTCGGAGAAATTACGCACGATCGTAATCCCTCGAAATGTGTCAAAACTATGGAATGCTCTAGAACACCCTACAGCACTCTGGAATTAACTACAGACGTCTGTTACAGTCCGGAAGCGACGAGAATATTCTTGTAAATACCAGAAATGTATAGAATAATCTAGGAGGTTCGAAAAACCGACGTGTTTCGTATAGAAAGCAGAGCCAGCGCCGCGGAGGATGATGTTTGTTTGGACGTTTGACCACCGCAGGCTTACCAACACGCAGATAAATTCAAAGTGATATATATCGAGCGAAATACCTAGGTACTTGCGAGCGATAGGTAATTGAACAGAATATTGTAGCAAGCGATGATTTCTATGTAATTGTCTCCTGATATGTATACTAGCGCATCATCTGCGAATAGTCGAATTTTACAATATTTAAGTATTTTCACTATATCATTAATGTAAATTATTAATAATACTGGTCCTAGAACTGTAATTTATGTATGTAGATGATACTCCCTCAATTTTTTTATTAGCTACTATCGGATGAATAATTAATTCCTGTTAAAATAGGAATTAATTATTCAAAATAATATTGAATAAATTAAAAATATATTCACGTAGAACCCATTCTTCGATGTACTGACTGCACCCGCCTGGTGCTTGGACATCCCCCCAATCAACTAGACGCCAGAATAAAAAATTTGAAATGCTTAACCATCTACGCACTCGACTACCGAAAATGTCATACACTTCAGTGCGACAAAAGCTCTTGTAATAGCGTTTAATCAAGTGCTTAAGACTAAACCGGCTCAAGTACTCTGCACTCCAACTTGACTTGAGTCGTATAAAGGCCGCGTTATTTTATAAATCAACACAAAGCCCACCTGTGTTGAAGTAATTGATACTGGCGCGGTCTTAGAGATTTAATCATTTTTGAAGTTATTTCAATTTGAAATAAAATCAAATATAAGCACTTACTTAACTACCATCTGCTTCTCCGCGGGGATAGGCAGAGAGGATTTAACGCCATACTCTTCTTTCCCGACACACAACTCTCGCCTCATCCACATCCATACATCAATTGTTGAGGCTCCTAACAGGACCATCCTCCAGTATCTGGTTAATCTGGTCACGCCACGTCTTCCGCGGTCGTCATCTTTCTGGTGCAGTCAACTCTTACGTCATATATTTTTTTTACAATTCTTTCCTCATTCATTCGCTCAACATGCCCAAACCATCTGAGCGACCCTTTTTTGATTCTGTCCACTATGCTAAGACCAGCTTTACATTCTTTCCTAACATCTTCATTCTTTACTCTATCATAAATGGATTTTCCACACATACCTACGTGATCTCATCTACCGCATTCAGTAGCTGTAACGAGGCTAAAAAGAATCACGCACTCATGTCAAGTGAAAGTTGTTTGAAATGATCATAACCCTACCGAAGATCCCAGAACGGCCTAGCATAATCTGGAACGGCCTACGGAAAACATCGAAAAAAGTCTGGAATCCAAGAGGAAGTTTTCGTAAATACTGGAAACGCTTGGGAGGCTCGATATTAGCCAATATAAATAGTATCGTGCGCGGAAGTAAGAGTCAGTTGTTTTCGGGCGCGTTGACAGTGATACCAGAGCGAAGGGAGCCGCGAGTTGCGAGTTGCCAGGACGGCCAGGCGAGCCGTAATTCGACAGCGAATATTCTGGAAAGTTCTTACGTAGCGAAATAAACCGAAGCGAAAATAATAAGTGGGGAAATTGGATGGAATATTCTAGTGAATAAAGTGTTAAAGCGAAAATAAAGTGTCTATTTACGAGTGATAAATTGGCGAAACAGTTTAATTCAATATTAGCATTACATTTAATAGAGATAAGTGACTTTTTAAATTTAAAAAGTCACTTATCTCTATTAAATGTAATGCTAATATTGAATTAAACTGTTTCGCCAATTTATCACTCGTAAATAGACACTTTATTTTCGCTTTAACACTTTATTAATAACATTCCAGCGTTATCATTAATTCCTCCTGCAGCCACGACACGTGACAATATTTCGGTACTCTTCTGTCAGCTCCGGACATCAGTGTTGGTACCAGGATCCCATTGTGTACCGCTAGTCCTGCCCAGGTAGACGTATATAAGTATGAGGAGAAAATATTATATTGTTTTGGATTGGCGATAGTGACATTTTTTCATTATTGTATGTTGAGTATACAGATATGATGTAAATAAATTTCACATGGGGAAATAATCTATTGTTAATGTTTAAGCTGGTATTAGCTGGTATGCTGATAAGCGATAAATATTATTATCATTCTGTTATAGTTAAAAAAAGATTTGTTGATTAATCATGTGGCGGCGGCCTGATCTTGAATCAAACGGGTTTCAACCAATACTGTTTTTCCCTATATGTTTTTGGCGTGTAACATATTTCCTCTCGCTTTCCTGCAATCCGTGGCAGTGATTTCGTGAAAATGTACGGAAATGCGTAACAGGAAATAAGACGCCGGGGAAGCGCGCGCAATTTCATTTGACTACAAAATTATTTTATATCATAGTACACTGTTTTATCGACACGGTCAAAATTATTTACCGACAGCTCACAGCGGGGCAAACTTCAATAGAATAGTACACTGTTTTATCGACTGCCAAAATTCAATGACAGCTCACAGAGCGGCAAAATTGAATAATAAATAAATGCACATGCATTTTCTTTACTTGTATTTACTAATTAAAAAATATATAGCTGTTAGCTTTTTTAAATTTTGAGGTTAATTTCTGTCTCTGCTCTATTGACATTTTTAATTTTGATGAAAAAAAGAAAATATGGCTTTTTTTAATTTTGAGGTTAATTTCTGTCGCTGCTCAAGTGATATGTTTAATTGTGAGATGTCAAATGTTACACATGAGCGACTACTGTTAAGCTCGTTCTTTTATTTTTTCGTTATATAAGTGTAATGTTGCGGCCCGCGTAACTTAGTAAACATTTAAAAAGGTCAAGTACCCTTGCTCTAAGCTAACCTAACCTAACCTAACCAAACCTGCCTAAGGAGGAAACATAATAGAATGCGACCACTTAAATTGGCGTGCGAGGGAGGGCGTCCCTGTCGCGTAACAGAAGTTGCCAGGGTGTAAATTTATCACGCAATACATAATGTACAGAATGTCCGGTGACCGGTGTCGTAGCCTTTAACAGAAATTTTGTCGGGCAGCACTGAAGAAACCAAGCCGTAATGGCGGCCGGTAATATCGGTCCATTATTTGCTTTTTCAGCTTCGCAAAACTTTAATACTTCATTGGCAATTGTTCTTGCACCACCCCGGACTGTTTTGGTTGTTTTGGACATAATAATTCGTGTATATTGGTAATCAAGATGTCACAGCTCCCGAGCAAATACAAAATTGTACTGAATGACAGGGCGAGGGGTTACCGTCGGGTGCGGGCGGGGCGGGTTTTAGTTCCAAATTCGCCGCACGCCAATTTACGTTGGGCAAGCAATGCCGGTAAATACTCCGAAATCGCCAGAAATCCCCACAACGTATTTAACTATGAAATTTTAAATTCCATACACTTTAATGTCTCGCAGAAACGAACAAGAGCACCACGCCTTTTCCACTTAAATCATTGGAAAACAAACTCCGTTAAAAACTGTATTATTAACAGAATTCTAGATACCTATGACACTGCCTTTGCAAATCTCGATATTTTAAATTTAAGTTATGAGCAGTTTACAAAATCCCTTATAAACTCGCGCGATGACATTTTTTTTCCCACACATGTGAACACACACACGAACACATAAAAACGCATACGCACACGGACACATAAAAACACACAAGTACACACACTCACATAAAATCACTATTTGACATGTTTTTTCTTATTTTTTTATCGATCCTGGTATAATATTGTATATATGTGTTTTCTTGTAGTCGGCCCAAGACTCTGTACATTAAGTATTGTTTTTTTTCAAGATTGATTAATTATATGGCTGTAAGAAAACCAATAAATGAAAATAAAAAAAATAAAAATATATATATTTGTATATTTGTTACAATACGACAAGACGAGCCATCTCTAACCGTCCGCATTGACACCCCCAGCGTCACCGTCTTGTGGACAAATTGGATTTGCAAACTGCCGCCGCCGCGAGGAAGCCGTCCCTGTCCATTATCCCCGGCGCGCTGAGGAACCGTGGTGGAGCCACCCGTGGGAGCGGAGAGTGGACCACCCGCGCTCCCTGACTCCCTGGGAGCGGCAGGACGTCACGGCAGTTCAAAAACGTCAGTTTCCTTCAATTCCCTTTTCCTTTCGAGGTGCGGCATTTCTACTGCCATAACTTACGGTCCGCAATCATTATCACCATCGCCGTTGTCGTCATTAACATCATCGTCATCATCTACATAATTATCATTATCATCATCATCGTCTGCAATATTATTATCATAATCGATAATAGCATTATCATCTTCAGCAATAGCAGCGTCACCACCGTTATCATTATCATCATCCTCGTCATCACCATCATTTATTTATTTATTTATTTGTTTATTTGTTGACGCCCATTAGGTATAGGCTTTTACATAAAGAATATAATATAAATTTCAAAAAGCACATACATTAAACAATATCTGTATAGCACCAAAACATGAGTATAAAAATTAAAAATATGAAGTAAAGAGCAGCAATGTGTATAGGCTTTTACATAAAAAATATGTCATAAAATTAAAAAGAACATACATTAAACAAAAAAATCCCTTTTCCTTTCGAGGTGCGGCTTTTCTACTGCCATAACTTACGGTCCGCAATCATTATCGGCGTTGTCGTCATTAACATCATCATCATCATCATCTGCATAATTATCATTATCATCATCATCGTCTGCAATATTATTATCATAATCGATAATAGCATTATCATCTTCAGCAATAGCAGCGTCACCACCGTTATCCTTATCATCATCCTCGTCATCACCATCATCTGCGTTTCTACCATTATCGAAATCATATTTTTTATCATTTTCATCATCAACAGCAACAAATTCATCAAAACCGTTATCAGCATCGTAACGATCATGGTCACTATCATTATTATCAACATTAGCGTCACTAGCATTATCATAATCATCATTTCATTATCGTTATCATCATAATCACTATCATTATTATAACCATCAACGTCATCATGATAATCACTAATATTACTACCATCATCATCATTATAACCACCATCATCATGGTCAGTATTATCATCAGTTTCTCCAACATTATCATAGTTATTCTCATTACCCTCATCAACTTAGTAACATTAAATTGTGAAAATGAACTTGCAGACTAACGTCTTTTAAGACGTTTTGTGGGACTAGTGATATTCAAAAAATGTAAAGAAAATAAATAGATAAATAAAAAAACATTTATCATTATCATCATCGATGGTTATCATTATCATCATTATTTTCATAACCTCAACGAGATAATATATGGGCATGGGCATGGCATTGGCTTCGCATACCGGGGGTTTCAGGTTCCCATTTCAGATTTCCGGTGAGTCACAATACATCTACTTGATTTTCTGGAGCCTGGATGTGTTTCGCTACTGTAATTGACACTCGTATCGTATTGTAGTGTTAAAAATAAAATGAAATATATATTGATTGCTTAAATTAACAATATGCATGATGACAGATTTTGAAATAATCTTCTAAAATGTAGGTACGCGTCTGCTATTACTGAAAATAACATTATTTCAGTAATAAACTTTTTTATAAGTTTAAAATAAGTTTAAAACAGCATAAAAATAAGTTTTTAAGCAAATAGTTGCATTTTCATCTACCTATTTATAATGTCATGGCATCTACGTGACGTCAAGCCTAAGTAGACATTGCATGGTGTCTATGACGACAGTACAAGAGACACGGTGATGGTTAATAAGGCGTGACGTCATTCGCTCCGGTCGGTGTTTCAGTTAAAATGGCCGATTGCAGAATTTTATACTATTATTTTACTGAAAATCTTATTAATTTCAATGTGTATATACTCGTATATTTATATATATATATATATATATATATATATATATATATATATATATATATATAATTTTTTATTTTTTTTTATTAAATACAAATGATGGTCATACAATAAGATCGTATTACTCTCCATAAAAGAGCTGACGCTCGCGGTTATGAGAGGAGTAAATCACATCATATCATTTTATGAATATTACAATTTTTATAACAAAAATATTAAGAAACAAAATAGTAAACAAAAAATATCGAGAAACAAAATAGTAAACAAAAATATCAGGAATGAAAAACTAAATAGTCGGAAATAAATACTTGTAAGGGAAAATGAATAGTGGTTTTGGGCTACGCTTGTTTTGTATCTGGGTAATTTTAAATTTAGGAATGCTTTTGTGGGCCAAGAAGTTATATAAGAAATTAACATAAAGAAATATTAAAACTGGATCGTATTTTAGAATCCTTTCAAAATATCTTCTTCTCTAAAATCACTTGTTCTTTAATTCTTTAATACTGTCGTCATGCCTGTTCAGCGTGAAGTGGAATACTTTATTGAGGGAGTGGATTTGCTGTTGGTCAGTCGCGGTGAAAGTGCAGACGTCTCTGTCGATCGTCGTAAATCAGCCGCGGCAGTAATAAGGTTATTCCGACTCAGTGTGATGGCTCTCAAAGACGACGCTCTGACGGACGCTCCTGGACCTGATGGTGGAACGCAGCCAAGGAGTATTGGCGGTGGTGTCGGATACCGCACGATGGATACTGTTCTGTGTACACTGAGTACACGGAAGATACGTAATTTACATATTTCCTTGATCGCTTTCAATTAAGTAATTAATTGGTAGCAATTAAGATTTTCAAAACATATATTTCACAACGTACACAAAAAACGATTATAATCAACTTCTTATTCAGACAGGTCTAATTAAACTTAGCGACAGACGCATTTTTGCTGATCTCACGTATTTATACAAAGTAATTCAATATATGGATTCCCCGGAACTCTTATCATCCATATCTTTTCACATAACTGCCAGAAATACCCGTTCACAAGTATTCTTTCACTGCGACAAAAGCAACACTTCTCACCAAAAATACTCCACGATCAACAGATTTTCCATCCTAGGAAACAAGCAAGCACAAATGGAGATATACTCAGCGTTAACTTAAGTCGTCACCGATATCTCCTTAACGAACATTTTACAGTTAAATATTTGATTAAACTTTGTTAATACCTATGTATATGAATACATTTCTGATTGTTAATACACTTTATAATTGTCTTCTTGATCTTGTATGCTGATATATATTTACATATGTAGTGTACACTGTTATCTAGATATATTTTATTGGAATAGGTGTAAACCGTAGAAAGAAAATAAATATATTTATATAACATGCTTTCAGTAATTTGAATGCAATCGTTTCTAATAGGAACATGTCAACCGAATCAAGACTACCGATTCACATGCTGATACCACATATAACAGTAATGTATGGAAGTAAAATCTGCAGCTGGCAGAAGATGCGAAAGTATACTGAATGCAGTGGAAATGAGATTATATTTTATTTATTTAGAATATTTTGAGTATGTCCAAATTTTTCAGAACAGAACTGGATTGTTTGTCATAGGGACATCAATATAGCTAAAATAAACTACAATCAATATAAATGTCTCATTTAGCGACATCTGTGGTTATTCAAGGGGAAGGAAAAAGCTTTGGTGCTAGCCGCTAGGGGGTCGTTAGAACTCACATGTGAAACGGGGCGCAAAAATTTAATATACATACAACTTCCAAAAATTAATAGACATGGTATTCTATCATGGGTGGAAATGACGAACGTTGCATATGTGTAAAGTGATCACCTAAGCCAACCGTACGATAGGTCGTAAGTCCTATGGCCACCCAAAAAAGACTTCTATACCCACTCTCCCTTGAAAAAATACAGTTTCGTCTCTGTGAGACATCTATAATATACATTAAGTTTTATTTATTTATTTAGCCGTCCAACAGGAAGACATAAATACGTGGTAAAAAAAGGATACCAAAGATTACAGACACAGACTCAATAATAATAAGTAATAGTAAACAGTGATAGTAAGCAAAACGCCTCTATACCTGTAAAACTCAAATTCTGTCTGTATGTTCTCTATACAAATGTACACCGTTTGATCGATCCAACCCAAATTTTGCATACTTATACTTTAAGACCCGGTGGGTAGCATAGGTGACATTTTCTTTTCCCCCCCTTTACCAGCCCATCTACCCGATATATGACATCCATACAAATCTACACCGTTTAACCGATCTGACCCAAATTTTGCATACTTATTCTTTAGGAGCCGGCGAAAAACATAGGCCATGTTTACCCCTCTTCGTATCCTCCTTCCTTCCTCCTATTGCGTTAATGCAACAGTTTTGACGTTTTTTATGACATTTACGAAAAATAAATTCCAACTGAAGAATACCTTCCATTAACAAACTATTGTATACTTTGTACAAATACTTCGCCAAATATTTCGCCAAAGACTTCATCAAAACATAGACTACATCCATCCCTTTTACCCCCATCCCTTCCCCGATATATTAATATAGTCATTCCCCATCACTTTCCCGGACATCCCATCGCCTTCCTGCCTGGATGGAAATATTGTCATTATTCAGAGGTTTTCTTAAATAATGGCAACTTCTTCGACAAACTTATTTTTACTCCCTTTATATTAACTCGTGGCGTCTGCTTGCTTGCTTGCTGGCTTGCCGTCAAAAAAAAACTTTGGATTGATTTTTGACCCTTTTCCCGTGATCCAATCGAGCTGAAACTTGGCAAGTAGACTCTTGGCGACGATCAAGAAGATTTATCAAATTTTCGTTAAAAAAAATTAATAATTATAGTATAATTTCGGACTTTTAGAAATTTTATTGGTTTTTTCAAATTGAATCATTAGAAAAGTTTGATTAGCAACGGCAGCCCGATAACGTCGCGGAATATTTTCTAAATTTGAATTACTCCGTCGGTATACATAATAGGTACTTCACTACGAATGTCGAAAATCTAAATTGACTGACAAATGTTTTTAGAATTTAATCTTTGAGTGTCTTATAAAAGCTCAAAACATCTGACATTTTAGAAATATATTTAATTACTGTAAGTTTGGTGATATGTTATATGTTTTAATTCGTCTTTAATTGTTGTTATATTTTACAAAGAAAGGGAGTATAATAAAAACTTGGTTTTTATGGGTTACTTTTTTAACTTAATACGTAGTTCGGGCAACGCCTAGTGCGGACCGCTTGTATTACCTATATATGTTATAATGCATGTGGTCTGGGAGAGTGAGAAGTATCCAGAATCTGCCTCACCGTACGACGATACCCTTCGTATTTGGTATTAAAAATATCTATTGAATTTAAAAGATTACTGTAGTCTGAGCATAGGCGTGGGATAGGAGAGAATAGGATTGATATGATAGGTTGAAAGAGAAAAGAGGTAGATCTGAATGGGACTTGAAAAGATAGCAAGTTGTTGATTTCGAGATGATCAATAAGGTTGTGAATAATTTGGAAAAGGAAAATTGATCTGAGAATATTGGCCTGTTTTCAAGAGCGTCCAATTTATGAAATTGTGTTGATTCTAAATAATTAAGATTCAAATTAATTCAAATCAATTCAATTTATTTGATAATATGTACATTACAAACAAAATGTTTAAGGCATACATATTAGGAAGAATATATATAAATAAAAATATTTAATAAATTAAAAATAACATATAATCTGGTCAAAGGTGTAGGAGAATCCCGCTTCAGAAAATCCCCTCAGACACATGGAATATATCAATACCCAAAGCGATTTTGTTCAGCATAGCTGTGGCTCTTCCAACAGGCATAACCATCGGCAGGTTGGTCCTGTATATTGGATTGTGAAACAATCTATGCTGACGATGTCTAATGTAATTATCAGGAACATATAAACCAATGCTCTGCATAATTTCAGGATTATCGATCATACCGCGCAACAATCGATAAAAATGTGTAATCAAATACACATTCCTTCTAGTCTCTAGACTATTGTAGCCAAGCATACCCTGGAGAAACTCGCTTAATGTAGTTAATGTAGTTAAATATGTAGTTAAAAATGCTGAGGATTTTTTTTCGGTCATTTACGATTCTGTTTATGTTGAATTGAGATTGTGGCAAATCCTTTTATTATAGACTAACATCGAAAAAATTAGGAAAATGTAACGCTGATCTAAGCATAGTGAATCGAATTAAAAAAGAGTAGCTCAGGAGGTTAGATGATGTTGAGATAATGAATTAGGAAAGAAAGATATACTCGAAAGGCTTGGCATGACATGTACTAGGTTAATCAGATATACGAAGATGGTCTTGTTAGGAACCTCAATCGTCGAGCTTCATGCAAAGATGTTTCGAACTCGACTCAGTTATTCAGGACCCTTAGGAAAATATAAACACAAGGACATTTCATCCTCCTCAAAAAAAGACAAAGATGCAAAACAAAGGCCTCTAACCTTCGCCCTGGATACCAGGCAACGCCGGGACCGATAGTAAATTATAAAGAGAACACTCCGTGTTAGTATGATTGAAAATTAAAATATGTACCAGAGAACAACAGAGCGGTAACCTTGACGTTCGTAACCAGAGGCGGATCTAAGGGTGGGCAAGTGAGGCAGTGACCACGAGCGCCGCCCAGATTGGAGCGCAGAACTGTAAGTAGAAGAGACCGAAATTAAGAAAGGCGTATATACTGCATAAGCATAAGCAGTGAATGGTTTTATAATAAATAATACAGATATTTTAAAGAAATCGTGAATAAGGAGTTTTCATTATAACAGCGACCAACACTCTTCTGCTAAGAGAGTAACGAAGGAAAAGAAGTATCAGAGAAGAGAGTTACAAAAAAATCATCAGAACCGGTCCCGTGTGTGGGGAGGCCATTGCACTCAAATGAGTAATTTCAATCTCTTTAAAAATAGACATAAGGCCGCCATCTTGATCTTGTTTTAAAGAGTAAGAATGAAAGTTTGTACTTTTCATACCACAACCCTCACATACTGTTCCATATTAATTATCATATTTATCATACCACTACCTTGTATTCGATAAATGCAATTTAATAATAAAAGCTTGCAATACCGTACCGAAATCTCATGATGATGATAGACCCTGTAATGGGTCTGAAACGTCGGCCAGACAGGGCAGATATACATGGCAGAACATCCCAGTAAACTACATGCAGAAGGAAAATCGTGATCTCCTTCGTGAGGTGGAGAATGAGTTAACATACACAGGGACAGAGTGTTGGCCGGAATAAGATGGTGATGAAGTTGGCTAGGACACCATATCCTGGAGATAGTAAATGGTTTCTAAAGGTGGAGAAACCTTTATGGTCAACGGCATATGATGTTCAAGGCAACGGGAAACTACCACAAGCGGCTTCCCAAGAACCAGCGAAGGTGAACACATCCCAAATAAGATGAGATGCAGGACTTTGCTGCAAACCAATCCTCAGGATTGAAACTACAAAGAAAACTGCCTTTATGATTGTTATTTTAATGGCTTCCTTATCTACTTTTTTCAAATACTGTTTAAACTGTAAAGATGTCCCTCAGTTTTTAATTGTTAATGAATTCGCCTGTACATATTGCATAGCCTAGGTAATCAATACAGTTCTGTTGATACACTTAAGTTCGTACACTAAAGACATTCAAAAGACAATCTACTATTTTTTTTATAGTTCTCCTATATAAATGTGATCTATTATTTGTTGTATTTATCTTGTTAATTATTTTTTAATCATTTTTTTCTTTTGTTTCTACCGACTACTTATTGTATTTTCTTATGTATCTACTTATGAATTTCGTATATATATTGTTAATTTTATTTCATTTTTTGTAATTTTATTCCTATGTACTTAAATACCTACGCTACTTCGTGTTTATTATGTACCAAATATATAAATGAATTATAATATTTTTAAATATATTTCTCAATAGTGCTTTGCACAGTATGCACACAGATAAACAAAATTTGTTTTAAATTTAATGTAAGTTTCAAATGAATTAAATGATTGAAATTAAAAATATATTTTTTATGTTTTGATTTTAATATACGATACAAGATTGACGTTTTCACGAATAACTGCGGCACACTAATAATGTAGGTTACTTTTTTCCCATCGCAAGTTGTGTCGCACATACATTGTGCTGACCCAAACATTGATGCTGATGTTCTTGCAGATACCTTATATTCGTTCAAAAACTCACTCATACACAACATCCATTTTCTAAACGGTGACCTGAAACTATAGATCCATTAAATCAATTATTCATTAAATACTAATCGCACTACATTCAAACACTAAACATACAATACACATAAATGTACATATAAAATACACTTAAATGCAAATATACATTTGACTAGAGCGTGCCGAAGACACTTGTAATTGGGATAGGTGATGGGCATAGTCTTCGTTTATAATGTTTTATTAGAATATAATTTACCTATTATCCTGTTAGTGTCTCTAATAAATATTTTAAAAAAATTAATGAAATGCCTATTAGAAACTCTTGAAATGCGTATTAGAACTACTTTAACATATAATTTTTATAATAAAAGGTATCTAAGAGTACATGTTACTAGAGTGTGCCGAAGATACTTGTAATTGGGATAATGGGCATAGTCTTCACTATAATGTTTATTATCAGAGTATCATGTACCTATTATCCTGTTAGTGTCTCTAATAAATAAAAATGTCCGATATTACCAATTTTTTTTCTGTCGTTCTTTTTAGAACTACTGCCCTGGGGAATACTAAATTTCCTAGTTCCATCCCTGCCCAACCCTAGAGGTTCACGTTCCAGCGGGCAGCCAGGAGTGTGCAGCGGGATCCCGGTAGCGCACCAGGCGGAGAACAATCGGCCATAAAAGTGCCCACATTTCAGTGACGTTTACGGCGCATTCGTTATTCCCTTCTGAGCGCTTTTAAAACATCTTGCCCCGGAGACAATGTCAAGCCTGGCGGTGAGACCGGGCCGTGTCGCGACGGGTAGGTACCGGCTTCGTTTAATAGCCGTCAATATTTTTATTAAGTTTCTCGATGCGAACGCTGCGACGCCTCTCATTGGTCGGCTTTGATGTTCCTTGTTTTCGTGTCCGCGTATTGAGATTAAAACTTTTTGTGCATAAAATTGTCTTTCCGTTATATATATACTATATATATATATCTATATATATATATATATGTTAGTTCTAACTACTTTGGGGGTAACCCGCGTCAAATTCTGGTCGTCAGGACCAGTCGTCTGCCGACGTTTCGAACAGATCTCACTGTTCATCTTCATGGCGCCTTGTCGATGAGCTGCTTCTCCAAAAAGCGTACAACCGTTTGGGTCCGGAGCTCACCGTCAAGTGAAAGTTTGAAAAATTCTGCGTCAGGTGTTTGTGGAGGAGTGGGTTTCTCCAGCGACGCCGTTAATGTGTTTTGCTCGGCTTCTAGTAATCCGTATATTTACTTTTTTATCGTCATTATACAATATTGAGAAGGTTGGATTTTCTAATTGCTTCGGTGTTTTCATCGTGATTTCTGGTTTATTATTATTAATATTATTTGTATTAGAAATTTGATTATTATTATTAAGAATGTTACTCCATGCGGTCGGAAGTCGAATGCTATCGTTTCTGTTGTTCATTATATTATTATTTCTTTTATTTATTTCAATTGCCTCTCTGTAGATTCTAAATGTTTCATTATTGAGGCTGGCAACTACTTTTGAGTTATCGAAGTCTATTTTATGATTCTCCGTTAGAGAGTGGTGGACAAGGGAAGAAGTTAGTTTCCGATTTTTTATATCTACGCGATGTTCAGAGACGCGTGCCGAGATTCTTCGGTTTGACCTTCCTATGTAGGTTTTGTTACAGTCACCGCATGGTATTTCGTATACCCCGTGCGATTCTAGAGGTATTTTATCCTTCGGACTTCTTAAAAGTGATGAAATTTTATTATATGTTCTAAAAACAGTGCGGATATTATATTTATTTAATAATCGACTTATTTTATCTGTAGTTAGTTCCCTTTACGTACGGTAAGAATGCGGAAGCTAGTGGTTTTGCTTCTATTAATTTATTTTTATTATTATTATTTTTACTTGAATGTCTTTTAATTGCGTTATTTATCGTGAAATTCGAGAAACCGTTACACTGAAGCGCATTTTTAAGATGTTTCAATTCGTTTTTAATATTATCAGAGTCGGCTATCCTTATTGACCGCGTGATCAAGGTATTTGCTACTGAGGCGATTTGTGCTGGATGATGATTTGACGATGCGTGGAGATATCTGTTGGTGTGGGTTGATTTTCTGTAAACTGTATGACCGAGAGTGCCGTCGTCTTTCTTAATTATTAGAACATCGAGAAAAGGAATTTCATTATTGTTTTCTATTTCCATTGTGAACTTGATGTTATTATGGATTTCGTTCAAAAAATTAAGGAATTTATGTAGTTCTTCCAACCCGTGTGGCCATATACCCATGGACCCAAGCGGTTGTACGCTTTTTGGAGAAGCAGCTCATCGACAAGGCGCCCTGAAGATGAACAGTGAGATCTGTTCGAAACGTCGGCAGACGAGGCGGGACAAGGAACAAGCGGACCCTAAAGAGAAGAGAGATGCGAGAAATCGAGGACGAGCCGACTGGTCCTGACGACCAGAATTTGACGCGGGTTACCCCCAAAGTAGTTAGAACTAACATATATTGTACCCGTGAAAGCCTTAGATTTAACATATATACGCGGGAAACGGGCGGGATGGGTGGACGAGATCAAGGCTACAGCAGGTGGCGCGTGGACCAGATAGCAAAAGATATGGAGGAATGGAGGCAACTGGAGTAGGCCTTTGCCAAAAGGCATACAGACAGTACTGCCATGAAACAGCCTAACTTGTCACAAGCAAATCTTAAATGTTAATGTCTGAATAAAGGCTATTATTAATTTTTTTCATATTACGTTTCTCTTTTTTATTTATTGTTTATTTTTCTTCCTCACTGTTGGTTAGCTTTGCGTTTTAGGATTTGAAATTACGTATATTGTTACAGGAGTCGTTAGTGATTGAGTTCCAGTTAAACTAATTCAAGATTTTGTTGTATTATTGAAATTGTGAACTTG
>JADDOH010025056.1:78569-104268 GCA_016648135.1 Agrypnia vestita | reverse complement strand
GTCATAAGTCCTGTTACACCCAAATGACTTCTATACCTACTTTCCCATAATTAATACAGTTTCGTCTCTGTGAGATATCTATAATATACACTAATTGACTTTTATTCTTCACTATTAAACCAAGATGGGCATCGTGTCATCCCTAATGAGAGCGATGGACCAAATTATGAAAGTGATTCATCATTCAGCGTGCTAATCCTTCCGGCCACATTCACGATTCTATAAATGAGATGTTTGTCTTCGCTTCTTGCAATTTTATTGCAAAGCAAAGTTGTTAAACTCAGCACAAGTGTTCGGCAAGGTCAGGCTGCAATGAATTGGCGACCGCGGCGCCCCGGCTGAGTGTACAGTTAAGTTATGTCTTCGGAGATCTGTCACAACAAGGGCCGTAAAACGCCTGATTTGCAACTATTTTTATAGCTTCCGCTTCTTGGCTCTATTCTGAACCGCTCAATTGCGCTAAACGTGAGTTTAGCGTTTGCTGCAATAAAAATTATATTTTAGATCTTTGAGAAAATACCTAAAATTTTATTTATTTCGTAGGGATATTCGATAATGATAAAATGTACACATCTTTTTTATGACTAATGACGTCTTAGTAAATGTATCCATATACTTACTTACCATCACGCCGTTTCTCCGTGGGAGTAGGCAGAGAAGATAGAGCGCCATACTCTTCTGTCCTGACATACAACTTTCGCTTCATCTACATTCGTACATCTTCGCATGTAAGTTCGACGGTTGTCGAAGCTTCTAACAGGACCATCTTCCAGTATCTGGTTAATCTGGTCCTGCCACGTCTTCCGTTATCTTTCTTACCATTCTTTCCTCATTCATTCGCTCAACATGCCCAAACCACCTGAGCGACCCTATTTATATTCTATGTATTATGTTATGATCAGCTTTACGTTCATTCCTAATATCTTCATTCTTTACTCTTTCATACATGGATTTGCCACACCATACGTCTAAGGGATCTCATCTGCAGTAATGACGTCATGGTAAATGTATCAATATATCTTGTGATTACTTTTTTCATTAGTCTGAAGCACATAATGTAAACCAATCTTAATTCTATTACACAGGGTGTAACAGAGCTGGTCCACATACTTTGCAGCTGGATTCTTGCTTTGATGTTCGAGCAACCATGACCTTAATATCAATAGTTATGGAGATATACGATATCAAAATTAGAATTTTTTTCCAATATTTCTGATTTATTTTTTGTAAAACGTTGGACTATCATTACAGCACTTAGTACTATATCTAATATGAAAAAATCATCCCCTTTAATACAAGTCAAATAAAATGATAAAAACATTCTGATTCCAATTGGATTTTTTTTCATGATTTTCATTATTTTATTTAACTCGTATTGTAACGAATGAATTTTTCGTAATCAATATTGACAGCAGATCGATCAACTGCATATATCAAAATTCTCGTGTGTGTGTGTGTTGACTTTTTATTATTTTCTATCTAGAATTTAAAAGACATAGCTCTGCAACTCTTTTTAAATCATTTCATCTATTATGATAATCGAATAATAACGTGTTTTATTGAAAAATTATGTCGCAAAAGCACATTTTTTTGATTGAAATGACAAAATACTCGTGAATTGAACAGAATTATAATTATTTTCCGTTTAGCATAAAAAAACAATATTATTAATATTACTACAATAGTATAGTATAGAAAACAATTAAACAACTATTTATCTTCCGTTGTTTTTTAATTTAAAAATTATTTCGCATTCACACATTTTATGTTTACTTTGACAACTATCCAGCGCCAGTGATATGCGGGCCTACAAGGTCAACAAATCGAATAATGACGTAGAAATTGACGCGCATTCAAATATAGACATAAACAGCAAATTTATTTTGAACTAAGTAAAAACCTTATTTTATAGGAGTAATCTATTGCATTTGATAGCACATACAATATTACTTGAAATTATAGTAAAAATTTTCAAAGATATATGTTTCATTGAAAAAATAAGCCACTACAAGAACATGTCCTGTTCTCTCCATGGAACGCGAATTCTAATTTTAAACTACTGTCATTTGTTGACGTATTTCATCCTTTTTTAAAAATAGTAATCAACTTTTTAATAAAAAATAACTAGCCTTTGAATAGTGTTTTTAACTGTAAATGGTTACGGATGTTTTATACAAACCGTATGTTTTTTCGAGAAACGATTCTCGTCGTTTCGTTGAATTCGTATTCAACGTCAACAGGAGGACGACCTGTACCCGCGGAGGTGCAGGGCGGCCTGCAGTGAGTCCGCTCTGTGTCCGAAAAAACGTAAAATTTATATACAAATTTAAATAAATTATAACTTTATTAACGTTGAACATTTCTTATTTTAGTACAGATTCATCACCGTAATGTAAGCTTTATCTGTGTTAAAATCTTTATTCTGTGTACCTATAAATATAAATATTACTTAAACAGAATATTATTTACAATAATACTTACTACATAAATGAATAATAGAAACCCACATTTTCATAAAAAAACGCTGAAATATGCATCTGCAGTGAATGTCCAGCCTCAACATGACACAAGAGGTAGGCTGTCATATTATAACTAAATGACAGTGGCGTGCAGTGGGTATAAACTTATGTTATGCTGTAACTGACTATACAACCACCCATTTCAAAAATATATATACGCATATACCTATAAGGGTATATATATATATATACATTTTTTAAATTTTTTTAACTGTATATAATGAACTTTTTTGAGTAGCTGCAATCCATAAAAATAACTGCACTATAGAAGAAGTATTCTAAGCAAGATTTTCTAAATAAATAAATATATTATATACAGGTAATACGGTAAAAAATATCAATATATTTCGAAGACGATATACATATAATTAAATCGGGAATAATACTAATTTCAGATAAACGTTTCTTTTCACAAAAATAAACCAAACATTTTATGATATCATCGATGGCAATGTCATCGTAAATAATCATTATGATATGACCATTATATATGACAGATGGCATTTATATTCACCATAGAAATGACAAATAGAATTCGCACAAAAACTTTTGGATCGAATTTGTAAAAATTATCATTTCAGCAAATGATGTGCGCGTAGTTCTCACCTGGCATAGGATCTTTCGAATAAACACGCTATTCCATGAAAAATTTACTTGTCTATTACAAAAAACTCGCAGACACAGGGCTAAATAAAAATACACGGTTCAGGACGAGTTTTTTCTCGACTTGACCAGATCTATGGAACAAATTTGTTGGGCGCAAACAAGCGAGATAAATTAAGAATTGTCCGAAATGAAACTTCTAACAGTAGGAAGAATTACGGCTAGAATTTAAAATCGGAAAAAACAGACATGTCACGTTAAAAAGAAACGTCAGAAATAAAACTTCTGGCCGTAGGATGAATTACGGCTAGAGTTTTAAATCAACTTAGTATTTGTTTAATTTATATTATAGATGTCTCACAGAGAAGAAACTGTAGTTTTTTAATGGGAAAGTAGGTATAGAAGTCTTTTGGGTGTACATAGGACTTATGATCTATCTTATGGTTGGCTTAAGTGATCACTTTACACAATGTAACATTCGCCATTTCCACTCATGATAGAATATACCATGCCCACTAATTTTTGGATGTTGTATATGTTTGAATTACATGCCACACTTTATACATGCATTGTAACAACCTTTCCATGCGGCCTGTACAAAGCCATTTTCATTCCCCTAAATCCCCACAGATGTCGTTAATGTCACTAAATGAGAAAATCTATAATTGATTTTAAGGAATTTTTGAAAGCAATATACTTTTTCTGTGTAATGAAAATCATATTTGTTTCCCAGAATCTTTACTAATGCACAGCGTTTTTAACTTGTATGCGCTGCACACCACTGCTAAACGTGTAATACGGGTAGCGAGTTATATACTAAATTGACAACATAATGCATGAGAAAATCTCCCGATCGGACGTCTTAACCCAGCGGCAGCAGCTAATAGGCTGGCTCAACTTAAACGGTTTTAAAATAACGCCGGCAACGATTAACATCGCCGACTGTAAATTTAGAACTGACACTGACAGAACGGTTAAAAAAGAGAAGAAAATAGGCGCACTGATTGACACGGGTAAATACAAACCGAGACGCACGGAAATTTTAACGGATTGTTGCCAATATTTTTGGTGAATCCACACTTGTATATTCAGGAATCCCATCAAACAATGTCCGTTTCATCAAGGTAGGGCCTAAGCCGAGCAGTAATAAAGGGAGAGAAATAACGTGAATGGATTATAAAACCAAATTAATTAATCAATTAGAAAGACATGCAGAAAAATCAAATCCACGAAAAAATATTTGACTGCTACCGGGATTCGAACCACGCATCTCCTCCTATTTTTTTTCGTGGATTTGATTTTTCGTTATGTCTTTCTAATAGATTAATTGACTTGGTTTTATGATCCATTCACATTATTTGTCTACAGCACTACTATTAAACCATTATCATCAAATTCAATAAAACTTTTATTTCCTTGTGTATCGTCTGAAAATAATAGGACTTGTACTGGATGTGCAATGATAGTAACAATACTAATTGTAACAATTTATAAAACAAATTGAAAGCGAAAGGTCCTATATGGGAACCTTGGGGAACGCCGCTGGTAGCTATGTATTTATATGAAAAGGAGTCGTGTATCTTGTCTTGTAGATTTCTTTCAAAGAGCTTGTAAGACAGTATAGATTCCCTTGAATTGCTAGTTAATTTAATTTTTTTATTAATAACACGTGGCTGACTGTGTCAAACGCTTTACTGAAATCAGTATAATCGCGTCTACCCAACGTTTATTGTCCGAAAAATTAGAAAAAAAGTTGTATATATTTGTCTTCATCATCATCCCCTTGTCCTAGTAGGGTTGGGGGCCCAAAGAATCTACAAGGTCTTTATCTTTAATTCAAAAATTATGTCGTACAATCATCTTTAATTTAATAATTATATGCAAATTTCACAACAGCGATACGCGGAGCACGCGAGGCCTCCGTGGTCACCAAATCGGATAATGATGTAGAAATTTACATAATCGCCTTCACTGCCTGCTCCATCTTACAATGTCTTGTACGTCGCAGATTCTGCGGATTTCCACGTTGGGTCCGCTCTTTCTCTGAGGGTCTTGCCCGCAATGGGTCTTAGAGTCTTCATCTCGGTAGTTCTGAGGAGGTGCTCAGTTTTCACCGTGTCCGCTCTTGCTTCGATACAGGTCTTATGCATGTTTTATATATTCTGACTTGGCTTTCCACTAGCATATGCTTATTGGCCCAGTATCTCTTAAGCATCCGGAGATAACCGCTGCTTTGTTTGTCTGCTCTTTGACTTCGTTATACAGATCGCTATAGCTAGATATCTTCACCCGAAGGTACTTCAATTTCATGACCTGTTCTATGGGTTTATTATTGACGATCAATTTACATTCGAGGTTGTCTAGATAATAATACTGATTTATCTATACTTTTACACTTGGATAATGCTGAGATCCTATTTCCTTTTACACTGACGCAGCTGGTCACCTCCCGATGAACCCTCAGGTCTAGCTGGCCGCAGTCCAACCGCTTGTGCCAACACGCCACCACCGCCAGAGGCGATCGCCTAGCCGTGACCCAATTGGGACCAGCGCAATGATGGAAGCCGAACACGCAGATGATCCAAGAAGCTGGGCGATGGGACAAGAAGAAGTAGAATTGGGAACAGCCTAGCCCTGACAACAATCTATCTGTGATGAAGACATGTTAGATGGAAACCCCGTAAGTCATCAATTTTGTCAAAATATATTTTTTTTAATGTGTCCTTTTATCTAACTAACTACACCACGCAAATCTTTGAAACTGTTGAACACTACGATCCTGCGTGAAAGTCTCTATTTCATCTATTTGATCAAGATAAATTATAGATGTCTCTTGGAGACGAAGCTACAACGGGAAGTAGGTATGGAAGTCTTTTTTGGTGTCCATAGGGCTAACGACCTATCGTATCGCTGGCTTAAGTGATTACTTTACACAATGTAACGTTCACCAATTCCACGAGTTTTTAAAGCAATATTCTTTTTATGTGTACGTGACATTCTTCCGAAATATTAACAAGTACACTAGAATACGCCTTAGAATTAGTTAAAAAATTTAACTCCTTTTTAGATCAGTTTTTATATATTCAGAATATTTTGAGTATATTCAAATATTTCAAGAACACAATACTTGATTTTATTCCCAAGGGGACATCATTAACCAAGATATTATACTATAGATGTCTCATAGAGACGAAGCTACTTTTTTATATGGAAAAGTAGGCATGGAAGTCTTTTTTAGGTATCCACAGGGTAGGGTAGTTTTTGTTTATGTTAATACATCTGTATAATCATCTATAAGGCCGTAATTAATAAGAAATAGAATAAAAATTTGAATATAAAATATGAAGAAAATGAAAAATGGGGATATGTCGGATGCTGCTCGAAATATAAGTAATTGCTTCTAGAATTAGAGACATGGGCGATAAAATGTGAGATAAAACTAGTTGGGTAATGCTAGTTGGTGGAGAGATGCGAGTACCTAATTTGAATGAAGCGAGATAACCAATTAATGAAACACGGACATCGAAAAAAATTGAAGACAACTTTTATAGGCTTTCTTAGCGTGCATTCTTTTATCATAATAATTTCTGATCGATTTCTCTGACGATTTCTGTTGTCGGGCCACGATTTTAGTGTATTGATATTCTGTTTGCTGATTCGTGAACTTTTTGTGCGGTCTCGTGGAATGCTAATTTTACCTTTGATTTTGTTGAGATGTGTCCTTTATGTGAGTGAGAAATGGTAGAGTTCCAGGGACCGTACCTTGGGGGAATCCAAATTCACTTATTGGTGGATTAATTGGAGGTTCTTTGATCTGACTATCTGAGGTATGTTCGGTGAGTGGCTTTTTACCCGTTTTGAGCCGTTTGGTCAGTCCCGTTTTATGAGTTGTTCAAGGGAGATACTGTCGAGTACTTCCCACGAATCGATGAAGATACCTGTACAATTGCTTGATTTGTTCAATTTATTTTGCATGATGGTGAATGTTTTGCGGTTGTGCCTTGTGTGCATATTCCCCCAGTGAACCCGAATGGGTTCTCATTTATTGTAGAATTGACTTTGTACTTGAGTTTGATCTATATGATTGTAAGTGGTTATCCCTCACCACACACAAGAATCATAATTATTTTTGGTGAGGTATATACACAAAAAAAAAAAGATTTTGTAAACATTTTATATGTGTGATTGTTTAAAGAATATTATTTATATTATTAATTAAGTAAATAAAATATAAAAATTAGTGTGAATCCCATGCACGGTCTTAGGGCTTAGAACCACGACGAACAACCCGAAAACTAAACAAAGAAAATTCTGAAGAGCTTTGCAATACTGAAAATATTTTTAATTTTATCGAACACTGAAAAGAATGTGTTTTCATTACTTTGTATTAATTTATTTTCGGCACCTTATAACAAATTTACGCGTTGACAAGTGACAGCTGTTTTTAATTATTTTATCTTTTTTTTAACAACCTGTTAAAGACAATGAAATAGGTTTGTTTGATGACAGTGGATTATTTATTGCGAACAAGTTAATCCTTTAAGTATTATACATAAATAATGAAAGCATATTTATAAGTATTGACTAATATACACATAAATAGTAGAGGGCTGTCATAATAAATAATTTTGCTGACTTTAGATAAAGTTTCTATACAAATCTGTACAGTAGAAGAGATCTGGCTCAAATTTTGCATACTAATTCTTTACGACTCTGCGGACATAAGCCTCATCTACCCTCCACTTCTTCGCTCTACACCCTCCCCCAAATATAGATGTTAGGCACTACAAATTAAATTAAGTACTATCCATTGAAAATTTTGCGTAGTTACTCTTTGGCACCATGTGAAAACAAAATTCCCTTCTCCCTATCAACACCACTCCTTTCACTCAAAGTAATTGTGCATCCAAATAATCTATTCCAAATAAGATTATTCCATCCCCTCACTATAATATAAATGTTTATCGAGAAGACAGTTACTCTAATAAATATAGGTACTACATATATACATATATATATATATATATATATATAGTATATATATCATGATATAGAGGTAACTAAAATTGAATGTACGTCTGTTTGTCTGTTCTCAAACCTAACATTCTGAAAACCTTTTTCAAGGATCGTCGAAGCCCTATGGGCATATTTAGAGGGATATAAATATTCAATGAAGTGTGTTTGCCTTTGAAAAAGCTGTCACTGCACACTAGTGCCCTAAATGTTTCATGTAAAAAAAAATCTCCATGTTTTTCTTGACACAGAAACTGAACACGAAGCATTTTTTTTAAATAATTATTTTCTCTATTTAATAATAAGTATTATTATTAATTTAAGTTTTACGGCCTTTGAGAAATGTTGTGAAGGATAGTGAATTTTTATAATTAACTATCATTAATTAACTAACCTAACCTAACCTAACGGAATCTTGATCATTATGTTTTTTGTTGTATTTCTTTCCATGTCTGATTTAATTGAAATATCACAAAACTATGAAAATTGTTTTTCTTCCTTAAAATATCATTATAATAAGACGACGTTTGAGAAAATCGCTCAAACTGGCATACGAATGAAAATTTTTCATAATTAGTGATTCACACGGTTTATTCCATGGATCTGGTTTACAATCAAAGATATTATTTGAAGATTAATACAAAAACGATGAAAAAATTGATAAAGCTACGATGACTTTAATTTTAGACGTGTGGCCTAAAGTGGCCACACGTTACACTCAAGTGGCCTGTGGTGAGACCTGTGATAAATTCAAATAAATGGCGTGTCCAACACAACTTTTATTCCCTGTAAAATCATTGCATCGGCCCGTTTAATGTTTTATTGATTGTCAGCGGCTAAATTAATTTGAAGCCGAGCGCGCTATTTCAGTTTGACAATCTCGACGGGGATAATATTGTCGTCGTTAAAACACCGTAAATCTGTCGGCCGACAACACATGTCCCCAGTGTGCCGCGCCGTGACTCACAAATGTCGGAAATAACACTTGCGTGCATCGCTACAGCGTCAAAGATCACAATTGTTTCATCTCAATAAGACGTAGGTAAGCAAAAAGGATCCAATCCACACAGTCACTTCAAAGATATTGACATTTGAAGTTTATAATGAGTTATAATAAGTATAAGTATTTGTTTTAAAATTAATTAAAATTATGAGTTTGTGGGTAGAATATTTATAAGTTCTTCTTCAAAATAGCAAAATAATTTTGTGATGGCATTATTAAAATTATAATTAAAATATAATTGTGTTTAAATAGCAATAATTATTCCGAATTTTCTAACCATCTTTTGGTCATAACCAAAACATCATTCTTTTAATATTAATAAGGGTTTCCAAATTTATATACAAATTATACAGAATCATAGTTTGATAAATTATAAATTTTTGGAAATAAGCAAAAGTGTTAATAGTAAATTGAATATTATAAATAACTTGGTCCTTTTTACAAATAGTTACCTTTTAAATTTATTTTCATGTTAAGTAGGTACTTTATTATTATTCATTTTCCATATACAACTTTTTTAATATTTTGATTGTCTATATTTCGATTTTTCAATTTAATTTTTATTACTATACAATTGTATCCTGACGAAGGGGCCATAGGCATTGAAACATGTGGATATTCTCAATATAAAAAAGTGGTGAAAACAAAGTTTATTTTAAGAATATTTATAGTTTGATATTGTTCATGGTATTTTTTAACGCGTAGTAAGGCGTTAATGATGTAAAAAGTGGGTTGGTTCTAAAGGTGGTAAATATTATAAACTTTCGTTTTATACCTGGATCTTTTTACAGACCGACAGTATCAATATTTAGCATCAGTTTGGTGCACATAAGGGGTCATCCATAAATTACGTCACACGGTAAGGGGGAGGGGGTCAACAAAGTGTGACATCATGTGACAAGGGGGGGGAGTCATAAGCTTCGCATAAATAATATAAAGGAATGGGTTCAAAGTCCACGGACACAAGATGATTCAGTTTTGTATCGTTCATTTGTGTTATGTTTAGTAATATTTGTAAAATGCTTAATTTATTGTTGATTTTATGAAAAAATAATAGTAGTAAAAGATACTAGTATAAACTACATGAAGTAAACAGATTGAAGTACTACAAAATTGTAGTATTGATGAAGTGAACTATTGCAGTGCTACAAAACTGTAGTACTAATGAAGTGGACTAATTGTAGTATGTACTACAAAATTGTTGTGACCTACAAGAAGTGCTTCTTGAAAAGTGTGCTGCTAAATTTTTTTCATATTCATGGGGGATGGGGGGTTGTTTCAGTTTCCAGTAATTTGTTCAATCCCAAAATTCCATACATTTTATTATTCAGTGCTAATTTTTTTCTATTCCATTGGTGGGGGGGGATGTTTCGGTTTCCAGAAATTTATTCATTTATCTACATCGACTACGCAAAAATTTCACATATAAAAATCACCACACTTCAATTTGAAATTTAAGTGTCTAGTTTGTAGTGTGCACTTTCAAATAAAATGTACTATTTGAAATATGCACTTTATATTTGTAATAAAATATTTGTATTGTATTAACCTAATTTAAATTTTTATAATGTACTAATTTACTTTACTCTAAATCATTAATTAATTATATATTCTAATGAGTATCTATAGTCGAATATTGTGTTTTAAAATGAAATATATAACTTGCCCTAAAACAGGCCAGCCTAGTTGGGTAGTTACATATTTTATTATATGATTGTATGATAAAATATTATTGTATAATTATATTTGTAATATAATTTAATGTAATGTTATGTTAAATGTTAAATAAAATAAAACAATTTAAAAAAAAACTTTAAAATGTGTGTACTTTGAAGTGTGCACTTTAAAATGAAATGTACTATTTGAAGTGTGTATTTTAAAATAACTTTGAAGCGTGTGTGGTTTATAGCGTGCACTACACTTCAAAAGGTGTGAAGTGTACACTTCAATGTAAAGTAGTACTACATTGTAGTAGTTAGTAAATAGTGGAACCATCACTAATCGTAACCCATTTGCGGGATAAGATATTAACAACGGCGTCCAAGTCGGCGGTGCGAGGTGTGAAAACACAAGCGGAATAATTGAGACGCGTGCCGAATCGATTGGCCGGTCCGATTCTGAGGGGTAACGAGAACACCGGAGCAGGGAACCAGCTGATGACGATCAGCTACCACCAGGTCCGCCTGGCGCCGGGCCAGGACGCTCGACCTGCAAAGTGTCGCGCAGCATCCGATCTGCTTCATCTCACGCGCGAGAGAACAAACCACCGGTGACGTCCGCAGCTTCGATTTGCTCTAATGGACTGCACGTGTCATTATTTATTCTGAAACACTTACAAAGAAGCAAGGGTCCGGAAAAAAACGCTTTTATAAAATGTGGCTAAAAGGAGAAAATATATTTTTACAGCCGTGGGACTAAGAGTGATCACGGTGTATGCGTATGTGAATAAAAAAATGAGATTAAAAAAAATACAGATTGGAAGTACGCGTCGCATTAATACACTAATACACTCATTAGGGAATGAACATGCAGACTGAGCGGCTGATATTTTTGCTGATAATATAACTGTGTACAGGACAAAGTTGATACAATTCTTTACATCTCAAGTAAACGGTAATGGATATATAATTTTTCTTTTTCCTCTTACTACTTAAACTTCTCTTTTTAATTTATACAAATCTATTATATGCACTTGAATATGATAGAATTGTGCAAACTAAATTTACACAATTTTTTTATATGTACTTGAACCTTTTAACTGTATATCTGTCTTATGTTATTTTTTTAAAAATTTATATTTTGTAAAAGCCCACTAGGGCGTTAAATAAATAAATAAAATAAAATAAATAATTTTACTTCATATTCATTAAATAGAATATTGATAAGTACTCCACATTAAAAATATAGAGGTATCCATTACTATCTTCGAAATCTATGTATGCTGTTACATGAGAAAAATTACAGATGTCTCCAGCATAGTCCTTCAAATATATGGATAGTATCAATTTAGAACATTTATACAACTTTGATAAGGTGTAGATGTTTTTACGATGGAATTAGTGAACGATGCATTGCGTAGGGTGATAACTTAAGCAAGCTCATACAGGTTGTAAGTCCTTGGCCATCGTATAAAAAAAGACTTCCATACACGTGTCTCATATAAAAGCTTCGTCTCCGTGAGGCTTTTATAATTTATCTCAATTTTTACTATTTTAAAACTAGCTAAACGCTTGTTCTATGAAATAGGACTTACTTGCGGTGGTTATATGTGCAGCAAGATTGTTATTCGTGTCACAAAATAAATAGATGCGGGAATTTATGGTTCTTGGTAATGTTTCCACGTAAATGTCGAGCCCATGTCAAATCGAATCACCGGTCTCAATATTTCAACATGATTTTAAAATCTCAACGCATGAACACGCTGTTGAGACTTATTTCAACCAAGTCTCTGAGATTTATCTCACTGTGTCTCATTCCGTGGACACGGGGTATTAGTCTCAGCGAATAACCAAAATAAATAGACTACCGGAGTCGAGGGAAATTTGCTTTGATTAAGAGAGCGATTAATATTTCTACACTTATTTCGGGGAGCAAATATGAACGTCATTCAATAGCCGAAATTAATATTTCATTTCAGAGTTCTACAATTGAGTCAACTTCGGAACACGTTCATTTATCTTTATAAAACATTTCAAAAGAGAAATTCTATTAAAAAATATCATTTTGAATTGAAATTAATATCAGCTAAAATAATAATAACAAATGAAACTGAACAGATAATGGCGGGCTGTGTATAGATGGTATAAAATTAGAAAGAATAGATAAAATTGTGTACCTGGAATGGAGATTAGATGAAAATTGGGAACATTCTATGGAAATTAAATTCTGTAAAAGCCCGAACTGCATTCTTACGCACGGAGAAAGTAATCTGCATCCATGACTTAAATTCAAATTCGCGAATGAGAAAGATGCGATGCTACGCGTTCCCTACATCCAACTATGGAATCACGGATACACACTGAAATAATGCTTGCAGCATTTGACAATAGAATATACGAATGAAAATATTGAGAAAAATAATAATTATAAAAAAGAAAATATTGCTAACAATTACTTACCTGAAAAAACAAGCAGAAACACACCCACTGGTAATACTTGTAAATCTTTTTGTCGCTGACGTCTTCCTTTCCCTGTTTGTCTCTGCTGTTCCCTATTCCAGGATAAGGAACCTCGACTCCCACCTTCTTGTTGAAGAAACTCTTCAGCGTGTAAGTGGAGTGGATCCAGCAGTAAGTGTTGAGCACGTCCTCCGGGATGTCCTTGGTGTGGATGCAGTCGATGGGGTTGCCGACATACTGCCTGGTGGTCACGATGAGGCTGAAGGCGATCAGGATGATGACGGTGATGGAGTAGTGCAGCCTGAAGACCGGAGCGTCGATGTGGACGTAGCTTACTTTGATCAAGTTCTTGAGGCCCCGGAATACGTCCAACATCTTAAAGCGACGGTGGTGGAACGGTCTGCTGCTGGTGGGGCCGAGCCAGAGGCCAACATAGCGACCCCGCCAGCACGAGCGCGCAGTCCTGACCAGACAGTCTGATGAACAGAATCCGAACACTCTAAGCGCTTCAGCAGGCGATCACATCGGCACCAAATAACTATATTATTTAATGGTTTTTCAATTCCTCAATATCTCTGCAGATTACACTCACAATTTTTATTGTGAGTGTAAACTGTTGTATTTGTAGTTTTAAATTTTTTTTATTATCTGTAAATGTCTTAAATAATTTGGATAAATGCAAAGATTCAGTCTTTCAGTATATTTGTATTTCCAATATCGCACTATGACAGTTTATCGAGTAAAGTTCTTTAGGCACTGCGATTTGAAGGCGTTGTTTAGTAGAATTATAAGTAGTACCAGCGATGAGCACAATGATTAAATAAAACTTGAATTGATTTAATATTTAATGTTTTTGCTAACATAAAATTATTGCCGAATTGAATGTTGTCCATAAAAGACCGACAGAGAAGGCACTTTTTATAACGGGTCTTTTGAATCACACTGTAACACCATTTTTAAATGTGAATTCTTCGAATTTTGAATTCGTTATCCATCGTTTCTTAATCTTTTATCTTCACTCTACACTTTTTAAATTATTTTCTTTCTCCCTCACATATTTATTTACGTGTCGTCAAACTGCTGCAGGCCGATTATTTTCTTCTTTTTGTAAATCTTCGGAATGTTCACTGATCTTTCCATGTTTATTATTTGTTATTTCGATAATTCGCCGAATATACACCCGTTCAATTCTTTAAATATTTCATCTCTTTATTCTCATTCGATTTTAAACACAAACACTTATATTTATGGATAGCATCGAGTTCACTGAAATAATATTGTAAAGAAATAAGCCTTGCACATGTATGCAAACAGACAAAAATAAATAAGAGAAAATTAAAATATGCGGTATCTCGTCGAAGGTTTTAAAGATCCCATTTGCCGGAGTTCGTTGTTAATTTGATTCGATAAACATATCATATTTATAGGCGCACATTTTCTCTTGCCCTTTTTTACAGATATGGAGGTTATGTATTATGAAAAATGCATTCAAAACCTAGAATGGTTGAGTAAAAATTGGAGGCAGAGCAATCTGCACTACTCGAAACAAAGAAAGAAAGCATAAAACTGTGTCTTAATATAGGGTGGCCCATCGGGTACGCTGGATTTAAATATTCCATAACTCCTTTATATTATTTGGTAACCCTAAAGTTTCATTTGTCATTTGATGCCATTGAATTTATTTAAAATGGATTGCTATAATAATAACATTTTTTTAATGTTTAACAAATTTGGCGAAAATTAGGCTGGGACCGTTCGAAAAGATAGTGGAACTCCTTTATATTAACTCGTGGCGTCTGCTTGCTTGCCGTCAACAAAAAGTGTCGATCGATTTTTGACCCTTTTCCCGTGATCCAATCGAGCTGAAACTTGGCAAGTAGACTCGTGGCGACAATCAAGAAGATCTATCAAATTGTCGTTAAAAAAAATAATAATTATAGTATAATTTCGGATTTTTAGAAATTTTATTGGTTTTTTTCAATTTGGAAGTTTGATTACGGCGGCCCGATAACGTCGCAGAATATTTTCTAAATTTGAATTACTCCGTCGGTGTGCATAATAGGTACTTCACTACGAATGTCGAAAATCTAAATTGACTGACAAATGTTTTTAGAATTTAATCTTCAAAGCATGAAGTGTCTTATCAATGCTCAAAACATCTGACATTTTATAAATATATTAAATTACTGTAAGTTTAGTGTTATGTTATATGTTTTAATTCGTCTTTAATTGTTGTTGTATTTTACAAAGAAAGGGAGTATAATAAATACTTGGTTTTTATGGGTTACTTTTTTTCATGTGTACCATATTAAAATTAAGGCTCGATGGGGCTAACCAAGTCACCGCAAGCGATATTTCTGTACTCAACGATACCTCTGTAAATTTCCACCTTAAATCCATCTACTTGTCCTGCCTCTGCGTGAACATCTCACGCATTGCACGCGCACTCACACAATATGCGTTACGCGCCAACACAACGAGACGTCTTTGAACGGGCGGACATTTTCTTCTTACCAGAACACATACACTCACACCTAACTCGCCAAAATTCTATTAATTTCAAGATGTGGAGCTGACTAGGGAATGCAATCCCGATCCCGCGAGATCTGGAGGCATTTTACGAGATCAATCCCGAACCGAAAAATTGAACGAGATTATCGGGATTGATCAACATTTTTTTATTTTTTGTATGTTTAATTGTGCATGTCTATAGAGCTTTTAGTAAGTACTTAAAACTTATGTTCATGTCACATTCAAAGAATGAAAATAGCTTTGAATAATATTTGGTGTATTTTATCAACCTAACATAGTAACAAAAACTACTACTCTACTACATTAACTGATTGATGCTTGGAAAAACGCCTACAAAAACTTGAAAAAATGCGGTGATTTATAATGAACATTTATATAATAACTATTAAAATTGCTGATATAAAAATGCAAGGCGTTGTCGCTAATTGCTATTCAGCGGTATAAACAAAAAAACACAAAAGTATTTGGGATCCCGATCACTAGGGATTGGAGATTCTAATCTCGAGGAATCCCGAAAGGGCAATCCCGACTCGGGATTACATTCCCTAGAGCTGACCAACAATAAATTTGCCTTACATAAGATCAACGCCAGAATAATGCGCCTCGAATAATTATTATCGCGCTGTTTTATGTGTAAATGTTTCAGACAGTCGTCGACGCCAATTTGCCCCGCGTTGCTGATGGCAGTTGCCAATTTTTCCTCCAGTTTTAAATAATTTTGCCACGCACGGACAAGCAATTTCCGCGAGACGAAAGCGTAAACAATGCACAAACAACGTTGAATAAACGAGGACTTCTAAGACTCGTGGCTGACTGAATTTCAATCAAAAAAGAAATAAGATATTAGCAACGTCAGAAAATGACTGATGATCAAAGAATTTTGGATGCGGTCAGTCGGTATTCTCGCCCCGCTTGGAATCGTATCGTGCAGGGATGTCGGCATTGTGTGTTGGCATATTTGGAGTGGTTGATGCGGTGGCTGTTATTTGACAGTTCAACAGCAGGGGCAATCTGAGAACAGCTGTGGACGTTTCGATCGCAGTGTGATCTAACTTCTTTCAAGTTTGTGTTTACTGGCACTTACTTTCTTGGCATATCCTTTTGGCCCTCGATACGCCAAGACGAATATCTACAGGAAGAAATGACAACACTCAGCGACGCACTGGAAGGCAATGGTTACCAAAAGCGACAGATACAACGCGTCATAAGAACGAGGTCTGTTCGCCCTGAAAAACATACAGAACCTGAGTGCAAAGGCATCGCCTTTCTACCTTTTGCCCAAAGCGTTACAGACAGAATTGCCAGAGCTCTCAAGAAAAGAGACATTAAGACAGTTTTTGGTACCAACTCAAAACTTAAGAATTTGTTCAGATCAGCGAAGGATCGAGATCGCTTAGAAACAGATGGTGTTTATAGACTCGATTGTCAAGACTGCGGTAAAGTATACGAGGGACAAACGGCACGTACAATTTCCAAAAGGGTCAACGAGCACAAACGGGCATGCAAACTCGGTCATCCAGAAAAATCAGCACTGGCTGAGCATTTTCTGGATCCGCCCATCATTTTGCATTCGAACCGAAAATCTTTGGAAAGCTTAAGAGTAACCATACGCGTCTTATCAAGGAAGCACTAGAAATCTACAAGCACCCGATAAATATTAATAGAGATGATGGTCTCAAATTAAAAACATCTTGGTATCTCTTCATTCTCGTCGCAGACTCCGCAGAGATAGTGATCAGACAACAGATGAATCATACATACAACACAATACATCACACTATGACTTCGGCACGGTATTGCAAGCTGATACTTAATCACACACCAACACTCACAACAACACATCAGCCCTGATGATGGACCCTGCAATGGGATCCAAAACGTCGGCCCGAAAGGTCGTAACAACACGGCATAATACCTCAGTAAACACAAACTTGTAGATTCTGAGTGGCCGTGAAAACCTAAGAACATTCTTGATCTAACTTTTAATTCTGCCAACACCAAAGTAAGTGATGAAGCCTGTCGCAGGGATAGGCAACCATGTGCGGTCACAGGTTGCCCACCGGGTCCTAAAGAATAAGTATGCAGATAAAAAGGTATAGATTTGTATAAAATGTATATCATGGGTATGGAATTTCGCCTATGTTACCCGCCGGGTCCTAAAGAATAAGCACGCAAAATTTGGGTCAGATCGGACAAACGGTGTAGATTTGCATAGAGACAGACATCGAGTTACATTAAAAATATTAAAAAATATATATAGGGTTAACCAAATACAAAGTTCAAAAATTCGGGAATTTTTTCGAACAAACACCGTGCAACGTTATTTATGAGTTTTCCGAGACGGAATGCGTAAGTAATTTTCACTGATGGAAGTTGGAACTTGTTTAGAAATGATAATTTTTCAAGGAGACAGATGTGGAGAACGGCGATCTTTGATCAGATGAAATCTGGCTTTGAAATCGAATGCACCGCTCTTTTCCGCGGCCGCACATTATTGTGTTTACATCAGATTGTATTGGGTGTTGCAGCGAGCTAATGGACTCGGGCTGTCCGCGTGGAAGTAGGGAATGCAAATCCGTTCTGTTTTAAAATCCGGATTTTCAATAACGGATTTTGTTCCAATCCGGATTCTACTGATTTGGAAAAATTGGAAAAAAAATAAATGGAATTGGCACATGGAAAAAAAAGCACATGAAAATCGAATCCAATGATTTTTAATTTTTTTTTGTTATTTGGAATTATTCAAACTATTATATTTGGATAATTTATATACCGCCGTTTGCGCGAATACTTACCTCAAGGGCGTTTTACACAGAAAATTATATTACAAAACAACTTACTGCTAAAAAAGAAAAAAACTTATTTACTATTACTTATTCACTAGGTGGCATGCAAGAAATGGAATTAAAATTTAAAACTATAATAGTTGGGAGTGCCCGAAGAAATTAGATGTTTTCGCGGAGTGCACAATAGGAGTGGAAAACATTAGCTAGTGTTATTGTGGTCAAATTCTATAGGTTTTTATAGGATTGTCTAAATAAATGCGTCTTAAGTTTTTTTTAGTTTGTTCCATAACTTTGGTCCAGCCACCGCGAAAGCACGATCACCGAAATTAGTTTTGTGGAGGCGATTTACTTCAGCTAATCTATTTGTATTAGATGTTGATGCTGAGCGAAGTGTTAGTTGTCTAGTTAAATACCATAATTATGGTGTTATTCTTATTAAAATAATCAGTCTGCGACTCGCGTGCTGAGTAACGTTAATAAAATAATTAACAGGTACAAATAAGAAGAAACTCTGAATAACAAAAATAAAGACAAATAGGCACTCCCAACTATTATAGTTTTAAATTTTAATTCCATTTCTTGCATGCCACCTAGTGAATAAGTAATAGTAAATAAGTTTTTTTCTTTTTTAGCAGTAAGTTGTTTTGTAATATAATTTTCTGTGTAAAACGCCCTTGAGGTAAGTATTCGCGCAAACGGCGGTATATAAATTATCCAAATATAATAGTTTGAATAATTCCAAATAACAAAAAAAAATTAAAAATCATTGGATTCGATTTTCATGTGCTTTTTTTTCCATGTGCCAATTCCATTTATTTTTTTTTCCAATTTTTCCAAATCAGCAGAATCCGGATTGGAACAAAATCCGTTATTGAAAATCCGGATTTTAAAACAGAACGGATTTGCATTCCCTACTTCCACGCGGACAGCCCGAGTCCATTAGCTCGCTGCAACACCCAATACAATCTGATGTAAACACAATAATGTGCGGCCGCGGAAAAGAGCGGTGCATTCGATTTCAAAGCCAGATTTCATCTGATCAAAGATCGCCGTTCTCCACATCTGTCTCCTTGAAAAATTATCATTTCTAAACAAGTTCCAACTTCCATCAGTGAAAATTACTTACGCATTCCGTCTCGGAAAACTCATAAATAACGTTGCACGGTGTTTGTTCGAAAAAATTCCAGAATTTTTGAACTTTGTATTCGGTTAACCCTATATATTTTTTTAAATATTTTTAATGTAACTCGATGTCTGTCTCTATGCAAATCTACACCGTTTGTCCGATCTGACCCAAATTTTGCGTGCTTATTCTTTAGGACCCGGCGGGTAACATAGGCGAAATTCCATACCCATGATACATATTTTATACAAATCTACACCTTTTTATCTGCATACTTATTCTTTATGACCCGGTGGGCAACCTGTGACCGCACATGGTTGCCTATCCCTGCGACAGGCTTCATCACTTACTTTGGTGTAGCAGGATTAAAAGTTAGATCAAGAATGTTCTTAGGTTTTAAAATTTCTTATTACAATAAAACCTCGAAATAACGGACCTCTATTTAACGGACTTCGGATATAACGGACAAAAATCCGGTCAAATGTAAAAAAATTAAAAACGTCCTGTTAGTATTACGCACGCTTAAATTCAAGTGTTACCGCATGTAAACTATTTTTAGCGGCCATGATAATCACGTCATATGTCTAGCACTAGAATTTGAGACATAATGCCGTCTTGCTCGTAGACTGCACCTAGCTGGAGCGATAGTATATTAGGAGTATAGTAGTCTATATATAATAACGCGTAGGTTTCTATGGGTATTCGATCTAATAACATTTATTGATTATTCATCAGATAACGAAGTTCAACTATATTGGCAAGTAGACAAGGCAAGGCGACGATCAAGAAGATCTATCAAATTTTCGTTAAAAAAATTAATAATTTTGGTATAATTTCGGATTTTTAGAAATTTTATTGGTTTTTTCAAATTGGAATCATTAGAAAAGTTTGATTAGCAACGGCGGCCCGATAACGTCGCGGAATATTTTCTTAATTTGAATTACTCCGTCGGTATACATAATAGGTACTTCACTACGAATGTCGAAAATCTAAATTGACTAACAAATGTTTTTAGAATTTAATCTTCAAAGCATGAAGTGTCTTATCAAAGCTCAAAACATCTGACATTTTAGAAATATATTAAATTACTGTAAGTTTAGGGTTATGTTTTATGTTTTAATTCTTCTTTAATTGTTATTATATTTTACAAAAAAGGGAGTATAATAAAAACTTTTTTTATGTGTTACTTTTTATTAAATTTATATCTAAATACAGTGTACATATTTTCAAAAAAAAGTTTTTTGATTTATTTTAAACCTATATTTATATAACGGACTTTCGGCTTTAACGGACACCCCGTCCCCTAATATGTCCGTTATATCGAGGTTTTACTGTATTCAAATAATCCGGATTCGATCTGGTAAAAATGTGCGGATATCCGGATTTTTCGGATTACGGATAATCCGGACTGCATTCCCTACGTAGTATGTTATGAGGGCTATTTATATGCCGAGTCCGACTAGTACACTGGCCAGGCCCGAACGAGTGGCGCGGGCGCTGTAATATCGGAAACCGCGCCGTGGCTACCCGGGCAGCGCACAAGGGTTGGAAATTAGATTCTGTGCGCGCAAAATTCAAAAAACAATGTAATAAAAATAAAATATATGCAGCGAAATAAACTTAGTTTCTTGGGTAAATAAAGTCCCACTAACAGTTAATTACCTAGAATAAACCCCTTAGACTGCCAAAACTGGGATTGACCTGTATTGATTCTAATTGTTGTAAACTATCGTTCTCTAATACCTTAGCTACAGATTTAAAATCAATCGGAGTGCACTTCGGTACGCCTGTATTCAGAATTTATTTATTTTCCAGCTCTCGGATTACCAAGGAAAAAACTGTTTGGAGTATGGTTAAAGGAGCGAGACTTTTCTAAAGGAAGTAAAAAAAAGCTGTTTTAAGGGCGATTAATACAACAAGGTATAATAAAAAAACTTACGAAAGTAGATCAATTGTGGACGTCATAAAGAAAGGTTTAGAATTAAATATAAAGTGTGGTTAGGTGGTACAATCAAGTTTTCAATATGACATTGATTTTATTTTTATATCTTTAAATTGGTTTTTATTATTTTTTAATGGGTATAGAATACAAATAAAAACTAAAATAATTTCGCTCGCTCAGATTGTCTTTTCCGACCACTGTGCAGCGTGGGTAGCCGATACAAGTACTGCACAAGTTAATGGCCGATTGATTTACGACATTTACAGTTGTGGAATCTTCGTTTTCCAATCCAGAAGCAAGTGGTTTCGATTCACCTGCCGACGGCGTCAAAATACAAACACGTTTTAGGTTGATTTGTATATAAATACAACACTTGCATAATACCACTGTGTAGTAGTAGTTTCATGAACCACATATGTTTTCATCTACAGGTGACAATATAAACTAATAAGCATTATAATAAAATAAAATATCTTAGGTATCTTAGGTGTGTGGGTTGGATGATTTAATGGAAACAATGAGAGAAGAGGTGAAGAGTTTAAGGCCCAAATAACGGTTAATTTAAAAAAATATGAAACTCAAAAAAATTGAATTAAATACTTTTGTTTATAATATAATATAGCTGCGGTTCGCGTCTTTGCTAAGCCCGAGTTTATATTTTATAGCATCTTTTTGACGCTCCACGTAGAGGCGGCCGTAGCCACATGCGTTGATCGGATTTGGGTTTCGTGACCCGGGGCTCAAGCCCCATCTCCGATCGTTTAATTTCGTTTTTTTAGCCGTGAATTCGAACGAAATTACGGATGACGGACGGACAGACGACAAAATTATTATAATTGGGATTCGACTTTTATTAAAGCGAATGAATTCTTCATAATCGACATAAGTTACTGTAATTTTTTTTCAGCATTTTTAAACGCTTCAATAGGACAGGAGGCCCAATTACAAAAGCGAAATACATCACAAAACACCCAGGCTTAAGTAAATCACATAGATTAGATTGTGACCTCGCTGGGAATCGAACCCGGAACCCTCGGAGTGGGAAGCCAGTGTCATACCCACTGCGCTACGAGGGCCTGTATGATACTGTAATGATAGTTCAACTTTCAACTCACTATCAAGGCAGGAATCCACTAATTAAGTTTTTGCTACTGGCTATGAGACACCCTGTATTAATGGATCAACTTTATTTTTAGAATTGACTAGCTGTGCCCGCGCGGCTTCGCACGCGTAGATTTTTAGTTCACTGTTTGGATCGTCATAGAACTTTCGCGAACCTTCTAGAAGATTTTCCTTCCAGAACTTTCAAGAAATTTATCGAATGTACAGGAACCTTCTACACACACCGACACATTCCGTTTCTCAGTTTAGAACATTATAGAACTTTCGAGAATTTTCTAGAACCTTCTCCTTCCAGAACTTTCTAGAGCAGGTTTTTCCGGAACCTTCTAGACACATCGACACAGCCGGCACGCCTATTTTGAAACAATCTGAAGCATTTGCGGCCTTCCTATAACAAAAAAATGTGCTAGAAAGCACATTTTCGGCACCCACTCCCATCCACGCACAGCCACCCCCACCAAACTCGCATATTTTCGATGTGACACCAAGGGCTATCCACCACCATAACCACAGGTAGGTGGTTGTGGAGAAAACTTGGCGGATAAGGAAACACGGGTTTCCTTTTATATATATATATTATATATATATATATATATATATATATATTTAATTATCTAAGTTTATGAAACGATTGTCAGTCATAATCATATTAGGATACTCAATCAATCATCTACCGCAACCTACCAATTTAAAGGCAAAGGACCTTGGCCTTTATACTTGACAGTAAATTAACTTTTAATAACCACATAGACAACATGGTCGCTCATGTTTCATCTATGCCTGGTTTCGTCATCCGTGTTAGCAAACAGTTAAAAAATTAGTACTTTCAAGACATTATATTTCTCATATGTTAGTAGTATTTTGGGATAAGCTTCCCAGGTATGGAACCCTGGCTACATAGTAGGTACATATGAGCAGAATTGAAAGCGTCCAACATAGATTTTCAAAGTACGTTAACTTTCGTTCGTTTCTATCTCGTGTTAGCAATGAAGATGCTGAAAAATACTTTAAGATACAGACTAACTTTACGTAGAAATTAAGCGAACTCTATAGAGTTATTTAAAATCGCACACAATTTAGTATATGCTCTAGATCTCCTTCAACGTCTCTCGTTCCATATCCCAGATCACAACACAGTCACCTACTTTTCGTCTCCCTCTCTGCAAGACCAACTCTAAACAAAACTCATTCATCTTTAGATCCACAAATTCATTGAACCTAAATTACAACCACAAAGACATTTTTAACTCGACTATTCGGGACATTAAACGAAGATTAATTTCATAACCGCACCCTAACTAGTTGACTTAATTTATATTTTCATATACTCCCATACTTCTTTCCTTTATCCTAATGCTACATACCACTCCGCCCTTCTCACGCCCTTATCAATATATAATGATACTATAAATTGTCATAGTGTCACACTTTGCTTATATCTTTAATAATTAATTTTGAGTGGAAAGTTTATAATTGGCATAATTGACTATTTTTTTATCTCTTGTATGTTATTTCAAGATTTTCTGTTCCTAAAATAAATAAATAAATAAAAAGTACAATTAATAAAAAAAAACTAGTTTTCACCACTTTTGTATTGAAAATATCAACAAGTTTCAGAGCCCATGGCCCCTTCGACAGGCTACAATCGTATACTAACAAAATTAAATTCAAAAATCGAAGTATAGACAATAAGAATATTTAAAAAGTTATATATGGAAAATGAATAATAATAAAGTACCTACATAACATGAAAATAAATTCAAATGATGACTATTTGTAAAAAGGACCTGGTTATTTATAATATTCAATTTACTATAGCTAGACCGCATTCAAAAGAATGTGCGCAAAAAATATGTGTGTTGTTACGATGCAAAAAACGAGCACAAAAGAAGTTTTTCAACTAGTAAGTTTTTAACTAAAAAATATATATTAGGTCCTTACATATGAAATTGGCGTTTAGTATGGGAGGAACATAAAGCCGATTTTTTTTATTATAATATATTTATTTAATCAAAGTATGTACCATTGCTATCTATGCACTTTTGCCATCTCATAGGTAGTTCATCGATCCCTTTACTAAAAAAACCATTCGGACGGGAATCAATAAAATCTTTGAAGGCGTTTTGGACTGCCCCATCGAAGTTGAATTTTTTCCTTTGCAAGAAGTTATCCAAATTTCGAAAAAAATGGTAATCTGTTGGGGCAAGGTCCGGAGAGTACGGTGGATGTCTTAGACATTCCAATTGAAGCTCTTCTAATTTGGTAGCCGTCTGTTGTGCAGTGTGTGGTCTAGCGTTATCATGAAGCAGCAGTGGCCTAGAGCGATTAACCAGCCTCGGTTGTTTAGCAGCTAGCTTTTCCATCATGGTTTGCAGTTGCTGACAATAGACATCTGCCGTAATCGTCTGGCCAGATTTAAGAAAGCTGTAGTGAACGACACCAGCACTAGTCCACCAAACGCTCACAAGTAACTTTTTTGGAGTCAATTTTCGCTTGGGGCTTGGTTTGGCTGGTTCGGCAGGGTTCAGCCATTTGCGATGAGCGCGTACGATTATCGTACGGAGCCACTTTATTTCATCACAGGTCATAATGATTCGATTTAAAATCCCTTCATTATTGTGCCGGTTGAGTAATGCAACGCAGCAGTCAACGCGCGTTTGTTGATTTGCTTCACTCAATTCGTGAGGTACTCACCTTTCAAGCTTTTTCACCTTACCAATTTGCTTCAAGTGGATTAAAACAGTTTTATCACTAACACCGCAGCCTGCAGCTAACTCGGATGTGGTTTGCGATGGATCCGCTTCCACAATAGCCTTCAATTCTTCATTACAACTTTGGTCTCCGGCCGTCCACGGGGCTTGTTCTGCAGGTCGAAATTTCCAGAACGAAAACGTTGGAACCAAAAACGCACTGTGTTTTCTTTTGCGGCACCGTCGCC